>JAPKLY010000018.1:641906-679062 GCA_026898435.1 Prunella vulgaris | reverse complement strand
ATTTTTTTTATTGTTATATTATAATATTAATAATTTCATTTATATTTTTATATATTTAATAATGTGGATGCTTATTGGGATAATGATTGTGAATTTATTTGTCCATATTATCTTTCGGGCAAAGGACAAGTTGCCTGAAATTTAAATTGCAAAAAAATTGAAAAGTGATGATTTATTTTGCCAAATGTTAAAAATATAGATTAAATTGCAATTTGTAAAAAAGTGATGTTTTTTTTTTTTTTTGCAATTAGGCCTTTTATTTTTTAAGTTTATTTTAATTTTTCTTTTTTTAATTATTGTGTAGATTAAAATATACATTTAATATTATATTACAAATAAATATTTATACATATAGTAACACACATTTAATATTACAGTAACACACATTTACTCTTATAGTAATATATATTTGTCTCTCAATTTGTGTTTATCATATGGGCAAATATGTATTACTATAAGGATAAAATATATTTTTATGAGTATAAATATGTGTTTTTTAATTTATTCATCATCCATTTAAATTTAGGTATATTGTTTCATGTAATACATATGTTATTATATGAAAAAATAAGTATTTCTAAAAAATAAATAAATATTTGTGAATAGTAGAAGCTAGCTTGGGTTAAGTTGAAACATAATCACGCATTTGTTTAATGGGCCAAACTATATACCCCTCCAATTTTATGAGATACACCTATATACATTATCAAATATCTATTTTACATATTTTATAAAAATAAATTTAATTAATGTATCAAATATCTATTTTATCTATTTTTATAAAATAAAATTTAAATTAATTTTAATACGTTCATAAAAAAATAATTGTTAAATACATATTTTTCTTTATTTGCCGCTACCGCCTTCCATCAATTAATTATTCGACATTACAAAATGAAAAAATATATATATATTGGTAGGAACTATAAAATTATTGCAGGAATTTAGAGATTGATCCGCATAGTTTAAAGGAATTGTTGTGCGGTTAAGAAATGGGTAAAGAGGAGAATGTGGAGTTAATGGGTTGAAAGAAATATATTAAAATAAATCTTTTACAAAAAATAGCAAAATAGGTGTATCTTATAATATTGGAGGGGTATATAGTCGGAACCTTGTTTAATATTTTATTTAGTTTATTTTTGAAAAAAAAAAATTCGTACAAATTTGTCATTGATATAAAATACTATAAATTTCAAAACAAACACAAACCGAATCCGAAACCAAATATACCCCGAAACATTAGAATAGAAAAAGGGTAATGTTTTATTCCAGGTTGAATAAAATATATGCATCACAATACTTCTCCCACAAGATGCTGAATCAATGTGTGTGACCCAGTTGGAATGTTGATGAGCCTGTGTGATGCTCAAAGTCTTGATTAGCCTGTTCAATAAGATCTTCGTCTTCCCATTGGTCACGGTACGTCTCCGGCGAGCTCCTCTTCCTCTTTCCCGTCACAAAATACATTTGCTTTCTCCATTCTTCTACCAGCGGAGACCCACTCTTCACAGCTAACCAATCATCATACTCAAACTACAAACAAAATCCAAGCATTTTTAACATTATTCCCGCCCCGCCCTTTGATATCAATCATAGCCAAAAATCTACTAAAAACAAATGAGCTGACAATTAATTGTGCACTACAAAACGGCATGTGAGATATCTTACTTGAGACACTCTCTTGTGAAGACATCAATTAACTAGAAACAAAGTTTAAAAGATTTTTTTTTTAGGTAACAAAACAAAAGTGCAAATATTATTAGATTTTGATTCATCCAAGTCTCACACAAGAATTTGTATTAAATCAGTTGTATATATCAAACCTAACAAAGTATAGCTTCATAGACATCTCAAAAGAAGAGGGGAGAAATGAGAACAGCTTGTTGGAAATCAGACAGAGAGAAACACATTTAGGACAATTACCTGAGAATCCCCCATTTGATGAGTATAACGCTTTTGAACACCAGCTGCTTCCAATGATGAGTAAAAAGCTTCAATATTACTTCTCATTTCATCTGCTGACTCCAGAGGGATTCGACCTGATAACACTCCGGCTATCCACTTGCTCTGGTATTCAAACATTATAAACGGTACTACCTGGAAGCAACTAAGTACACACGAGGTTTCTTAATATCAATTTATTGGTGCCTTACATACCTATAGGGGAACAACAAAATATGCAATGGGACAGAACCTTCCATGGCAAGCCAACAAATGAAAGCCATGGGGCCAATGCCGGAGGAAAAACATGTTCATAAAGTGGGCCAACTCGATTGTCTTCAACGCTCACACTGCCATTTGTTTCAAGAAACGGGAAGTGAAACTTATACCTGCAAAGGCACACTCCTAGTGAGACAAAGTTTCATACGAAAACTAACTTATTTTTCATTACCATGAGAAATCTTACATAATAGGGGGGCGTTTGGTTCAAAATTCCTTACTGAGAATGGTAATAGTAATGAACATGATCAGTTCACCTTAATGATACTTAGAAAGAGATAATGAGACTCACAATAAGTTTATGATTACCTAAATTTGAGTAAGTGTCTCTCGTCATATAATCAATAATCATTTCTCCTCGATCATTCCACTATTCTTCAATCAATTATCAACTTTTGTCCCCTTTATTCCAAATTTAAGAAAAACATTAACAATGTAACCACCATTGGGACAACCTTCATCCAAAATATCCCTTCCATCGCAAGGGTAGAGGGAAAAAAAATTCTTATTACCATTCTCATTGAAGAATTTGAACCAACCACCCCTAAGTTTTTTCTCGGTACCCACCCTGTGCAGTGAAGGATAATATCAGCATAGATTTTATCTCCATCATGGAAAACCACTGTACCATCTTTGTGAACACTGCTAATCTGCAGATATTGTAATGTAAGTATTATGTTGAATCAGCATAGTCATTAAAGGCGCGCCTAAGGCGCAAGGGGCTCAGTGAAAAGCGCCTCAGATCTGTGAGGCGGGCAAATGTGTATTGACATTTTTTTGTAATTTTTTTATATATTTTATGAACAGTAGAAGTGTTTCTTAAACACACTTCTCTTAGTATAAATAGAACTAGGGTTTGGAGTCAAAACATAACTTCCCACCCACTTTCTAGTCAAAATATAACTTCCCACCCACTTTCCCGTGCCCACCCATCTGCCTCCAACTCCCAGCACTGCCCAGCCGCTGTCTAGCACTGCGCTGCCGCCGCTGCCAATCACCGCCAACCGCCACCCAGTGCCGCCCAATGCCAGGTATTTTTTTAATTAATTTCTTGTATAAACTTGAATTTTTTTAATTGAACTTAATGACTACGTACACTCATATTATTAATGCATTTCTTTATTCAATTTAGGGTGTGTTTTTTTTGCAAAAAAATTGTAGTTTTATACTTTTATTATATTTTATAGTTTATTCTAAATTTATAAGGTTGTTATTTTTTTACTGTTTTTTTACTAAGTTGATATATGTATATATTTTTTTTTTTCAGAAGGGAAAGAGTGTAGAGGATGAAAATGATAATGAGGATGATTAATTTGTTATTTGTGTGCTTTTTATTTGAATAATTATGGTTTACTATGAAGCTTGTTACTTGTTATCTAAACTTATGTCTTTAATTTGAGTCATTTATGTGGTTTTGGACTTTAATCTAATTGTTATTTAGATGCTAATATGTTTAATTTATACTTATGCAATGTATTTATTGGTTGTCTCAATGTTCAAAAGGCACGCGCGCCTTAGGCACTAGGCACACTGTTGCGCCTTGGAGCCTTAATAACTATGGTTCAATGTGTTTGTCGAACCAATTCTAAATTTGCAATTAAATTTTAGGTTTACCATTGAATGCAGCCAAATATTGTCATATCCAGGCAATTGTCCAATGTCTCCAATTTGTGCCGATCTAGATGCTATATGGACTTCATTGGCGACTTTGGCGATTTCTCGGGAAATATCATCAGCACTTGAAGAACTCCCAATCAGAACCACAGCCTGCAAAACCATCAAACAGAATTATCTCTATTAATTGCATACTTATTCACACATTCTAGTTTACACACCTTCTTTCATTATAAATCCATTTTCATCTTGGATCCATGCACAGCTTGCAATCATGAAATAATCACATAAATAAATCTTATTTCACATGTATAGATCAACAGATAGAGAACGAACATGTGTGTGTGTGTGTAATGCCAACCAATATATTACACTTCGAGCAATTCATTATTCAAGAAACTTAGATAGAACACAAACCTCAGATCTCCAAATTCAAGTTAGTTAACATGAATTAATATTCAAATCTCCCAGCGAAGAAAAAAGGTGGAAAGATTACACTATTTCATCCTCCAAAAAGCACGCAATTTCCAACTCTCCTCCGAACATTTTGTCAGTCCCATCCATAACCCAGTTAATGACACTACCTACAACATGGAAATGCCATAATCCAACTGGTAATATCACTATTAGAATATCTATTTTGTCTGTCTGTTTCTACTGCTTTTATTAAGAGATTATTACTTTGACTTTTCACTTAGTTCCTGAATAAATCTATTTCCATGTTCCTGTTTACGAACTTAGAACATGGACGCCTGAATATATTTATGTGTAAAAAAAATTCAACACTATGGATATGTAGAAAAGAGTAAAGTTGTTCCTTACAACCCTATAAGTGGTCAGGATATTGACTAAGCTAACTTTCAGGTACATGGTAAAGTTTTTAAGCCTACAAAGATTGCAAAAACAAAAGCGGGGTAGCAATTATGCATAACTCCACTGAATTATGGCTTGCATTAGAGTGAAGGTGAAGAATACATATCAATTTGCAAACAAGTAATAAATGAAGATGAATCAAGTAGATGTGTTCCTGGGTCACAGCATAGCCACAATGTAAATGGAAAAAAAGAAACCAAAAAGGTTGAGTTTGGAAAGCTTAAGATTGCCTAATATAATTATACAAGTATCTTTCCAAGCTAATTCACTTTTTGCACAGGATAAGTTAGCCTGTTTCCCCGAACTTAATCACAAAAGAATTATTTCGACTTCCAAGCATTAAAGGTTCACACCATTGTGACTTGAAAATTAGTTCAAAATGATAGAGGATTTCAAATCCATATGAATCCAAACAACACAAACAAATTCGCTACTATGAATTTCACACCTATCCTCTAATCCTTCACTCCAACAGATTTTACACTTTCAATATATTCTTTTCATTTTGCATTAGTTTTGAGGTTTAGTTTTGCAAATTTTTCCAAAGACAAATATACACAGGAAAGAAAGTAATGCAGTTGATAGTACTTGATCACGGAAGGGTTCTGGAACACGATAGTTGTGGCTATGAATCTGCTTTCCTGGCCACTCATCAATGCCTGAATGATGTTGCAGAATACTTTAGAACAAGTACATTAGCACAGATCATATACAACACATTAGCACAGTTCTTATACAACTAAATAAATTTCTTTAATAAAAACTCCTCTCTGTAAAAGTGAAGGACCTATCCATTATGTACAATTTGTAACTAGCAAGACACTATTAAAAATTCCACAAAGTAGTCGCCTCCCACCAAAATTATATCCAGATCTTGATGATTCGTTAAAGGCGATCATTTTATAAGAAACAAAAAAAACATCCTATCACTATATCAAGTAAAGCACGCCATCCTTTCTAGGAGGTTTCAAGAGACTAAAATGCCCACCACATTCCCCCATACTAAAAACAGGCCCAAAACTTGAAAGCAGAATTAGTGACAATGCTAAGCTTCTTGAACTTCTTCAAGTAATGACTATTGAAAATATACATCAACAAAAGGCAGCTAGAAGAAAGCACTTATCAAATAACAACACTAGCAACCCTTTCATTGCAATTTTCATGCAAAGTCTTTTTTAGCAATTCAATTTGGCAAGCATACACAACTCGGCCATATTTTAGCAGTAATTATCAAATATTTATCATCCAATCTCAACTGAAACCAGAAGAATCAAGACTCTGTTACACATTACCGGGAATATCTGCAATCCGGGGCTCAGTATAATGCCCGTTACAAACCACCACAGCATCATACACCTCATCATCCCCATCTTCCTCATTTCTCTTCTTCGACCTCACAATCCATTTCCGATCATCCATCAATCCCACATGCGAAACCTCCCTCCCGAATCTCACCATATCCTCAAGCCCAAACTCTTCAGCAAAGTCCCTCAGATACGCCAACACTTCCCCGTGACTAGGAAACCTCCTCGGATCCCTCTCGGGTTTCCGGCTTCCCGCAAACGGGTAGATTCGGTAACCCATCACCTCGCGTGGCAGGTTTGTGCGCAGCGACGCGTACAGGCTGGAGTGGACTACTCTCCGCGTCGGGTCGGATCCCATAGGGTCGGTTTCTGTCTCCGGCGTGTAAGCCCAGATGCCGCCAACCTTGTTTTCCCGTTCGTAAACAACGACGCTGTGGCCTTCTTGCCGGAGTTCTAGGGCCGCGGAAAGGCCAGCGGCGCCGGCTCCGATGACGGCGACGGTTCTGGAAACGGATGAAGGCATGGTTGGGTGGGGACAGATCGGGTTCAAATTGGGAATGGTCATTGATTGCATTACCTTTTGTATCACTCATGTGTAAAGTATCCATATATTCAATTAAATCAAATCTCTTTATCATTTTTGGCGTCTTCTGCATATGAATTGGTGGCGCAGGATTCCTTGCCGCCATGAAAACCCCTGGGGCTCTGCAATTTAATTATACTAGATTTTTCCCAAATGGGCTCGTTAGAAAAATAAACGGTATATAGTATTGTTTTTCTTTTAAATAAGAGAATCATTACTCCATTTGATTACGTTCATTTAATCTTATAATCATCATTCTCAATCAATACTATATACAACAATCAGCAATATATTTTTTTTCAAATTTTTCTAAAATTAAAGCACAATATTAACGATGTATAAACTCTCAACTTATGTAAGGGTAAATGAGGGAAATGAAATTTTATTCTTGAAGAATTTAAAACAAGCGTCCCCTAAATTTAAACTTTTGTAGGTTGTTTTAATTTTTGCATTTTATTTTTTAATTGTTTGTGTTTTTAAAAAAGGGAAATACACAATCTAGTCTAAAGTAACCACATAAACCACATTCTAGTCATGTTAAAAATATAACTTACGGTGGTGTATTGGATTAGGATTTTAAAAGACCTTTAGCTGAAAAAAGTCCTGCAGATTTTAAAGATTTTGTAGGATTTTGATGACGTTTAAGATCTTGCAGGACTTTGTAAGACTTTTAAAATCAGGATTTTAATGGATTCTGTAGGACTTTGTAGACTTTGCCGAATTTCATGGATTTGTGTTATACGATATGAATTCAAGATTTTTTCATACCTTTGAATTTAAAAAAAATCAAAGACAAACAAAAAAATAATCATAATATCATGTTCTCCTAAATAACATTCCTCCACATATCTATAGCTACATTAGTCCTCCAAGCATTATAGTCATGTCGTTCTTGCTCTTGTTATAGCATCATTAGTAGTTTGAAATCATGAACCGAAATCTCTCACACACTTAGAACGTACATGAACTCCTAATCAAAATTTAAAGAGTAGGGTTTGCAATTTTGCATGCATGAATTTTTTTTTTCCTTTAATTTTTCTATTATATTTTCCTTTTACCAATGATAGCATGATCTTTTTTGTTTTATTATATGACTTTTAGCACAGTATATAGACAAAAATTTGGCCCAAACCATTGTAATAAAAAATTCTACCTTAATTAATGTGTAATTTTATTAGAATTATATTATCATATATTAATTTCTACTTAATATATATATATATATATGATATACACGTATATAGATGTGTATGTTAAAAAGTATCGAAATTGAATAATCAAAGCAACCAAAGTAAAAGATAACAAAACTAAAAAATCAGCGAAAAAATACAGTCAATGGAAAATATTACCTAATGATATATGCAATATATAATATTAGTATGAGTTAAAATCAATTTCCCACTTGTACTATATCACTTATTTCAATTTGCAACTTGTATTATTTTTTTATCAGATTGCAACATGTACTAAGAAAAATTTACAAAATGCTACCTAAAGTCAATTTTTGTTCTTTTTTTTTTGCAGTGCTATATTTGTTAAGATTATACTCTTCATTTCATATTATTTATTTACTTTTTTTTATATTATAATTATTAATGATAAAAAATTGACGCTAAAAAAATCTAATTTCTATAGAACGATGAAAACATAATTGGAATTCGATTAATAATTTAAATCGATATATGTATACCAATGTTTATAGGCGCAAAACTGGGAATTTTATCCATAACAGAACAAGAACCATTTTGAATATTTCTGTATATAACTTTGTTAATTATATTAGATTGTATACACCTTTGTGTGTCATCTCTCAATCTTTCCTGCATCTCCCCATGGAAGAAACGAGATTTTTTACCGGCATTGATTTTTATGTGGCAAAAAATAAATATAAATAAATTATTGATATGGATTGACGAATATAACCTTGAAAAATATAACACTGACAAGACAAAAAATATAATGCTTAAGTATAGGTTGCAATTGGTCAATTTTTCATAGTACAGGTTGCAGTTTGATAAAAAAAATTAGTACGGGTTGCAAATTGAAATAAGTGATATAATACAGGTAGCAAATTGATATTAACTCTATTAGTATTATAGTAATACTAATATAAAAAATAAATATTTATCTTGTGTATAAGTTAGGTTGAACAATATCGTTTTGCTGATATTAAATTTTTTAAATGAACCAATATGTATATATGTACATATATATTTAATGAATTAATTATAATAATTATTTTTATTTATTCTAATATATATGTATATACATATAAAATATTATATTAGCCCTCGTCACTGTAATTACTTTATTGTTGATGTTAGTATTATGAGTCATGACTAATAAAAGTAACCATAGAATTAAATATAAATGCAGGGATAAAATTATAAGGTTAAAAATAATTTAGGTCTTAAAAATAAAAAAAATAATATATAAATCAATTTGGGGATAAATAAAGCCACTAATTAAAAAAGTCCACCGAAATCCTAGGGGTTTTGATGGGATTGTTGGTTTTTATAAAATACACTAAAAAGTCCATCGAAATCCATCAAACCCAACAATCCTTTAAAATCCTTATATTTTTTAATATCAGTGGATTATTTTTAAGTCTTTTAAAATCCTGATTGAATACAAGTTGATTGTTTTTAAGTCTTTTTAAAATCCTGATTGAATACCAGTGGATTGTTTTTAAATCTTGATTGAATACCAACAGACTTTTTTAAAAGAAAAAAATCCTTTAAAATCCCAAACGAATACACCCCCCTACATTTGAGTCTAAACTAGAGTTAATGATTATAATTTACTAACTAATTTAAATTTTAATCCTCAGATTATTAGCCTAGGTAAAAGCCTACTCTCAATTTGAAAATTTCATCTCTCTCCATTATTATTCAGACTCCCCACACACACTCTCTCATAGCGTTTCTTTTTCTTCTCTCTCCCCAATTCCCAGCTCTCGTCAATATATTCCTCAATTTTTTCAAATCTTCACCGGGCGAGAGAACCAGGGGGGGGGGGGGGAGATTGCACAGGCCGCGACGGTGGGACATGGCACACAGAGGGCGGCGACGGCGAGGCGTTGCGCAGCCCACGACGGTGGGGCGTCGCACAGAGAGGGCGTCGATGTAGGTGAACGACGGCCGAATCAACGCCGCCAGAGCTCTCCTCAACAAATCCCCTTCCACCATTCCAATTCGCACTAGAGAATTCTTCATCGCCGACCGCCTCATATTCAATTAATGACTCGATCGATACGACGACGTCTGGTTTCCGGCGCTGTACCCAGGGAGCACACTGTTCTTGTGGAGGCTACACCGGAATGATCCTGGGTGCGATGTAGGCGAACACGAGCACGTCTTCCTCGGCAACGACCGGGGGTTCTGGCTATGCCTCTGGTGGTGCGATTGCACCGCGATCGGGTACCTTCTGGAAGTGGAAAACTGGACTGACGACGACGGGGAAACGAATCTCCCGAGGCTCACGCGGGTCGGAAGTCGTTGCCGAGGAATTTCTTCCTCAATAGAACGTGGGCGACGGTGACGCACAGGGACGACGACTGTGACAGTGGATTTTCTACCATCGAATCCATGATTCTCGATCTAGATCTGTGGTAAAATCTCTCTCTCTAACCTATTTGTTTTTTTTTTACTTTATGATTTGAGATGAAGCTGTTGCCGAGCCACCGTCCTCGCACCCCTGTTTGTCGCCGACGAAGAAGACGGAAGTCGTCAACATAAAATACACCTATTGTCACTGTTGTAGAGCTCAAAATCGCCTTTTGGCTTATTCTTTTTTTTTTGGAGGGTTTTCCCTCTCGCTCATGATAGGTGTTGTGCCTCTTTTGCCAAGAATATCACCTGCAATTTGAATTTGTGATCTTGATTCAGATATTTCGTTTTTTCTTTAAAGGGTTTCTCTGTTTGATTCCTTCAATTCCCTGGATCTTTTTCAGATTAATTAGTGTTGAATCTTGTTTGCTTGAAGCACTAAAGAAAAGTTATGTTATTCTTAATCACATACTTTTGCATTTATTATATTATCCGTTGAGCTCTGCGTATTATTTTCTTGAAAAATTGAAGCCTTGAGTGTCCATAATCCTGATTTTATTTTCCCAGAATTATGGGAAGTAGGGTTGATTTTGCAAAGACTTCTTGAATTAAAGATGCAATCAAGAGTGGGGAGTTTTGGTTCATTGGAGGAAGGCAAAGAACCTACTAGAAGACCTGGAGTATGTGTTGATTGAGTACTGCGGGGAACTATTGAAAGCTGGAAAATTTTCTCTAGCAAGGAATTACTTGAAGGGTACTTGAAGGAATGATGGGTTATACCATATTGTTACGATTTACTATAGTGCATTATACTATTGATTATCGTTTATACTATAGTCTTCTCGATTATACCGCACTGTAGTGGTTAATATTGAATTTATTTACTGTAACTGTCAGGAATAGAATAGGGTAGTCTCAAGAATAGACATGGTGTATTTCAGTTGTCTTTTTCACTTTATTAGTGTTAATTAAAAATGTTGTTACCTTTTGAGTTTAGACATATATGCAACTCCTAAATGTTTTTATGACTCACCTTTAACTTGGGGTGTTACTTTAGACTAGTATGTGTTTTCCCCTTTAAAAAAATTGGTTTAGAATTTCAAAATTTTCCTAACTCTCGTCATCGGCTCCATTTCGTGTATATGATTTAACATTTGCCAAATTGGGCAAATTTATTTGGGAAAATATACATTTTTATCCTATAAGTTTCGTTGATTTTGGTTTTCGTCCTCTTAAATTTTGAATTTTTATTTTCGTCCTTTAACTTACCAAAAATTATGGGTTTCGTCCTCTTAAGTTTTGAATTTTTGTTTTTGTCCTTTAACTTATAAAAAATTATGATTTTCGTCCTCCAACCGCCTATAACCAGTCATACAATCGGTAATACACACGTGAATCCATTTTTCTTTCTTTTTTTAAACAAAATACTAACATGGGGGTATTTGGAGGGAATTAGGTCTTGACAAAATACACTTTTAACCGTAAATTCCCTCCCAAATACTGTCCAATACTTATATCCATAGAATCTTCTTTCCGGATTCATTTTTTAATATGATGTACAAACTGTGCAACTAAACCACAATGACACTTAATATTGCGCTCGAAACTCGTTGATTCATACGAATTTCTGCAAGACATCCCTCTTTCTTTTCGTACAGTGAGTATACGCTCAAAAGAATTTAGGCTTTTGGATGTTTTGATTTGGGGATCTTTGTTCCTTTTTCCCTAATTTTCTCAAGCCCCCATGCCTAGATTTGATCAAGTAGGGTTTTGATTTGAGAGATAATTTACGATTAATCCTGTATTTTATCCATCAAGACCTAATTCCATCTAAATACCCCCCACTTCAGTATTTCGCTTAAAAAAATAGAAAAATTTGATCTACGTGTGTATTACCGATTTTGTGACTGGTTATAGGCGGTTGGAGGACGAAAACCATAATTTTTTGTAAGTTAAAGGATGAAAACAAAAATTCAAAACTTAAGAGGACGAAAACAATATTTTTGGTAAGTTAAAGGACAAAAAAAATTCAAAACTTAAGAGGACGAAAACCAAAGTCAACGAAACTCATAGAACAAAAATGTATATTTTTCCAATTTATTTATCTACAGGTATTTTCAGAATAAATTATTAAGGGGGCGCTTGTTTCAAATTCCTCAATGGTAATGAGAATGAAATTTTATTTTCCTTCTTTACCCTTACATATGTTCAATAAGAGTTTATGTTCATGGTGATTACATCATTAATGTTGTGCTCCAAATTTGGAATAAGTATACAACAAAAAAATTGTTGATTGTTTTAGGGGGATTGATTGAGGAGGATGATTATATGATGAGATGAGGATAATCAAATGGGGGTAATGATTACCTTATTTAGGAGGAAAATCAATATTTTTGTCTCATTACCTACTGGATACTATAATTACTGTATATATATCCCCACTTCCATTACCATTGAGGAATTTTATACCAAGCGCCCCTTAAATAGGGAGAAAATAAATTATTGAAATAGAGAGAAAAATGAAAGGTGTAAAATTAGAGCCAGTCGTTATTCGCAGTATCGACTGGTGCCGCCCATCGCAATTAGAAATACCGGCTGAAGGAAACATATTTTTAACAGTCATTATTATTCAACTTTAGCCGTCCAAGTCACATCTATCCCTATTGAGTCTAGCCACTTTTCCTGACACCATACCTACCCACTACACCCTCCCTGAATGTACTACTAATATATTCCTACTCCACACTAAAATGCCATATATAATGTAGGAATTTAAGGTGGAACTTTGTAATTTTATATATAATATTAATATAAATTGATTTATATATGTATATATATACTATTATGTGTACCCGTGAATTTTGCAGTACAAAATAAAAATTAAGAGTATAGAATTAAGGTTAAAAGATGAAAATAATAATGTTTATAAAGTTGAAATTTAATAAAAGTATAAAAATTAAGATGAACGGTTGAGATTTAAAAAATTAGATATAGAATTTGATACTATGAAAATATTTATAAGATTTATATAAGATATACTTATTCATAAAATATTAAAAGAGAAAGTCTCTTGTACACCAGGTGCACCGTGCAACTCAAGGACATTTTTAAAAAGTTACACAATTTATTACTGAAAAGTCACACGTATTACTACTTAAAAGTTATAACATTTAAAATATAGGGTCAAGATTAAAACATTTTAAATATAAGGTCGAAATTAATTTTTTATGTCAGAGTTAATTAGATTGAAAGAATTTTGAAATCGAGCATTTTAGTTGATTTTATAATTTTATCCTTATATAATATAAAATATGGTAAAGTATTAACCATTTTCATGACATAAACCACTTTTTGATATAGGTAAAGTATTATATAAACCATTTTCATGATAGAAACTACTTTGTGATACAAAGTTTATATTTATGAATTTATCTTTTTTGCCTTGTTAAAAAGTGATTCATGATATGAACCACTCCCACACAATACCTACTCTACGATATAACGTTTATATTTATAATTTTTTTATTTTTTGCCTTATTAAAAAGTAGTTCATGATATGAACCACTTTCACACAATACCTACTCATCTTCTATATATATGGTCAAAAATATTTTGTATGAAAATTAAACATACTGTCATGGTGGAATTTATAAAAAAATAATTTTAGAATGTGACAATTAAGTTTTATTTTAAAAATCTAAAATTATTTTAGGATAGATGAAAAAATATAAAAATAATCCGGAGGTGTTGGGAGAAAGAAAATTTTAATGGTAATATTTGAGATAAATCTGTTGTAACACGTCACATTCATTTTATTAATTAATCATGAAATATAATAAGAGTTTTTTTTTTAATGGCACAAAGCATTCATATTAATCTGGAGAGTGGGTGTAGTGGGTGAGTAATGGTGTCAGGAGGAGCTAACCCGATAGAAATGGATGTGACTGGAAGGCTATGCTCCCTTAGATTGTATTCATAGAACCAGTCGGTAATGAGGATACCAACTGGTTCTAATTTATAATTGTAAGCAAATAAATTTTGCTACCCCAATTAAATAATGACATGTGTATAAATTTAATAAATATCAATACATATTATTATTTTAATTTTGAGAATTTATCAAATTAATTCTCTAATTACATAGTAAAATGATATTTATTGTACACGATACAAGTCTTATTAAATTACGAGTCTCCCGGCACTCGTAAATGACAATAAATGGCTGATTTGCCCTATTTATGAAGACGGTGGAAATCAATCAAGCTAAATTTGGTTGATTACTTAATCTTGTCAATCAAATCGGCACTAGCCAACCGGAGTGTGCCACGTGTCAGTACAAGAAAGGAAGGTCTTCACCTCTCCACTCTATAAATAGGGGTCTTTCTTGTTCATTCTTAGGTGGTTCACACCCATCGAAGACAAACGAGTAGCAGCAATCCTCTCGACGAGCAAAACTGCGAGCTAAGAAGATCCATCGATCCAGCTCTTTGAAGATTCAAGTGTTCTTCACCAAATCTGAAGAAGTTCTTCGAGTATTCAAGCCGTTCTTCGTCAAAATCCTCCAGAAACATCATTTGATCCAAGACAAGAGGCCAAATCCCTCCGATCAGACGTTTTTCTTGAAGAACACCTTGAAGATCATCAAGCGTTCTTCGCCATCTTCAACTGTTCTTCGCCAAATCCAGCCAGAAACATCTTTCGATCAGAAACAAGGAGCTCCATCCCTCTGAT
The DNA here is from genome assembly GCA_026898435.1 of Prunella vulgaris. NCBI lineage: Eukaryota > Viridiplantae > Streptophyta > Magnoliopsida > Lamiales > Lamiaceae > Prunella > Prunella vulgaris. Next base: position 664,189 of record JAPKLY010000018.1, on the reverse strand, counting down.
CAGACGTTTTCAGCCGAAGATCAACTTGAAGACAACAAGCGTTCATCGCCGCCTTCAAGCGTTCTTCACCAAGTTCATCCACAAACGCACTTCGATCCAAGAGAAAGGGGACAAATCCCTCCGATCTAGTGTTTCCAGCCAAATCAAGACTTGAAGATTTGACGATCGCCAAATCTGAAGCGTTCTTCATCAAATATCTTCCAAAGACCTCACTCGATCCAAAACAAGACGACTCCGTCCTTGGATCAAGTGTTTCAAGTCAAGGTCCAGTCAAAGTCAAAGTCAAGACCAAAGCCGAGTCAAAAGTTGAAGGAGAATCAGAGGATCATACCTAGAGAGAGAACCCGATATATTCAAGAAATAAATCATTGTATATCAATTTCAAGTGTTAATAATATTTTATTACACAAGAATTGTTATCACAATAATCCAACTTCTTTTCTCTCCATTTTAATAACTTGTTTTGAAAATGTCTCTAATCAAATAAATTTGCCGCAAAATTGCAACAACAAAGTCTCCTGTTTATCTGGTACGAAACTCTTTAAATGATCTTTCTGGATCATCATCTTACCTATTGTATTAACAACATCCATATATGTGTTCTCTATCACATCTCTCTTAAAATGGTAAGTTGAATTAAATAAGTTAGACAAATTATTTGACCGGATCAAATAACCTGTACAAATCATGTACTCTCCCCGTCCCAGAAAACTACTTTTACACTCATTTTATTTGAATATTTCAACTTTATTTTCACATACATAAAAAGAAAGTTTTTTATGTTCACAAAAATTAATAAAACATAATTTTTTTAATTTAATTTTACACTCACATACTCACTTTCTTTGATTTACTTGCCCTGTGACGAAGAGAGTACATTCCTTCCATTCCTTTTGGTCTCAATTTTTTAACACCCGGGGCATTTCACATATAGAAATTACAATATTCATGTATTTTGTATTACTGTTTTGCTTGTTCTATTTACTTTTCTTTTTTATTTTTACTTTGTTTTTAATTTTTTGTTATTTCTCCTGCCGTAATCTACGCATTAGAAATAGGGACAAAAAGCAAAATACCCATTCTAATAAAATAAAAAGTTTTTTTACCCACCTTCTTTTATAAAAATGTTTTCTACCAATTTTCATATAAAAATACATATATACCCTTATTAAAGATATTTAATGTGTATATAATCTCTCTTGACAATTTCTCAATCGAATAAGCTCGTAAATAAACTCTTTTGCAAACTTAAGACAACCATAATTGCCAACATAATCAAATGATAAGTCAAAATTTGTAATTTGAAGAAATTGAAATCTGAAAAATAGATAATTAATTAGAATAAAAAGAAATTGAATTATTGGGTGGACTATCAAAATCCTCCAAAAAGCTCTGCATCATAAATTAGCAACTAAAACCTGAAAAATAAAGATTCAAAAAAGAAATCAGAGCACCACATGTATAATTAGATGAATTTTCTGATATTGAAATCATACTTTTCAGTAAGTAACAAAAAAACTAACAATTGAAAAGGGAATATTACCTTCAACCGGGACAGATTATTGACCATGTCATAAAAGTATTCATGTGGTCAAAATGAAACCAAAGAAGAACAATATCCCAAACTAAAACTTTCAAAGTAGATGTGGTGTTGCATATTTAAAAAATATCATATATGTCGTTCAAACTCAAGTAAAAAATTTGCATACATGTATTCTTAATGCCTTTGCTTTCTGGAGGACTTTTACATTTCTTGACACAACACCAACAATCTTATGAAGCTTCACCACATCTGCGTTATCTTTGATTTTCAATATATTTTTAAGCATGTTTCAAAGCTTTTCCCGGAGAATATTCGAGCATTCAACAAAATAAATTGATTAATCTTTTTATATGTTTGTGATGTGCATAGGCCAGAACAACTAAATACCTGGCCCAAAACTAGAATTATTGCACTGAAGATGTCCATTGCAAGCAGTAGTAATTACAAAGAGTATAATAGAAAGCTGAAAGAGAGACTGAGAAATCTGTATCCTGAAACTCATCATAGGCATTTTCTCTAAAAGAAATGTTATCAAACTCATACCGAATGTGTTAGAAGAAATCAATTATTCCACAAGAACAGTGGTGGACAAGAAGTTGTTAAGCTAAGTTCGAGCTTTGCTTGTGAAAGTGCTGAGAGTCCCAACATTGTAGTTTGCACCACCAGTGATGCATTAGAACCATCACTATCCTTCAGAATTGAAACAGGGGAAATGTGACAGAGAAGAAGAGCTTCTTGGAGAGATACGAAGATTTGCAGAATTGGATGTGGAAAGAATGCTTTAGTTCATCAGTTGTGCGTGCGATTGCATATGGGAAAAAAAGATGTTTCTCACTGTTGAGAATATGTGATATTTGCCTTGCTACATATGATACTGAGGATAGCTGCCCTTCTTGCAACCAGATTCAGAATATGGTTGGCGCAAAAGAAAATTTATTTCAGCAACTTAATGATGAAAATAATTTTACAGGCGGGACTGACATATTTATGTTGTACTCATCTCAACTGAAGATCAGATTTATCAAGGCCATTCTAGCTCAGCTTGAGAGGTGTTATAGTGAGGGAATTTTCATCTTGGAGAATTCTTATGTTAAGCAATTTGTGCTACTACCGCTATAACATATCTGACAAGTTGATGTTCCTTCTGAGGCCATTCATTCTTCTTGGACTGAAGACCCTACGAAATCTTAGGGCCTTGAGCTGCATAATTTGTCATCCATTAAGGGCCTCCTGCAGGTGCTTGCAATGAACAATGTTAATCTTTAACATAATTCTATCATGATATTTGCCTGATATTTTTATTTCCTTTCATCTTTCTCTTTTCTCTCCCTCCAATACTCCTAATAATAGCAAGACCAATTTAGAGTCGCACAGCCAAAAGATTCGAAAAAGAAATCAGAGCACCAGATATATAATTAGATGAATTTTCTAATATTAAAATCACACTTTTCAGTAACTAATAAAAAAATTAACAATTAAAAAGGGAATATTACCTTCAACCGGGGCAGATCATTGGCTAGGCCATAAAAGTATTCATGTGGTCAAAATGAAACCAAAGAAGAACAATATCCCAAACTAAAACTTTCAAAGTAGATGTCGTGTTGCAAATTTAAAAAAATATCATATATATCGTTCCAACTCAAGCAAAAAATTTGCATACATGTATTCTTAATGCCCTTGCTTTCTGGAGGACTTTTACAAGAAAGTAAAAAATTTGCATACATGTATTCTTACTTCCCTTGCTTTATGGAGGACTTTTACATTTCTTGACACAACACTAACGCTCTTATGAAGCTTCACCACATTTGTGTTATCTTTGATCTTCAATACATCTTTAAGCATGTTCCAAAGCTTTTCCTGGAGAATATTTGAGCATTCAAAAAATAAATGGAAAAATTAATCTTTCTATAAGTTTGTGATGTGCATAGGCCAGAACAACTATATATCTGGCCCAAAACCAGAATTATGGCACTGAAAATGTCCATTGCAAGCAGTAGTAACTGCAAAGAGTATAATAGAAAACTGAAAGTGACTGAGAAATTTGTATCCTGAAACTCATCGTAGGCATTTTCTCTGAAAGAAATGTTATCAAACTCATACCTCGTTACCATGCCTAAAGCACAAGATTCAACATTTCCTTCAAATTGCCTCTTTTATACCTGAGAAAGCTGCTTGACCAATAACCTGTATATGTCTACGTTGGCACTGAAAAGCACCGTTTGAAATGGGTAAACCTTTAAAGTACCTACCAAAAAGTAAACCGCAAGAGCTGGAATGCCACAACAATATTAGTACATCAGTTCATCTTAACACCTTGCTTCATTAAGACAAATTACCTTGAACAATGATGTTGTAGCAAAATTAGAATATCATTCAGTGCACGATATGAAATGGGTAAAATTTAAAAGCTATTGTCAAAAAGTAAACTGCAAGAGCTGAAATGCCACAACAGTATTAGACATTAGTTCATCTTAACACCTTGCTTCATTAGAGTATCCACAACGGTGCCATCCAAAACCCTTTTTTTTTTATCAGCAAATAAATTTTATTACCATTAAAATAAGAGAGTATGAGGCATACCCTTTTCAAAAGTACAATATCCACTTCTTACAAAATTTCAGTAATCTTTCCTATCTTTCACATAAACAACACAAGCTCCTAGTCCACTCGCCAAAGCACAATTTTATCAAACTTTGTATTTCCAACTCGAAGCCAGCTCCACACTCTAATTTTTAACTCCATCACAATGTCATCTTCCGGTGTTCGAGAGTTTTGAAAGATTATTTTATTTATCGCTTTCCACAAAAGCCAAATCAAGCACTCCCAGATACAACTAAGCACCTCTTTATTTACGGATCCAGGTATGAGTGAACAAAATGTACGAGATTAGATGAAGGTTTCGACCAAAAAGCAGTCTTGACCCCCATCCATTCGCAACATTTCATCCACACATTATATGAATAACTACACTAAAAAAGAGAGTGTCTTACCGTTTCCTCATTTTCTCCACAAAAAGCACACTTAATATCCGAGGCAATAGGAATTATATTCCTTTTCTGAAGCTCTGAGATGGTTGGCAGCCTTTCCCAAATTGTCCTCCACGCATGCACCTTGACTTTGGTTGGAATCAATTTATTCCATAGAATTTTAAATTCCTTCTGCTTCTCTTCTTCTCCTGGGTGCATCTTACAAAAGAGTCATTCATACGTCTTCTTAGTCTTGTATATTCCACTCGCGTCCAGAGACCACCTACCTATCTTCCTCGCCTCTTCGTAAGAAATACATGTGAACAACATCAGACAACTCGTTAAGAACACCCCCTCTCTCTCTAACAACTCTCTCCTCCACTGCCACTCCCAATTCCATTCATTCCCCCTCCACTGTCCCATCTCACACACTTTCACATTCTTTTCCCTCGCTACATGAAAAAGCCTGGGAAAACGGTGCCTAAGAGACGTTTCCCCAACCCACTCGTCCAACCAAAACCATGTGTTCCTCCCATCCCCTGCCACCTTTTCGAAGTTACTAAAAAACTAACCATCTCCCCCAACCCCTCCTGCCTTTACCACCTCGCCCCACCACCCACTCTGTGCAGACTCTCTACTAGACACCAAAGGACCTAAACCCTTTCCCCAATTTAACCCCCATCTTGATTCAATTACTCTAGCCCATAATCTCTCTCTCTCATTGTAAAATCTCCAAATCCATTTACCTAAAAGAGCTTTGTTAAAACACTTGATATCCCTAATGTTGGAATTTGGTTTTGAAAGAGTTTCTAAATGCTCTAATTTGACCAATTTAATGGAGGGCAAAATAGTAATCTCAATTAGATTAAATATAATCGATGTGTTCTACTCGTGAAGTAGATCGTTTCGGTATTTTTTTTTTCTCAAAACCGAATTACGGTGAGTGAGAAATTAATTCCTAAAGTGGGGAATTAAATAATAATGTGAAGAAATAGTAGGTGAAAATAAATTAAGTATTTTTCATATCGGATAAGATTCAATCAGATCCTGGCCAAGTCATTGATCTTTAAGATCTCTGATTCTAGCCGTCAGATCAGCCAAGTCAGTGATCCAGATCATCTCCATGTCAGCATCTGGAATGTTCCAGAGTAGTCCAGATTCATGGACTCTGATGCCTCCGTTGGTTTCACATTTGAAGCGGTCATAACACCCACTAAGATAGTGGGAATATTCCTCCGATTAATCCTAATTGAGTGGTACATTTGTATTTATAAATAGGAGTGTCTTGCATTCATTTTAGAGTTACAGTATTACGAAGTAGATTAGAATTCGAGTCTCTCTCCCCCTTTTATGCATTTTGTTCGCCTTTCCTCTGTGTTTAGTGGTGCTACTAACACAGAGATGTTAAAACCATTTTACCTTTGGAGACAATTACGTATATCCTGTGAGCACTAGCCAGGACGTATTTTGTCTTGCGGGAAAAGGTCATACCTTGACTCGGTTTTTCGATTACTTCTGTGTTTTTCGTTCATTGCAGTATATTCCTTTATTTCTCATTTGTATCAGTATTTACAATATAGAAATTTCTCCAACAACCCCCAAGCCCCCAAACTGCCTTGGTTGCAAATGTTTGCCCATTTTATCCAAGAAATTTTTTTCTCACTCTCAATCCCCCCTCCTCCCCACAAAAAATTCCTTTGCAATTTGACAATTTCACACATCGTTTTTTTTGGATACGAAAATTGGACAAAAAGTAAACAGGTATCGAAGAGAATACATCTTTAACAAGAGTTAATCTACCTCCGATGGATACCCTCCCATTTCCTCAAACAGTTTTTTATTTTCTCAATTACGTACCTCCAATCCATATTATTTCTTTGAGAGCAGCCGACTTTCACACCTACGTACTTGAAAGGCAACGATGTTGTAGAACACCCCAACTCTGCTGCCAAATTTTCTAGCCTTCCTTCCTCTACATTAACTCCGTAGAGACAACATTTATCTATATTAATCTTCATCCCCGAGACCCACTCAATGAGCAAGAGGAACTCTCTCAGAAACCTTGCATTCACCAAGCTTGCTTTTCCAAGGAAAATGGTGTCGTCTGCAAATTGCAAATGGGAAACCTCAATGTTCTTTTTTCCCACCAGAATCGGATCGAATAACTTTTTCTCGATTGCGTTCTCCATTAATATCGATAGCCCTTCCGCAACCACTAAGAATAGGAATGGAGACAGTGGGTCTCCCTGTCTTAATCCCCGTTCCAAGTCAAATGAATTTGTTGGACTCTTATTGACAAGGATTGATGCTGATGCAGTTCTAACACAACTCATAATTATTGGATGGACCCATTTAATTATTGGATGGATAGTTGACTACATCCAAACCACTGTGGCCTTTTGTTTAGATAGGAGAGAGAAGGAATTCATCCAAAAGTTTGGATAGGAGAGAGAAAAAGTTTTGTCAGTTTTTTAATTGTTTTACACACACACACACACACACACACATATATATATATTAATAATTAAATAATTGATTAAGCTTTTGAATGTAGGCATGCTGCATGCAACAACTAAAAACTTTTATATACTCTGTATATTTTACCGTTGATTTACAACGGATGAAAATTGGCTCATGAAATTAAAAAAAAAATTGTCTATAAATATATGATTTTTGAGCATCATTTTTATCTCATAAATATTTACCATATTCACTCTCTATCTCAATTTTATTTCATTCTCAAATAGTATTTGTTTTCTTATTTTTATTCTCAATGGATAAAAATAGCAAATATAATTTTATTCAACCATCGAATTCTCAAAATTCGGATGAAGAGGAATCAACCCCAAATTCTCAATTTTCTCCAAATCTTTCATATGCTCAATTCAATCTTCCTACCCAATTTTATTCACAAAGTTCTCCAAATTTTCCATTCGGTAACCAATATCCCCAAAATTTACAAGGATTTGAGAACATGGCAAATTTTTCAAATTTCACTAATAATATGGTGAATATTCCAAATTTTGCCAATGCATTCTAGTTTCAAAATTTGATAGCAAAAAATATATGGCAAAATGCGAGCAATTAGTCCGAGAAACAACCTCAAATGTTTGGATATTCTGCCCCACAATCAACAAGCAAAAACAAGTCATACAGTTCTTCTAGAGGGAAAAAATCGATCCTTCCGACTTCAGTTCCGGAGACTAAATTTTCTGATCATGAGTCACCTTTTTCTATCGAGAGGACGGAGCAAGTAGAGGGCACAAAGAGGCAGATTGCTTGGACAGTTGAAGAAGATGAACGCCTAGCAAAAGCAGTATGTGAGGTAAGTGACGATCCAATTATCGGAAATTATCAAAATAATAAAGCATTTTGGAATCGTATTGGTTGCTATTACAACAAACATAAAAGTGATCATCTTGTTGCACGTACGCCATCCAACTTGAGATCACATTGGCATTACATTAAGTCTCTTGTGTCCAAATTCAATGCGTGTTACATAATTATAAATGGGACACACATAAGTGGGCATAGTGATGAGGACATATGGAAAATGTCATTGGCAATGTATCGCAAGAATAATCAAGCTTCACTTAATCTTCCCCATGTATGGATTATTGTTAAAGATCATCCAGAGTTCCACCCACAATCTAATGATGTGCATTTTGGCACGAAAAAAAATAAGAAACTCAAAATCGGGTACGGGCACCACATCTTCATCACAAGACATGGGTGTAGATTTTATCCCAAATGAAGAAACACGTCCAATTGGACAAAAGGCAGCAAAAAGAAAGGCAAAGGGGTAGGGGAAGGCAAAAACGACACCTAGTGAGTACGATAAATATGGTAACAATGATTTAAGACAAAGATATAATGACATTATCAAAGGTTTGAATGATTTCTCATGCATTAAGAGATCCGAAGTTGAAGTACAAAAGGCTCAACTTGAAGCAAAGAGAGAAGAATTTCGGATAAATGAATATGAGATTCTTTTCAAAGACACACAACATGACACTTGAGCAACGTGTCATTCATGATCAAATGTGATGAAATTCGACGGAAATGGAATCATCATCCTAAGTCAACGGATATCTCCATTTAGTTTCTACTAATGTAATTTTTATTAGTATTATTAAATTTAAGTGATGTAATTTTCAATTATTGTCATGATGTTGTAATATTTTTATATATATAGATATATATTTCTTAATGTATAATATCTCTTTTCCGTTGTAGTAAATCATGTTATCATTTATAATAAAAAATAGGTGTAAAAAACTCCATATATATAAACTACCCATTACACTGCCCACTATCATGACCACTGTCATGCCCACTATACTGCCCAGTGCGATAGATAATAAACTAGCCGTTGCAAACTAGCTGTTGTGAACTAGCCGTTGCAAACTAGCTGTTGTGAACTAGTTGTTGCAAACTAACATAACAGGCTTATATATTGAAGTGTTGTATGTGTTTTACATTTCATATTCAATCATTGTTTCACCATAAAAAAAATAACTTGCATATACTCAAAATGGCTCAATATTCTGACAGCTCCACCCCATCTCACGATCATGAAGATGAAATTAACGATCCAGAGATAGATTTGATGTCAGCGATACTTCTGGAAACACATTCTATAATGGAGGAATATGAGCGAAGGTGCCTCCAAAGACGTGTTCAACGGAGAAGGTACATCGAACGAGAACGTGAAGCCGGACACAAAAGACTTGTCCATGATTATTTTGCTGTAGTCCCGGTGTATTCCAACCACATATTTCGATGACGATTTTGAATGCAAAGAGATTTATTTCTTCATATAGTGAATGCGCTTGAGAGCCGATCACCATATTTTCAGCAGAGGCTTGATGCAACTAATCGAAAAGGTTTTTCATCACTACAAAAGTGCACGGCGGCAATTCGTCAACTCGCTTATGGAGTTCCTGTTGATCATCTTGATGAGTACCTACAGATGGGGGAAACAACAACAAACAATTGTCTTTTCAATTTTTGCCAAAATGTGGTTGAAATATGGGGCAGTCATTACTTAAGAAAGCCAAATGATGCTGACATTCAACGACTTGTTCAATTGCACGAGGGACAACATGGTTTTCCAGGAATGTTGGGAAGTATTGATTGTATGCATTGGGAATGGAAAAATTGTTCAGTTGCTTGGAAAGACCAGTTCACGAGAGGACATGGTTCTCCTACAATAGTTTTGGAAGCAGTCGCATCACAAGCCTTGTGGATATGGCATACTTTTTCTGGAGTAGCTGGATCACGTAATGATCTCAACGTATTATATGAATCTCCCTTGTTCAATAATGTGTTGCAAGGGAATGCACCTGATGTTAATTTCATGGTCAATGTCACACAATATACGAAGGGATATTATCTAGCAGATGGTATCTATCCAACATGGACTACTTTTGTGAAGTCTTTTCCTTGTCCAATCCAAAGAGATTTTTTTTTAAAAAAAAGACAAGAAGCTGCATGAAAGGATGTCGAACGAGCTTTCGGGGTGCTCCAAGCTCGATGGGCAATTGTTAGAGGTCCGGCTCATTTTTGGTATACAAAAAAATAAAAATATATTATGTTAACATGCATTATTTTACATAATATGATAGTCGAGGATGAAGGGGAAATGGTTGGAAATTTCCCAACGATGAAGATGATGACTCGGGAGAATTCGTCCAAGGCCCAAATGGAGAATTTCAAGATTTTCTTCGTAGGAATTCCGAGTTACGCAACAACGATGTGCATCACCAACTTCGTGCTGACTTGGTCGAGCATATTTGGACACGCTACAATAACAATTATTGAATTATTATTTTAATATTTTTTTAAATTTGAGTGATGTACTTTTTAATTATTTTAAATGTTCTTATAGTGTTTTAAGTGAATGTTGCATTTAAATTTTAAATCTTCTAAATGTTTAATATAATATTTTATTTGAATTTTTAATTATCAAATAACTTATAATTAATTACTAGCTATATTTATTTTAATATTATTGATTAATAATATCAATATTCATGATAGATTTAATTTTATAAATTAAAATATATAAATAAGATGAAATATGTTAATAGTAGGACCCACAAATAGAATATAAATGGATGATGGATGGATGAATGAATGTGAGTATGTATTTAAAAAGGTAGGTGTTTAAAAAAAGATGATGTGGAGGAGAGAGAGAGTGGTTGGATGGTTGAAATTTCATCCAACCACTGTGGATGCTCTTAACACAGATTACATTGAAAAATGATATTGAGCAAAAATAGAATAAAATAAAATAATGGAAAATCAGAGATAATCACACTCACAATTTCAGGAACTATAAACACATAAAATAAAATAACAGAAAATCAAACATACTCGGAACCAGTAATTGTGGAGACCAATCTCATTTCGAATTCATTAATAAATCTGCAAATTCTCAACATTGAGCACAACTGCAAGACAGACGGAAATGGATCCAGGGTTGCCACAAAGGTAACAATATAAATCTGGAGCAAGATGTTATTAGGCTTAAAATTTCAATGAACATACTCAACCCCATGAATATGGTTCAACCCTCTCAGAGACACCGAGCAAACACCTTGCCTTCAATTTCAGGCAACCCATTCCCGTTGGATCTCTTGATCCTAGACGCCAGGGTTCCATCAGTGTCGTACTCTTACAATTAATCATACACAATAACTTCGTTCTCCACAACCGTTGTCTCCTCACCGAAATACCTTATCATGTCGATATATCCCTTGATGTTGCTTAGCACCTCTCTCTCCTTCTGAATCGAACCAGAAGCTGGAACCTTCATTGATTGATGAAGACATCGCGTTTGAGAGACGGTGATTGGTACACAACCGTGGTAGGGGAAATGAATGACCACAATCAGAGATGTATGACATGTTTTGCACTGAATCGATGGAAGTAGAGGAGGCGAGACGAATCAGCGCAAATAAATAATTAAATATTAAGCCTTGTATCACATGGCATGAATTGAACATAGTAAAATTTAAACGTGGCGTATTTTGAAGGGGGATGTTCTCCTTTTTATATATAAGATTTGTTATAGAGATTTTTTTGGGACATATATATAAGCACCTAAACAAATAAATTCTTAAGAACACATATATATTAAAATCTTTATAAATTTATTTTTTCTTAAATATTTATTAATGTGACTATTTTTTATTTTTATTAATAAGCTTGATTTTTAAAATTTTTAAGGACACACATCTAAATAGAAGAATTTGAGAAAATTTGTGTTCTTAAAATATTAATTTAGGAATTATAAATATGAAAATACACTTTCAAAATTTAGTTCAGATTTTCTTTTTAAAAATATTATAGTTTTGGGGTTATAAATATTAAAAAAACATTTTTATTATTTATTTATTTATTTATCTAAATATATTTTTAAGTGTCCTTTAAATTTTAATATTTTTATATTATTAAATTATTAGTTTGATTTTAATTTTTTTTAAAAACACATAGTTAAGCCTGCCTCATTTATAAGTTGAAGACTTATTTGTTTGATTTTAAAAGTTTAAATACTTATTTGAATAAAAAAATAGTTTAAGATCTAATTTGTGCATGAAACATTAATTCCCTAAATTCAAAATCCAAGATTCATCACTGTTGCACCTTGTGCACCATAAACTACTAAGGCCATCACAAATGAGGAAGACAACATGGGATCTTCTCCAGAACTGTCACACGACCTCCATCTCCTCCCTTTGTGCAGTTCGTTTGCCATATTTATTAAGAAGTTGGTTCCTCTTTTCCCTGGTAATTTAGAGTAGGCAATTCTTTAATTTTGAAGAAGCTTATTCCCTAGTTCCCTTTTCCTATGTTCTTGCACTTTAGAGTTCTTGGGTGAAATACTTTTACCCAATTATATTTTAATTTGGGTGCACAACACAATTGAAATTAGTTAGGGTGTGTTTGCAAACTCTAAAAAAGTATAGAATCACTTTTTTTTTTTTTTGAAAAACTGGGTCTTATCAACTTCAAAAAAAAGTGATTTTACACTTTTTTTAGAGCTTGCAAACAAGCCCTTAATACAAAAGTAAATTAGTGTTTTGATCTTTTATTTTTGTGTTAAGTCTTCGTCAGGTGTACCATGCAACTCAAGTCCATCTTTAAAATGTTATACAAAATACTATGAAAAGTCACACATGTTATTACTGAAAAATGTATGTTACATGGTGTAATTTTTCAGTAATAATTTATGTAACTTTTTAAAAATACACTTGAATTGTACGGTGCACCTGATGCATTTGTGAAAATATTGAAATCTGAAGAGGTTGAAAGAAGATTACATTGTAAAAGTGAAATTTTCATAAATCTTTTACTACTTTCTACTTAATTATCTTCTTCTAACAAACAACTTAATTATTATACGAAAATTATTATTGCATACTATCAAACACTAACAAATATTTTCACACACAAATCATATCTAAATTACCCCTTTTCTCATCTTTTCTACTAAACGAGACTAATATTACTATGAGTGCGACTATGCATCCCCAAATTCTTCTAAACATACCTCAATTACTAAACATACTCCATTTAAAATGAAAAATTAATTTTAAATACTAAACATACCCAATTTTTTACTATTATACTATTTCTCATTTTTGACCTAGTCTTCTTCTCTCTCAACTCATATTAATGCTCCACAATTGAAAAGAAAGAAAGCAGTGCGTCGCCATTTTTTCTGCTATGAGAACTGAAGCTTTGCGTTGTCATTTTCCCCGTTGCAACCGAATAAAATTTTAAAAGAATTCAACTAGACGAACGCCATGTCTTTTTCTCCACCAAACCGCCGTGCTTTTGCTTCAAAATCTACGATGATAACAAGAACCTTATATGTTCTGTTCAAGAATTTTAGTGATTCATGATATTTTTTAGTGGATAAAATATGAATTGATCGCCAACATAAAAAATTTAGGCCTTCGTAGAATTATAGAATGGTTTTGAGGGAATCAGTTGTTTGTTCATGATGAAAAATGGATGAAAATTGGAGTAAGTTGGTTGATAGAAAACATGATTAAATATGTATAAATTCGAATTTGAAATTTGATCGTAATGAAGTAGAATCCATTGGGTGTGAGAGATGATTGACTCCATGAATATAGCACTTAGGGCGAGAGAGATGATGAAGATAGATAAAAGAAGACTAGGTTAAAAATAGGAAAGAAGATAATAGTAAAAAATGAGATATGTTTAGTATTTTAAATAACTTTTTTATTTTAAATGAAGTATGTTTAGTAATTGGGGTATGTTTAGAGGAATTTGTGATATGTATAGTCATACCCTATTACTATTTACAATAACTAATATTCATTTCATTTGTGAACGTGGGAATAGTGAATTTTATTATATACTCTCTCTGTTCCCCTTTTAAGTTTCTCCTTTTTTGTTGTTGATTTATTTAAAATGTTTATTTATTTATTATTATATCGTGGACCATATATTAATTTTTGTATAAAATAATAAAAATTTGTGGGAAAATAATGAGAAGTTGTGAAAAAATAAAGGGTGATTGTTTAAAAGTGTATTTATTTATTAATATATGAAGTATTATTGTTACTTCTTATGCGATGATAAATTTATTGTGAAATATTAAAAAAAAAGAAATTTATTGTAAAACGAAGGGAGTATATATTTTAAGTGGTATATTACACAAAATATTTAAATATACATTAAACGAGTAAGTCTATTGATAATATTGCATTTTTTTTAAAGGTAATTGATATTGCATCTTAAAAATATACTTACAAAAGTGTTAAATTAGCATTAAAAGAGAGTCAGAGTTTGTTAAGAGAGAGGGAGTGAGAGAATCCTATAGCAGAGGGGGAGAGAGAGAGGGGCATGCTAGAGTTGCGGTAAATCACACGCAAGTCGCAGGAAGAATTTCTCTCTCTCTTTCCCCCACCTCCCTCCCCAGTCTACATCTCATTCGATTCTTTTCGGTTTCTTTTCCTTTCTTTCTCTCTCTCTTTCATGGAGTGTATTTAGCGCATAAATTACTGTGGGTTTAGGATTTCTGAAACGTGTGTAGCCCACCGTTTCAATGCCCAGAATTCTCTTTCTTGTTTCGTCTCTCACGTCCGCTCCTCAGGTCCTACCCTGTACTGTTTAGCGCTCTCTCTCTCTCACACACACACACACACACACACACACACACACACACATGTATACACGTGATATATCTGCTTTATGTGTAGATAGGAAATGAATGAGAGAGCAAAGGAAACAGATTTTGCTCATGTTTTCACGTTCGGTTGGATAAATCTGTGCCTGTTGGATTGTTTCGTTGCCTTTTGCTTTGATCTTAGGAACACCCAGAAGCGGAATCCAAGAAATTGTCAGGGGAAATGTGATAATTTTGAATTAAGCATTTTCTATAGCGACCACTTGCATGTTCTTTTTTTGTTTTTCCTAATTGACCACATTGTTTTTTCGTTTATTAATTGTGGGTAAAGGAGAAATCTCTGGGGTAAAATAATCGATGGTGAGGTATCCGAATTTTTTCTGTTCTTTGTCCAACTCTTTTTGTTTCTATCTGTTGCAAACTGTTTCTCCAGCTGGAATATCCATTTTATCTGTCCTTCAGTACGATGATATCCGGAAGGATCCTGTCCCGTACGAAAGTTTGAACTTGTAGAGAGACGTGTAACTGATTCGTTTATATTATTTTCAGAACAATGTTCTTGAATATGAATTTGGGAGTTGGGATGAGCTTCCGAGTTATAATTAGAGAGGAAATTTTTTTTTTCTGGGTTTTAGTTATGGTGGATTGAGTAATGAAACATTGATGAAACTTCTCTTATTTGTGAACTATGGGGGGGGGGGGGGGTTGCTTTAACAAAGTCAATAGGAATGTAATAATAAATAAAAAGAAATTCTCTCTGCACCTTCGTAATGAAAGAGATATGTTGGAGGAAAATTTGTTGGGATAGTGGTTATATTGTTAGTATTTAGTTCTAATTTTTTAAATAAATGATATAAAAATGATTACTTGTTGAAGAATAGAGGAATGATTGAAGGAAAATGATTCCATGCGCACGGATAGTTTATCAAAATGGGGTGTTGTTTAACTTATTTTTAGTTATTTTATGATGAAGGTGCACCAATCATCAATTTAACCACCACAATTCATTGTCTTTATTATTTTTATTATCATTCTCATTGAGAAATTTTGAGCCCAGTTGTTTGAACTCGAATTTTAGTTTTGATCCTGTTGCTTGAGTGGTACTTGAAAGAGTACCAACACAGATAAACAACATTGCTGATATGAGTAATCAATCACACCATGTAGTGAAGGATCATAATTATTTGAAATATTATTATGGCAATTGTAATTTCCGAATCTTGATTATGCAGATTTAAATGAGTAACCGAGGAGAGTATTGTTGATGGACAGTGATTCTGGACTAAATTTGATGCCAGGATTTGTTGCAAGAAGTTGACACTGACAATGATCAATCATCAGGGGATTTTCAGGAATCAGGTGCTTTTATTAGGTCTTTTAAAGTTGGATAGGCTCTGATGCAATTACTGATCATTTTATGACAATCATCTTGTTAAGTTCCATTATTCATACAGGGGTCTGGTTCAAATTCTTTAATGGGAATGATAACGAGAATATTGAATAGTGAGTTAAGATGAAAATAGTGGTTACATGGTTAATGTTTTAGCTCTAATTTTGGAACAAGGTGGAAAAAGTGATTGTTAGTTGAGGAATAGTAAAATGGTTCATTAGTATTATTGTAAGAGGAGAGTTGGCTAATCATATTCTCGTTACATTAAGGAATTTTGAACCGAGCCCTCATTAATTTGATCATCTACTGTTGATTTTTACTTGTGTTCTCAAGCTTCACCGGTTGTATGGAATTCAAAAGATGCTCATGAAGGATGACTTTACATTGAGTGGTGGAGAAGTCCACATTCATTTATAAGTCTTTTCTCAGAGAAGTTGAAATTTGAATCCCTTGAAACAGAGAGAGAGAGAGAGAGAGAGAGAGGAACATTATAGTTAGGAACACCTATGCAGATCTCTATTAGTATTAAGTTTACTTACCTTTGGTATCTTACATGTCTAATCAGATTTGCTCCTTAGAATCTCTCCAGAATCATTATCTAAAAGAGCACAGAGGTGCATTGCAACACCAGAAATTATCAATTGATCTTAACCTGTCCGACACTCAATGCACCAATGATGATAGAACCCTTTCGGGTGATTCTTTTGCTCCAGAAGTATATTCCTTAACAGAGCATGGCATCTACAAGCCTTCTGCTGAGGGGATTGAGCTCTCTCTGACAGCAGATGGGGAAAGAACTTACGAGGATAAGTTCATTTGTTCACTCTCACTTCAATCCTTTCGTCATGGTAGAGATCACATTACCATCCATGCACATGACTCTGAGGTGAGTTGCAGTTCCAAAAGTTGGAAAAATAGTTCTTTTGATTGGATTCCGGGAGGAGATGGCAGAGCTACTCTTTCGGGACGGAACCACTTTTATCAAGGTGTTGCATCTAATGTAATCTTGTCTATTAGGCAAACTCTTATGCAAACAAGTTACCGTGCAATTAGTTTGCGTGTTTTGACAATAACAGTTGGTTTATCAAAATGTATAAGTTTTACAATATTGGTTTTCTTTTTGTGCGTGTTTTAGACAATATTACTATAAAGTTAGTTGCAAACTAATTGCATGGTGAAACTGTGTTGTATAGGACCAACTCTGTCTGTTACTCGTTGGATTGTGACTCCTGAATTTCTGGTTGTATTCTTGTGCAGGGGTTGAAGAATGTCATAAAGAGGCGTCGTGCAGTTATAAGTTGGCCCGACAAAAGCTTTATACTTCTCGAAAAGTAGAAGAACTAGATCTTAACAAGCCTCCTCCAAATGAATCTTTTGCTGGCCCTTCTGAGCCATGGATAATTGATCCATCACAGTTTGAACATTCAGATGTTTCACATGTTGAGGTTGGTGAATATGGCAATGCCAATAATCCGAACTGCATGGATTTCAGACCCGAAAAGGCAGAATCTAAACTACGCTCGCCAGGCAAAACCTGTCGGAGACCATTAATTTCAGAATTGAACGTTAAGAAGAAAGAAGATAACCTCTCGTCACATTGCTGGAGACGAGAACTAGTTGAAGGCACGGATAGCAATAGATCTCCCGTTTCATGCAAATCTGATTTAATTAGGGATGATGTGTTGAGCAACAAAAAGGGAGCTGACTCTCTTTTATACTTATCGTCCCAATGTTTAGGCAGAGATCAAGACTCGCCCCAAACTTCATCAGAGTCGTACGAGTCAATAGTGCTAAAGCAAGTGGAATGCAGCATTGATGAGTACTGCATTTCATCAACACCATTTAAAGTAGCAAGCTTGGATAAAAACGAGCATAGAGTGAAGTTGAAGAGAGGGAGGAGAATGAAAGACTTCCGCAAGGAGATTTTGCCGGGTTTGGGGTCACTGTCAAGGAAGGAGATAAACGAAGATATTAAGACAATGGACGTAGCTCTTCGGTCAAGAGAATACAAGAAATACAGATCAAAGATAGCTAGCAAAAGTGAGTGCAATACACCAGTGAGAAGTAGGAGATCATGACTCGGTTGTGTTGTAGACAAAAAGGTACTATTCTTGACACAACTCTTATATGTCATTTTCATGGTAGCGAGCTGCATTATAGTATATTCTTCCATGAACTATTAACAATCGTTTGCACATCTCTCCCTTTGTACTTTGTGGGGGTTTTTTTTTTTTTTTTTTTCGAGTTCGCTTTTCTTTTTTAATGTAGTTTTCTTGATTATCCAAACTATATATACAAAATATTCTTTTGTTAGCAAGTCTCGTGTTGTTGATGAGACTGCAAAAAACGATTAGTATTAGTATATTTATGATTTATTATTTCTGTATCTTTAGGTTTTCATTTAGGTTAGTGTATAAAAGACTCTTATTACATGAGGTGAGATAAAAGTAGGGGATAGAAATTTAACAGAGATTAGACATATTATATTGATTTGTAGTCTTTATTATTGAGTTTTTATCTTTTCATTCCATAATAAATCTCTAAGTGGGAGAAGCCAAGACTATTTTTTACTGATTTTATACTGGGTTTGAGGTGATAAATTCAGGTCCATATTAAATTAGTATGTCCTACTAAGTAAATTTTCAGTTGGATAAAAAATACTAGTAATAGTCTTTTATGCCCTATCAAGTGGAGCCTTACAATTTAGTTACCAGTTGTGAAACATGTTTGGAGAAAGTTAATGTGAATTAAAATTGATTGAGAGTATTTTTTTTTTCTTATTGCTTGTATTCTTTTAGAATCACCGGTTTTTGGTTGTATCACATATTTCATGCGTCAGTTGGTATCAAGAGTTAAGGGGACACTCCTGCACGATGTTGTCCCGCTACAGACGTCATGACCATGAACCATTTGCCACAACTCGCTAAACTAACTCATGTCATTGACACACTACGTGTCAGCAATCATCGACATTGTCTAGACAACCGATCACTGCCAAACCGCACTATCAGAGGAAAGTCGTCGTGAATATGGGAGCAGTGATTTTTCACCATCTAGGCTTTTCAACTTTTCTCATGTTACACCTTTTCATGACCATACAAAGTTTTTCCCCAGCCTACATTTCACCAACCACACCATCAATTTCACACAAATGATCATGGCCCCCTGCTGTTTCATGCTTCCCCAGTGTGGATGAGACATGACAATCGACAGCTCATTCGCTCACCCACTCTTCGTGTTCCGATCCTACCGCCCTTGCGATCGTTCGACGTTTATTCATCAACGACTCCTGTCACCAATCGTCCAGTGCTCAAAACCTGGCTGTGTCTCTCCGAAGAAGATGGAAATTTTGGATTGTGCTGCTCTAGTCAACCAGAGTGGTTCTTTTTACTTGAATGTCCATCAAAAGTGTCTATTTATATTATATCAATAATTTCATCTTTACATTCACAAACCATGTGATCTTATAAATGAACATGCATAGTTATCGAAGGGAGTATTTTTTATTTAGTTATTTATGTTTTGAGCGACAATTCTTGAAATTTAATAACAACTGATAAAGTCATATAACTTTCGCAAGTTTTAATAAATTGTGTTGATGTAGTTTGTCCAATAAGTCCAAGAACATATAAATTCAATAATGAACTAAGTTGTGATTATGAAAAAAGTTCCAAGTAAAATGATATATCAGTAACACAAAATAATAAATATTGAGAGATAATTTATCTTTATTTATTTTTTTTGTCAAGATAAATTCTATCCAAATAGTATTTTTCCTCTCTTATGCAAACAAATTCTTTGGGCTCATACTTTTGCATTTTGGCTCATGTGCGGTTTGGGCAAATTTCCAATTTTTCTCTTGGGCTTGTTGATTTACTATAGGATCCGGATATTTTCCCCCCAATTTTTGAGTACTTCACCTCAATTATCAATTCACTACATTATAGATCAATTCACCCCATGTGAGTTTCCAAAACTACCCAAACTCATATCACTTCACCCCACCATTCTAATAACACAAAAATCCCAAAACTGCACGCCACTTCATTTTTTCCATAAAACCGATGCGCTTGGAGAAAACCTGAGAAAGGAAGATGCTTAATCGGGGGTGGAGACCGACACAAACGCTGCCGGAGTGACGATGGACCAAGGTTAGACGGTTTTCGTCTATATTTTCGTAGTTTAATCGATTATATTTGTATTACGAAATAAATGGGTTTCATGATTTTATTCGAAATTTTGTTTTTACAGGGATGAAATGTTGCTGGGATGAAGATGGTGGATTTGGTAGTTCGGATCTGGTTTTCCGAAAAAGTGTTGTTTGTTCGACAAAATTAGTCGAACATTGTGTTATTGTTCCAATTTTTTTTTCGAACACAGGAGTGTAGTACGATTCATATTTTGGAACATATGTTCGAAAAGATGACATTAACAATAGCATATTGTTCGAAAGTTTTTCATGAAAATATGCATATTGTTCGAAATTATTTCATGAACAATGAACACTTGTTCGGGAAATTTGTTTGGAAAATTTGTTCGGGAAATTTGACTGAAGAAATGGGATATGTTCATCAAAATTTTTCGAATACATAGGATATGTTCATCATTAATTTTCGAACAAATAGAATGTTTTCCTCAATTTCTTCTTCATTACCGGATTGCAGGGGACGGCTTACGCAACCATGGTGGACTTCGGATCGAATCGGCGCTGGTGCAGATTGGAAAAAATAGAGCACGTGGCACGGAAAAACAGAGCACGTTTCATCTTTCTCAAACTTCCTCTTTCGTCATCTTCACTGCTCTTTTCGGTTCATCCCCTCCATCAATCAAGGATCTGTAAAATTGACTTGGGGATCTGCAAATACATCAATCATTAGCTCAAAAATGAGGCGCCCGGGGAGATATGAGCCCCGGCTAATGAGCCCTGGCGAGGATTGGCGAATGAGCCCGGTGGTGAACTGATACCTTTGTAAATTAGGGAAATATGACAAAAGGGTACTTTGGTCTTTAATAAATATTTTACAATGGAAAAATTAGATGTGGGGTGAAGTAATTAAAAATGGGGGGGAAAATATCCGTGCCCTTTACTATACTATATTGTGTCAGGCTAGGTTATTGACACTAAGCTGAATTGGATAATGACTTATTCTTGTATACACCAGTTACACCGTGAAACTCAAGTTCATTTTTAAAAAGTTACACAAAATACTACTGAAAAGTTATACATATTATTACTGAAAAATGTATCTTTAATGGTGTAACTTTTCAGTAATAACTTGTGTAATTTTTCAGTAATAAATTGTGCAACTTTTTAAAAATGAACTTGAGTTGCACGTTGTAACTGGTGCACAAGAGACTTACTCTTGGAAAATATATTATTCAGATGAATACATTATTTTTGGTTTGATAATATTTTTTAGGCTCCATTCGGATGAATGAATTTGAAAATGAATGAATTTTAAAAAATATACATGTAAGAAAACATACATTTAAAGTTAAGAATTATAAAGAGATGGAAGATGAGGGAAAAAGTAAGGAAAATGAGAGATGAAAAGAGGTAGATGAGAGGGATTTCAAATGACATGGGTTTGAAGAGGATTTAGAATTCTTCCATTTTAAACATAAAATGGAATCTAAGTATTTGTAAATTTATGGAGAAGGTGGTTATTTGTATGTGAAATTCATGGATTTCAAATCCACCCATCCAAATGGAACCTTAAATTCTTTTACTTTATTTTGGCATTTTTATAAATTTAATAAAAAATATAAAAAATGTTCAAATTTTTTTATATTTGTATACAATTGAATTTGTTATTATTTTTTGTTTTGTTATAAGTTAATACTCTATCCGTCTTGAATGTATCTTCACACTTTATTATTTCTGTGAGAAGGATATATAGTAAAACTTTGAAGATAATCTTGGGATGGAGAAAGTAATTATTTTATTAAACAAATACTTTCAACAGAAAAATATAAAATTTGAATCTATTACTTTTATATTTTTTTTATATCAGCATGAATTTTGTGAAATAAATATTTACTTTCTTAAAACAAAAAAATTATCATTTAATTATATTAGTTGTTTTTTTCATGAAAAAAATCTTTTCGTTCAAAATTTAATTTCACACAATCATGCCAACATAAAAAAAAACACACAAATGTAACAAATTTGGTGGTTCATAAATAAAAAATATACTTTGATTTTTAGATTAGTTG
>JAPKLY010000018.1:569728-641506 GCA_026898435.1 Prunella vulgaris | reverse complement strand
TCCAAAATTGATTTCGTGGGCCCTCATTTTTTATAAAGGATAATATTAAGAAGAGCATGATTTTTTAAATAAAAATAAATACTTGAATTTTTTTTTTCTTTACAAAATATATTTTTTGAATTAAAAAGGTTAAAATTTTAAGAACTTATTCAAATAAAAAAATAATTTAGAGTTCTAATTCAACCGAGAACAATAGTTTATATTTCGAATTGTAATTTATTTTTTTCCTTTATAAAAAATGAGGGCCCACGAAATCAATTTTGGAAAGAAAAGGAAAATTATATTAATATATAAGGTAAGACTTGTATATTAATGTAGTGAAATGTCCCCTTCATCTACAGAAATCCTAGTAGCACCAAATTCCATGCTTATCAAAACCAACATAATCAATCTAATATTAACTTGTGCACAAAATCGCATGTCCCGTGAGAAGAAACGTCAATTTCATGACAACAACCAAACATCATACAATTCTTTCATTTTTTTTAATACTCATTGTACCAACAAATCATCGACTAATTCAAAAAACTTATAATTCATTAACAAAGTTCTGTATGTACTGACTTATCTAAAAAAATTAATCGCATTTTATAAATTTTGAACATAAAATTTAGAGAAAAGCATATCTCTAAATCTCACGTTTTCACCATTTGTTTCTTAACTTTTAATCCAAACACTTGGTCAAATTGTTTTTTCATTTATGTAACCAATATTTTGTTGAAGAGTTCTTCTTTGCATCTATGTTACTTCCTCTGTCACATATTCAATTGTTACTTGTTGAAAATGTTCATAATTTTACTAAATTGATATTTTCATATATAAATGATAATAATAGAATACTACATCCGTTCACGAAAAATACGTTCAGATATTTACACGTGGTTTAGTGCAACATGTCGGAAGGTATTACGGGATATTGTGAGGTCAGATATGAATAAAGAGAATATCTTTGGACAAATGAGACAAATGCCCTCAATGCCCCGAACAACATGTGTTGCCAACATACGCAGAAACCAGCGCCATGAGCTGAAACTTTCTTCATCGACAATAGCATAAATTAAAGGAAGGGCATTCTGATTGACATCAACAGTGACTGCAATCAACAACTTATGCTTATATTTAGTATAGAGGTGTGTGTCATCCACATATATAATTCTACGACAATGTTGAAATGCATCAATGCATGGTTTAAATGCCCAGAACACGTAGTTCAATGTATATACACCTCTATATGGTTCACGTTCCATATGACACCACTCGACAACTGTCCCAGTGTTGTATTTCTGCAATGATGTCATGAACTTGGACAAATACTGATAGGACCTCTCCCAAGTTCCATACACATTTTCCACCGCACGTTTAATCGCGTTCCATGCCAAATGGTAGGAAATTTCACAATTATATCAATCTTTCACCATTACCATTGAACATTCAGCTTTATATATTGGATTTACCTTCACCATACTCTCTAGCATGCCTGCAATCAAATTCTTACCCAAATTGTTATGGCGAAGGTTAGTGCCCCTTATAAGACAAGTGTGATGAGGTCCAAATCGAGTGATTTTCCAACTTGCAGCCTTTTTAAAACAATTCGCTCGTAAGTACCAATTGCACTGTTGAGGGGAAGGGTCATCTTTAGTTCCTCTCGCATTGTGTTTGCATACAACCTTTCAAATGGTTGGAGTACTCTCTTTGGCTGCAAACTCACACATCGAATGTCGAATTGAATAATTATTCACTGTAGTTTGAAATTGTTTTTTATCCTTGAAGATCATTCCCACTTTCAAAACTCCAACATCGTCATCTTATGTGAAATCACCATCTGGTATGCCAATTGAATCAATAAGCACATCCTCGTATGATGAGTCAAAAAAAGAAGCTCTCGACAAAGTATGATGAGGTGCAAATTGTTGTGGCATATTTGCAGTAGATTGGATTGGATGTGGTGCAAATCGTTGTGGCATATCCTCATCTGAGCACTCTTCATTTGCACATGCATCATCATTTTGATGTTCTTCAGGCTCAGAATCACACAAATCATTAGGGTCAAGACTATCACTGGGATAATTGGTAAAGTTAGAAATTTCAGATTCACCAGCAATGTAAGATGCATACTGATTTGTATGCATTTTCCATTGGATCAAGAGATGATCGTGACGATAAGATCATTTCTGCCTCAACAAATGGTTCAATTGATCCAAATCCAGCATTCGAATAAAAAAAGAACTGTAGGTCACGATTATAAGTAATAGGAAAAATCTCGGACATGTTGTTACCGACATATTTTGCAGACACCTTTAATGAATACTGATTCAAGTCCAAGCCAGTTATCTCAGATAATATACGTAGTAGATCAGGATAGTTAGTTCGACGATCAACTCGTTGTAATCTAACAACTACTTCATCACACCTTACAACTATTCCAATATTATTCGAATTCGACATACCTACAAAATTTATTAAAATTATTTTTTCACAAATTTTTTTAATTTGAACATGAACATACAATATTGTAGTTTAGCAAACTGTAATTTCATTTTAATATATTACTTAAAATTAGCATACTGTAATTTCATTTTCATATATCACTTTAACTTAGCAAACTTGAACATGAACATACAATATTGTAGTTTAGCAAACTGTAATTTCATTTTCATATATAACTTTAAATTAGCAAACTGTAATTTTATTTTAATGTATTACTTAAAATTAGCAAACTTTAATTTCATTTTTCATATATCACTTTAAATTAGCAACTTGAACATAAACATACATTATTGTAGTTTAGCAAACTATAATTTCATATATTTGAACATAAACATACATTACTACAGAATATGAACATATATTACTGTAGTTTCCCTAAACCCTATAATTTCATTTTTTATAAAACTTTAATCTGAACACATAAATAAATGAGTCAATTACATGGAGGTGCTTTTAAGCACCTCAAAACTCATACAGGTGCTTGAAATTTTCAACATTGCATATAGGTGTAAAATTTTCCAAAAATATCCCTGACATGAATAGTAGATGGTAAGTGATTTGACAAGTGGTTACTGTTCATGGCTGGACTATAATTTATCGGAGCAATAATTTTCTGACAAGTAGCAACTGCACTGTTGAACGTGCGGTTGTACTTTTGAATTTGTTATTGTACTGGAGATGTATTTCTGATCATGGACCTTTTTTCGATCAGTGTATTTTCGGCGATGAACGTTTGTACTATTGTATATGCAAATGTACTATTAAAAGTTTTGTGATTGTACCACAGTGTTTCAGATTGTACTGCTTCTTTGTTATACCCAATAATTTCTTTGATATACCCAACAAAATCAAAAGATTAACACTATACAGAAACTTTAATACATCCATGACCCAAAAAAAACTATAAGAATAGAAAAAAATTCAACAAAATGGGTATCACCGTAAATAAAATTGGAAATCGGCAGGGGCGGAAATCGGAAAAAGAAAAGACAGATCTGTACTCAAAAAGTGGAAGAAAAATGTAAGCAAAATCACATGTGAATAATAAAAGTCAATACATGCCGTATAAGCTGTACTTCTGGCGATCTCTCCTCCGAGCACCGCCTCTGTCGGATCCGTTCGCGTAGGCCAATCGAAGCTCGTCGCGCCCGTGTCCCCAGATCCGTGGAGTCGCGTCGTCGCGTCCGCCACCGCGCCTCTCCTTTCACCGTCGTGCTCTGCGTCTGTGTAAGTGGCGGCATTGCAGCGACGCCTTGAATCGGAACCGCAGCGCCTGTTCGTCACCGATCTGCTTCAAGCCAGAGTGGAGGCCGTCCGTCACTACTACTGGGGCTGTCGAGTTACTGCGAGCCCGTGCGCCGCCGTCCGCCGGAGACTCACCGCTGCCTGGAGTCCGGCGGAGCCTCACCGCCACCTGGAGTCTGCCGGGGACTCGCGGCTTCAGGTGTTGAAGCTCTTCTCCGGCGTGAATGGTGGTTGAGGGGCGACGTTATGTGTTTGCAGGGGTTCAGATCGAAGAGGGGCTGTTGTGGATGTGTTGAACGAGAGAGTGGGAGAGAGAGCATAAGAGAGAGAAAACATGATTGATGAGAGTGGTATATCTGTAATATCACTCAATTATTTTCCCTAATGTGAAGCCCATGGCACCTACATGTAATTTATAAAAAGTACGGCACTCTTGTGAGTTTTGGCCATTTAATTAGCACTTATGTGTAATAATCCCTAAATAAATTTACTGAATGCATACTTACAATGATAAGAAAAATAAGAATTACCTTAAGATGTGTAATCCTTCAAATACTATCCTTGTATGTCTTGAAACTATCGTAAACATCAATTCATCCAACAAAATAACTACCTAACAACATTAATAACAAAATAAAATTAATAAAGTATATAAATACATAATCACATATTTTAAATCTAAAAATATCAAAAATATACAACTCGACACTTACTTGAACTTGACCTCAACACTCTTCATTTACATATTCATCTTCATTTTAGCATGTTCTGTTAACTCTCTTTATATACATAAATGAACTATGTGTATCTGATTCACAGGTGGAGGAGCGTGCATGAGAATATATTCCTGTTTTGGACGCATGCATATGTAGGCGAATATATTCTCGCGTGCGAAGTGGAGTGTACGTTGTGCAGGTAAAATTCGTTCAAAGGGCGACAGGGGAGATGACGCCCTTCCTGTGTGTGTCAGCCCTTTGTTGGAGAGCGCCAAGGGACCTGCAGATGCTGTCTGGTCGCGCCGCTTGAGTTGGCACCCCTCCCGTTGGCCCAACACTCAAATTAGATGCTGTCGGAGGGCGCCAGTGGAGATGACGCCCTTCTGTGGGGCCGGCCTGCTCAGCTAGTGGGCGTTGTTGGGCCTAGCGCTCCTTTTTAAGGACGATGTCTCATTCGGTGCTCTTGCTTAAAATGATAACTACCCAAAAAAACCACCATATATTGATAAACAAAAAAAATGCAATATTTGAAAAAAAAAAATTCATGTTGTATCACACCTATTTTTTGAGAATGACATATTAGTGTTTTCAAGACTTATTAGATAGATTATACAAATTTTAATAAATGCCTGAGTTTATATGAATTACTTGAGGGTATGACAATTCTGATGTGACCTTAATTAGCCCAAATATTGTGAAGAACATCCTCAATGTAAACATCAAACAAGACCATAATATCTATTTGGGTATTTCTACTTTCTCTCCCAAAAGCAAGTAAATTCAATTTGGAATATCTCAGGAACAAAAATGTTCAGCAAAGTTGATAGATGGAAAAATAAGGAATTTTTTAAAGGAAAAAAGATGTAGTAATTAAGGTGGTGCTCTAAGTGGTTCTACCATACAAAATGGCCTTTAGGGGACGTTTAGTATAATTGTAAGGAATGAAAAGGATATAGGAATGAAAATTGTATGGAATGAAAGTAATAGTTTTCATATAACTAAACTATGGTTGATTTCTTAATTTTTGGGAATCAAAGTCATAGTAAAGTCATTCCAAAAACACACTATGACTTTGATTGTCATTACTCACTCTTAAAAGTCACCAACCAAACACCCCTTAGAGTGCCCTCCTTGATTTGTAAAGATTCTGGAAAAAAAAAAATGCATAACTTTAAAATTTGTTTATGGTAAAATTAATTTGCTAATTGTACTCTTTTAATGAAATAACTAATATTTTTAATAAAAACAACAAATATCATTCAAAACTAAAACTATTTACTGAAACTAACCAATACTTTTTTACAACTATGCTTCTTAATAGTGGCATGCTTTGGAGAGTAAGGAACATTAGAATTTTGTTCCTTCCAAAAAATACAATATATACAAAGGAAGCATCCCAGAAGATTAGTACACCTACCATAAAACAAATGGGGGACCTATTTTAATTTTTAAATTTTAATACAGAGCTTTTACTCTGTATAAACTCACACGTCTCAGAAATTAATCACACTTTTCCGAACCTGAAATCTAAAGAGAAACATACTCAAGCTATCGCCACTAAGTCGATCATAGCAATATAAAAATATTTTTGTTTATCTAAATTTTCAAAGAGTGATGAATTTAGAATAATCTAATAAGAGAGTATTTCAATTCTACATTAATGGCAGCGGCCATTATTTATTTAATTTTGGGAAATGTAAGGTTACTACTAGTTGGACTTTGATATTAAATGAAAATTTATGCATTGTGCAACTTATTAGCCTGAAGCATTAACTACTGTCGTCTTTGTAGGAGAGTAATTATTACTGTATTTAACAAGTAATTAAAGAGAATAGTCATTAGTCAACAAAATCATTTAATTTTGGAGGGGAAGAGCCTTCTTTATTTATTTATTGGTGATTCTAATCATAACTCTAAAACCACTTAAATTACTTTATTTTCATTTTGAATTCATAACTAAGTACATATCCCAGCCTATCATGCAAAATTAAAAATAAATTATATACTAATTTTAAATTAAATATTATTGTATTTGAAAATATTTATAAATAAACTTTAACATTATTATTATTATAAAAAATCTATTAAGTAATTAATAATATTAAGCATAAATATAAATTCAAATTAGATTTTTTTATAAAAAATAATTTATATTTTATTTTTAATACAAACTAGAATTTTTATAAAGGAGTAATTTACAACTATTATTCGTATTTCATTTTATAAAGATAAATTAAATTTTTTATAAAGGAGTAACTTTCCGTAGTTATTCACATATTATTTTGAAAAATACTAATTACAATTTCTAAATAAGTAACTTACAATAATTATTTTTATTTCATTTTAAAAAATATAAAATTATAAAAAAAAATTAAAAAATAAATAGTGGTATTCTAACCATTTAAGCTATTAACCAAAATCACATTCAAATAATAAGATGGAGGTGGATACAAATTCAAATACATTACATGTTTGAAATTCTATATATTTAGAAACAAATTAAAGACAAGGGTTTTCCCTTGATAAACTCATTTTAAATGAAATTTAATACTACCAATCTAATTTTAAATTGGTAGATATATCCTATAAATTTTTGCCAAAAATAAAAAGAAGAGGCTTCTCTTTTTGTTAATAAAATGAATTAAGAGAGCATCTATCAACCCAATTTTCTTTAATTACATCAAAATAACACTACAAGTTGCAAATTATAAATTACAAAAATTCAAAAAAAAAAAAAAAAAGTTGAACCCGAAATCTTACTTCACATTCTTTCACAATCTGTAGATGATGAGGAAGCACGGCAACAGCGCGCGCGTGTCGAACACGAGCAGCTCCCCGTTTTCACCGCTCACCGAGTCAAACCCGACCCGCTCATGCCGCACCGACTCGAACCGGTGTCGCTCCCGAACCCGACCTGCCACGACCCGGCAGACCAGCATGGCCCTCCTCCCTCTCCCGCCGCCGGCCCTCTCGTGCGCCGCCCCGCTCCCGGAATACGTGCACACGACCGCCCTCTTGCTCCCGTGGAAGATCCACGCGCCGCCCCCTGCCTCGCACGCGCCGAGGCAGTGAAACCTCATGACCTCATTCCCGTCCGCAATGCACCGGACGTGGTCCTCACCCCCGCCGCCGGCGCGGTGCTTCACCGCATCCCGATATTCCTCGAATCGGGTCAGGGTCAGGGTCAGGTTCTGGACCTTGAAAACCATCTCGACCCGGCCCGGAAAGCTCTTCTCTCCCCAGCTTGTGTGGAAAATTATTTCCACGACGTTGCGGGACGGGTGGTCCTTGGGGAGCTCGGTGAGGGAGGGAAAGAAGGAATGGGGCCGGGTTCGGATGGCGGGTTGCGGGTCCGAATAGGGCTCGGACTTTCTCGGCTTGAACGGCGGCGATGGGGCCCGTTTCGGCTTCTTTTTGGGTTTTTTGGTGGTTTCAACAATATCCCTTATGCTTTGGAAACTATTTCTGCAGCTCGAAGAGGCGGGCAGCGGCTGGCGAACGACGTCGTCTAATGCTCTTGATTTGCAGTGCAGTGATTTCATCCATCCAGACGCCATATCCCGGATGCCCTTCGATTCTCTCTCTAGTGGGTGTCTGTGTGCATGTATTTTGGGATGGTAAATAGTAATATGCTGGGTGTGGTGTGGTGTGTTTAGCTTTTTTATCTGGAGTGGAGAAAACATGGGCCGATGGTAATTAATGAGTGCAAACAAGACTGTGTGATTATTTTGTATGTATATTCCTGTGAGATTACGGAAAAGCCCTTCCCAGGCATGGTCAAATGGAGAAGGGGGGACGGACAATAATTACTTACCGGAAGAAGATCTTCGTCCTAGATGTACAAATTTTGTTATACATATATTAGAAATTTAATTTTCCCACTAACTTACTCGTTATTTTTTGGCACACGAATTAAAATAAAAGTATAGGTGCTGTGCTGGAAAAACTGAAAAAATATAAGTAATTTGATGAAGAAATGTGAAGAAAAAAAATTAATAGTAATTTCCAAAAAAGGTAAAGAAGTAAATGAGCAACATATAGTGAAACAGAAGAAAATAACAAAATGAACAACTTATAGTGGGACGAATGGAGTAAAAGTCATGCATGAAATGAATTTGAATTTAAAATTTATTTTTTTGAAAAATATCCCAAGAAAGATTTAGTAATACCTTAAGAAATAATCAGTAGTATTTAAAAAAATAATCAGTATTATCCCAATTATAAAAACACACAGATCGATATGTTAGTGTATGATTTGCAAAATAAAAATAAAAAATAAAAGTTGAACTTGAAATTCACGTGGGTGTTAAAATTTGCTAAATTTATTATAGTTAAATTGTTGAATTTTTTTAATTTTGTTTCAATTTAGCTTGTATGCCTAATTATTTATCATGACACAGAAATAATTACATTTTCACCGATGAACACAAACGTACATGACAACTACTAATGTGATGATGACAGATAAGTAGAGGTTCCACCATTACTTTAACTAATGATTTGTTTGTGATTGTTTCTTTGTGCTGATGCATCATAATCACATTAGCAGTTGACATATAAGTATGTGGCTCTGGCAAGGGTGTAAATGACGCTTTACGGTCGGCGGACGGTCAAGTACCGCCAAGACCGCGCCAAGATTTTTTAATATATTTTTTATTATTTAAAAAAAATCTACTAATATTAATTTTTTCTAAGCATATATTAATAAAAATTGTACATTTTACAATAAATTATAAACTTAAAGCATAATTAATACCCAAATGATTTTTTCACAAAATACAACAAGTCCATAAAATACTAAATACTATTATAAAATGACATTGTCCAACATCTGAACAAAATACAAAAATAACAAAATATATCTCTCTGTCTTGTCTCTTGCCTTTTCTTTTTTTAGTTGAGTGACTCTATATCTTTAATTACTAATTAGTTTAAATAGTATTTAACTTATTAAAAAAAATTGAAATCCTTCTATCTCTTGTCTATGTCTAGGCCGCCTAGGCGCCGCCAAATGCCATGCCCGCCTTTTTCCGTCGACTTGGCCTAGGCGTCGGCGGCCGGGTGCCGCCAAGCGCCTAGGCAGTTGCCATTTGCATATTGGGTTACAGTGGCAACATGATCATACATTTTGAGAAGTTTTTGTGTGAAAGTGGGTCATATTATGAACCACTTTTCAATAAGTCAAAAAAAGATAAGTTCATAAAAATAATCATGTATCACAAAATGGTTCATATGATTATGAAAATTGTTTACATAATATTTTACATAAATTTTAGGTACACAAGTATTTTATTATTCTATTTTCTTTATGTTGAGATTTGATATAAGTTGTAGGAGTTTTACAATATTTATTTACAGTATTCACAGGAGCTCTTATTTTATTATAAAGTACTTTATGAATGAATAAAAAAATTATTGAATTTATCTCTTTTTGTGGTTTGTCGATGTTCTTCCAGTAGTAATTTTTGAATCAATGAAATTAGCACGTTAAATATGTTTGCATATAATAATTTGGATGTTCTTAGATTCAACGGATTAATATACGTATAGTATTGTGCGTCTATTGTGTTAGAAATTCAAGACAGTGCACCTTCTCCTCAAGAATAATCGGACCAAATGCAATAGACATATGAATATCTATAGGTTTAGCCATAGATGTTGATCTCAAGTGTAAGAAGGTCTAGAAAGGGGAGAGATTGAATAGATCATCTTTTTTTTTTTTTTTGAAAATATCAACACATAAAAAGTAAAATCGGAGTTATGTACGACTTCAACTTACTTTGAATATTGAGATGTGTTGGTCCCTTAAGTGATCAAGGTCTAGAGGGGGGGGGGGAATAGACCTTGAGTTAAAAACAGAATTTTCAAACTTTTCAAAAGAATGGGGTAAACTAGAACCTTACAGTAGCCCTTTAAAGTTTAAAAACAGTTAGTCTACAAGAGGTTTTATGGACCACAAATGTTACAACTGTGGACTTAAGAAGTCTGCAGCTGCAGAGTTATAAAACTAGCAAATAAATAATCAACTTGTAGATAAAATATCAGAGGGATTCTCACACTAAAAATTGTATTGAGAATACTCTAATGTGCAGCGGAAATAAATGTAAGTGGTAATAAAAAACAATTTGAACAGACTTAACAGCTGAGTGACTTAGCGAAGTCTACAGCTGTAGAGTCCAGTTCCTTTGTGAAAAACACAAAGTTTTTATGCACAAATTTAAATACAATGATGAATGTAACAGTAAGATAAAATATGCAATACAAGAATTAAATAAACAAAATAAACAAAACAACAGGGTTTATAGTGGTTCAGTGTCTATGAATAAGACAACCTACATCCACTGTTACACCACTTAGGTGCCAAATTCACTAAGAAAAGATCACAAAGATCAATACAAGTAGTTCCCCCTTAGAACTAGATTCACTCAGATTTCTATTCTAAAAAGAGATTAACTACTAGCCTATTCACTTAGAACAACTCACTAAGAGTTAACAAACCTCACAAAGAGATATCTACACTAAGTAGAAAGTTAAAAACATGTGAGGGAACAACAACAATAAGTGGGATTCTTTCTAAGAAAAATCCTAACCAACTATTCTATGAGTCACAGCTATGAAGTGGTCATCATCCTTCACACAGCTATGAAGTGGTCCTCATCCTTTCTCTCTATAGGCATATGTGAAGTGGTCCTCATCCTTCACACAGAATAGTACTGAGTGTACTATTTGTCTTCATTCTCAGAATTCTGGTTGACTTGAATTAGTCTTCATTAACTTCCAAAAATTTTGAGAAAACTTCCTCTTAAGTACTCTATAGTGAGTGCAAAATTGCTACACTAATTTGAGCTTAAGGGTCTTGCTAATCTTCAATAAGTCTTGAACTTGTTTTTCAATCTTCAAACGGATATGTCAGCTGTAGAGTCCTGAACTTTGCAGCTGTAGGGTCCTGAAAAACATAGAAACTTACTGTAGAGAAACATTACAGCTATAGGGTCATGTCATAGCTGTAGGGTGATCAAATATACAGTTGTAGACTTTCCTTTCAACCATAGTTTTCTAAGCCAATTTTCTTAATTCAAGATATTAGTTTTAGTCCAATTAGAATACATATTTTGCACACATCAAAATCTAAACAGATACTTAACAATTTTCCCCTATTTTGATGATGGTAAAACACATAGTCAAAACAATAAATAAACAAGATAAGCAGTAGCAATAAGATATTGCTAACGAAGACACAACAGAGCAAATAAAGAACATATAACAAGGCAACAAAAGGAAATGCTGCATAAAATAAAAAAGGTTTAGGTACAGCTTACAGAAGATAGTCAGACTAAAAACTAAATAGTTTTAGTGTCTAAACTATACAGTAGTCTTCAATGTCTTCATCACCTCTTGTGCTTAGGGTCAGCATCTTCTTCATCTTCAACTTCTGATTCATCTTGTAGTTTGAAGATTCATTTCTCAACCATTTTTCTATTCTTTTCATCCTCTTCTAAATACTTCATCAGCATCATCATCTCATAGTTTTCAAACTCTTCTTGTTCTCTCCTTGAGCTGAAAACATTCTTTGTTGTAGAAGTCCTCTTCTTCTTTCCTCTAATGAGATGAGCATTGTCTCCTTTGTAGAGAGTTCCATCTGCCTTTATATCCTTGAATTTTTTATATCTGTCCTTCTTGAATTTGATCTTCTTGATCACAGTATGTCTATTGCAGATACTAAAAAACTCTTCCCATTGTAGATCAAACTCTGACTTCATCACCTTTTCCTTTTCTTCTTCTTTTTCCTTCTCTTTTTCTTTCTCTTCTGGAGCAATTTGACTGATGGGTTGTACATTTAACACAGTTGATAATTTCATCTCTTGCTTTTTTTTTTCTCTTCCCTTTCTTTCTTTCTTTCTTTCTCTTGATTCTTGTACAGTCTTTTCCCAAAAACCAGCAGTCCCAACTGTAGGTTGTGAATGATATGACTTTACAGTTGGTTGCTTTACAGCTGCAAACTTGGGTAGCTGTATGATCTTTCCTTGTGAGTTCTTCTTCTTTTCACCTTCAAATTTCCTTTTCCATTCAACTTCAGATTGTTCAGCCATTCTTGTTGAAAAATCCTTTGATTTTGCTGCCTCAAACTCTTTAGACATTGCTTCACCAAATCATTTCACTTTTTCAAGAATTTCCTCAGTCTTATTGTCTCCTTCTTTCAATTATTTCTCCATCTGACTACTTTCCCCCTTTTTGCCAATATCAAAATGTGACAAAATGGTTGAAAGCTTCTTCATTATATCATCCTTCATGCCTCTGTTATCAGAAATCAAATTTTCTACATCCTTCTTCATTCCTTGAACTTCCAGTTTCAATTTGAATGAATCATCTTTCATTGTGTTGATTGATGAGTTGAGATCAGTTATCTCTCTTGTCTTCTTCATAGAATCAGATCTTATCTCATCATTCTGCTTTATCAGCACATCAATAAGATTATTGAAGCTTTCTTGCATTGTTTTTCTTTCCAGTACTCCTCTTTCTTCCACTTTCTTCACAACATCCTCAACACCTTTCTTCACTTTCTGAGAAATAATTGTATCAGGTATTGTCTTCACTTGTTTCAGGATTGCAGCTTCAATACCCTTCAAAGTTTCCTCAAAACCTTGAAGTTTTGATACAGCCTCCTTGAGTGTCATCTTGGGGATAGAATCACTGTCTTCTTCTTCTTCTTCTTCTTCTTCTTCTTCTTCTGCCTCTTTGATAACAAGTTCTTTACCTTTCCCAGATTTATGTGATTTTGCAGGTGCCAACTCTACAGCAGTAGAGTCTTCAGTTGTAGCCTTTCTCTTGCTAGGAGTTAGATGAATTTCCATTTTATCAGTAGAGAAATCAGCCATATATCAAGGTTTTCTCTTTCTAGGGCTGAGTAACTCTGCAGAGGGGGAGTCCCTTGCTAATAAATTTCATCTAAATTGAACATTGCAGGGGGAGGTTGGACAAATCCTTTGCTCCTTCATCAATTTCTCTAGAGGTTTCTTCAATAATTTGTTCATTTGCTTCAGTTTCTTGGATTTGTGGAGGTTGAGCACTTTCAATCTGAGCTTGTGCACCACCCATTGGTGCATCATCATCATTTCCTTCATCATCATCATCATCATTATCAGGCTTATCCTTTGGTTCTTTGCAGGGAGAACCATCTTTTTCAGCATCTTTTTCTTTCACTGCTTCATTTTCTTTTTCAGCCTCTTGAACAACAAGTGTGATTTTCTTTTCTATCGGAATTAACTCTACAGCACCAGCTCCTGTAGATTCCAATAAGGCTGCACCTTCAGCCAAAGTGGATAATCCTTCAGCTTCTACCACATGAGTGCTTCCTTCTCCAATTCTAACAGGAATGTCTTCATCACTTTCAGAACTGACAACTTGATAGTCAGCTCCAGGAAAATAAGCTTCTGGATCAACTTCAGATCCCATCACAACTCTCAAGGCTGCAGCTGCAGACTTTGTGATCTTCTATTTCTCAGTCTCAGCCACCACTTCCTTGTCTTTTCCTTTATTTTTCCTTATTTTCCCAGCAATAAATTCATCAAGAAAATCAGGTCTTAACAAACTTTCAACATCTGAACAGTTTGTCCAATCTACAACCCACTGGAACAACACTCTTTCTTCTTCCTTTAACTTTTCCAATTCTTCTTTCACCAACTTCCATTCTTCAAATTTTTGTTTTTCTTCCTCAAAGCCTTCAAATCTTCTGAACAGTTTGTCCAATCTACAACCCACTGCAACAACACTCTTTCTTCTTCCTTTAACTTTTCCAATTCTTCTACCAACTTCCATTCTTCAAATTTTTGTTTTTCTTCCTCAAAGCCTTCAAATCTTTCTATTGGAACAACAGGTTGTTGTTCAATTTGAGTGGGAGCTTCTACTTCTTCTATATTTTATGGCTGTTCACTTGTCAAGTCTACAGCTGTAGACTTGTCCACAAACTCAGTATCATCAGCCTCTTTTGAATGAAACCTTTTTGCTATTTTCTCTTTATCTACTTCATCCTCAGACTCAGTAGCTTCATCAACTAAGAGCAATTTTCTCCTGACATCTTTCTTCTTCCTTTCATATTGTTTCACAGGACTTGAAACAACTGTAGGTTTCTACTTCTTCACATCCTTACTTTTCTTTCTTTTCTTTTGTGAAGTTGCCATAGGAGCATCCATAGCTCCTCTCTTAAAATTTGCTTTCCCAACAATCATATGAACAACCATTGAACAAAGTATAGCCTACTTCCTTCAAAATGTAGTTAAGAAACAAACCAAAACCTTTGTTTCTGCCTTCTTTTACTACATCATTACTTATATTTTTCAAAAGTAATTCTCCTATATCAACAAGAACCTCCTTATCTATGGCGATCATGAGATCCCACATAAGTCTAGTTTCTGTGTCATGTGCACCAGTTCTACAAAGTAAACATTTATCTATAATTTCATATAAATAAACATACTCAACTACAAGATCATTCTTCTTGAACGTCCTCCTCCAATTCTCTGGAAATGGCTTTTCTGCTGTGAACTTCTTCCAGTATCTCTGATCTTCATCTACGAAACTAAGGTTGTCATAAGAATCTCCTCCAGTTCTCAAATGTAGAGCCTTGAAAATATCCTTAGAACTGATATTAACTGTCCTTCCTTGGAGCTTAACTGACAATCTTATCTTTCAACGTCTGCTTCAGCATTTTTGTAGAATTCCAACACAATCTTGTTATCATATGCACTAGGAATATGAGTAAGACAATAATGTATTCCCTGGTTGATAATATGCCTAACAACTTCTTCCATAGCTTTTGTGGGGTGCTTTCTTTGCAGTTCTTCAAAGTCGAACAAAGCACCAAAGATAACTTTCATTGCCATAGCTTGTGGTTCGAAGAGTGAGGGATGGGAAATGTTTAAGGGGTTTCAGAAATGTAAAGTGAGGTCAAAGGAATCAAGAATCCTTAAATACCTTTCCTTACACGTGCTTAAGACAGGGGAGGGTAAAACTGTCTTTTAAAATGTATGAGTGTTTAAATTTCGAACCAAAACTTATGGAATTAAGTTTGTCAAAAATATAACTCATATGACCATTAAAATCAATTTAAAATGACACACATATTCAAACATTCTATTAAATAAAATGTTGAATAATCCAAAATACCTGTGACTAAAGTACTGGCATTTCTGAATTCATAGTGTCTCATTTAATTTTTCAGAATTGTACAAAGTACTGTAAGTTCTCTAAATTTGCAGTTGACATGCTTAGAATATGAAAGTCTACATTTGTAAGGAATCTATAGTTCAATGCCAAGTCTACAACTGTAGAGTTAATAACTCTGCAGTTGAATGACTTTGCAACTGCATATTTCCTTTTCAATGGATTTTCAATTTTCTAAGTTTATCTTTGCAATTCAGTGATTTTTACAGAGTCTTTTTACAATTCTAACATTCTCAAATTACCTCTCAAGATAGAAAATCTTGATTCACACAAAGGTTTAGTGAAAATGTCAGCAAGATTCAAGTCAGTATGAATCTTTGTCAATTTCACATCCTTTCTCTCAACATGATCTCTTATGAAATGATGCCTTACATTTATGTGTTTTGATCTAGAGTGTAACACTAGGTTCTGTGTAATAGCAATAACACTTGTATTGTCACAGAATATAGTGATTTCTCTTGCATCAATCTCATAGTCTTGTAATTGATATTGCATCCACAAAATTTGTGCACAACAGCTTCCAGCAGCAATGTACTCTGCTTCAGTTGTAGAGAGAGCAATAGAGTTTTGCTTCTTACCGTGCCAAGCCACCAACCTTCCACCTAGGAATTGACATATGCCACTAGTACTCTTTCTATCAATCTTGTAGCCTACAAAATCTGAGTCAGTGTAGCCAATGAGTTCAATTCCTCCTTCTTTAGGATACCATAATCCTAGATTTTGTGTGGATTTGACATACTTGATGATCTTCTTTGCAGCATTCAAGTGAGATTCCTTAGGATTGACTTGGAATCTAGCACATACACATACTACAAACATAATATCAGGTCTGCTTGCTGTAAGGTACAACAATGATCCAATTTGCCTCCTATATTTGGTTATATCAACACTTTTTCCATTCTCATCCTTGTCTAAACTCACAGAAGGTGTCATAGGTATATTGGTATACCTAGAGCTATCCATTCCAAATCTTTTGACCAGCTCTTGAGTGTACTTAGCTTGATTGATGAAAATTCCATCCTTCATTTGCTTAACTTGTAAGCCCTAAAAGAAATTCAGATTTCTCATCATGCTCATTTCAAATTTCTCTGTCATGAGCTTAGAGAACTTTCTGCATAAATCTTTATTGGTTGACCCAAAGATTATATCTTCAACATAGATTTGGACAAACAATATGTCATTTCCATGTTGTAATCTGAATAAGGTCTTGTCAACTACACCCTTTTTTAATCCATTTTTGATCAAGTGATCACATAGGGTGTCCTACCATGCTCTTGGTGCTTGTTTGAGTCCATAAAGGGCTTTTCTAAGCTTATAAACCATATTTTCAGCTGTAGATTCCTCAAATCTTGTGGTTGTTCAACATACTTCCTCTGATAGTAAACCATTTAGAAATGCACTCTTTACATCCATGTGATAGACTGTAAAGTTCATATGTGCAACATAAGCTAGAAATATTCTTATAGTTTCTAATCTTGCAACTGGAGCAAAAGATTCATCAAAATCTATGTCTTTAGATTGACAATAGCCTTGAGCAACTAGCCTTGCTTTATTTCTGGTTACAATCCCATCTTCATCAAGTTTATTCTTGAATACCCACCTAGTACCAATCACTTTGTGATTGTTAGGTCTGGGTACAAGTTCTCATACTTGATTTCTCTCAAAACCATTCAATTCTCTTGCATTGCAATGATCCAATTTACATCCTGCAGTGCTTCATGAATATTTGTAGGTTCTGAAGATGAGAGGAATGTAGCAAACATTGCCTCATGGATTTGTCTTCTAGTCTTTACAGGATCAGATATGTTTCCAGTTACATGCTCGGGGGGGGGGGGGGGGTGATCTCTTAACCATTTCAAATCTGGTTCTAGTCTTTGATCATTGTTCTCTACAGCTGTAGGTTCACCTACTGCAGCCTCATCAAGTCTTATTGTTGGTGTCTCTACTTCTGTTGGAACATTCTCATAGACTAGATCTTCAACATTCTCTATAGATGGTAACTCATTTCTCAAAGTGTCACATCCTTTGTTGGTCAAATCTACAGGAGTTTTGATTTCAACATATGGCTGTTGACTTGTGACTGTAGAGTTGTCCTCTTTAGAGTCTTCAGCTAAGTCTTCATGAGGGTTGTGTTGTTCATAAAAAACAACATGATGTGATTCTTCTACAATCATTGATCTCTTGTTATACACTCTGAAAGCTTTGCTAACATTAGAATAACCTAGAAAAATACCTTCACCTGACTTAGAATCAAAAGTCTTGAGGTGTTCTTTCCCATTATTCAGTATGTAGCATTTGCATCCAAATATGTGTAGATAAGAGATATTAGGGGTTCTTCCTTTCCATAACTCATACGGGGTCTTCTTGTGATCCTTCACTATCAAGCATCTATTCTGAGTGTAGCATGCTGTGCTTGTTGCTTCTGCCCAAAACCTTTTAGGTAGATTTGCTTCCACTAACATTGTTCTGGCTGCTTCCTTGAGTGTTCTATTCTTTCTTTCTGCAACACCATTCTGCTGTGGGGTTTTAGCTGCAGATTACTCATGTAGAATTCTATAAAGTGAGCAATATTCTTCAATGACTTGATTTGTGAATTCTGTTCCTCTGTCTGATCTGATCTTCACAATCTTCAAGTTCTTTTCATTCGGAATTCTCCTCATTAACTCAGGTAGCCTTTGTAGAGTTTCACTCTTATTTCTTAGAAACACAGTCTAAGAAAATCTTGAGTAATCATCTATTACCACTAGGGTGTACTTCTTTCCACCAATGCTTACTGGTTTTATGGGTCCAAAAAGATCATGTGAAGCAATTCAAGTACTCTTGATGTGCTTGAGTGTGTCTTGCTCTTGAAAGTCTTCTTGATTTATTTCTCTTTAACACAAGCATCACATAAATATTTCTTCCTGAACCTTGTGTTTGGTAGACCTCTCACAAGTCTGTTATTCATAAGTTCATTCATGGTTTTAAAGTTTATGTGATCCATCCTTTTGTGCCATAACCAGCTAACCTCATTGGAACTGTTCGTAAGAAAACATGTAGTTTCAGCTGTAGAGTCCCACTCTACAATGTAAACATTCCCTTTTCTAGTTCCTGTCAGTTTTGTGGTTTGAGATTCAATATCTTTGACTATGCAAGTGTCATGTGTAAAGTCTATAGTGTAGCATTTGTCACAAAATTAACTTACACAGAGCAAATTATGCTTTAGACCTTCTACCAAATAAACATCATTAATCTGAACATTTCCTTTAAGCAAACTTCCTGATCCTTTAGCTGTTCCACTGGCATTATCACCAAAAAAAAACCTTACGACCTTTGTGATCTTTCACATCTTGTAGTAAACTTCTATCTCCAGTCATGTGTCTTGCACAACCACTGTCTATGTACCAAATCTCTCTCTTGGTGGTTGTAATTTGTCCCTGCAAAATAAAGTGAGTTATTTAGGAATCCAATACTTTGGATCTCCTTCAGTGATACTCTTTGCAATCCAAGCCTTTTTTGGAGTTGTAGAGTTTCTACAGTTCTTGCTTGATCCTCCTTTATGATTGGTCATGGAGGGAGACAAATTGGACACATTTCCATTCCAAAATCTATCAAAATTGAGTCTTCTTTCAATATTGAGCTTGTTGAACACTTCTTCTTTTGACTGTAGGGTTGTCACAGACTCTGCAGTTGTTTTTAGAGTCATGTCTTGAAGCATATTGGTGACTTCAGTAGCATTCATAATCTCTTTTATCTTCTGTTGTCTTCTTGGTGATAGTTCTTTGAAAGAATTCAATAATTGCAGATTTTCTAGCTGTAGAGTTGTTGTTACAACTTCTTCAATTGTTGATGTAGACCCTTTGATGAACTTTCTTTCTGGTTTCTTTCCAGGAACTGAGTTTTGCAAGTGATCCATCCATTTGCAAGGATTATATCCTATACCAGTTAAATCACATGTGTGTCTTTGCTCAGACAATATCTTCTTCAATTGTCTAGATGACTTTCCAAAACAATCTAACTTCTTTTGTAGATTTGTATTTCCTTCTTCCAGATCAGCTATCACAATTTCTTGTGCCCTAATTGTTTCTTTTAATTCAGCACAATCTACAGCTCTACAACTTGCTTCATTGAAGAGTTCTTCATTGTCATTTTGCAGACAACTGTAACCTTCTCTAAGTTCTTGTAGAATCTGCAGTTGCTTTTCAGCATCTTCTATTCCAGCTAATAGAGCTTTGACATGTTCCCTTCCAATATGATTATCTCTTCTAAGATCTTCATTCTCCTCTTAAAGTCTTTGGATTGCATCAAGCTTGTCACTGGGAGACTACTTGTCTTTTATATAACTGGATGATGAGCATACATCTTCATCTTTAGCCATAAGACATATAAGAGCTTCTTCATCTGAATCAGTTGAGTCAGAATCTTCTAAGTCTGCAGTTGACTTTTGAGAAAAAGAGGTATATTCTTCCTTATTTTTATCAAACTCTGAAAGTAGTGCTCTAATTCTCTCTCCTTGTCAAACTTTTTCTTCTTGTCCTTTCTGACCTTCTTTTCCTCATCTGTATACTTCTCTGCCTTGGGGTATGGACAGTCTTTGATGTAGCGTCCTGGTTTTCTGCAGTTGTAACACAGATAAGTTGAGTTAGGTGTTGTAGACTTCACCTTACCATCTTCCTTTGGTGTGTACTGCTTCTTTTTAGTCAATTTGCCAAACTTCTTGAGCTGCTTTATAAAAAGAGCCAAGTCTTCATCATCAGAATCTGCAGCTGCAAGGTTGTCAATTACTAGAGCTGTGACCTTTGCACTGTCAAGTTCTTTTCTTCTACTTATGTCAAATTCATAAGCCTTCAAGTCTGAAAAGAGTTCAAAGGTTGATATCTTAGATAAATCCTTTGATTCTCTCATGGCAATCACTTTCATATCCCATTCAGAAGGTAAGACTCTAAGAACTTTCATGTTTATTTCTCTCTGTGAGTACTCTTTACCAAGTGAGTCTAGCTCATTGAGAATCTCAATGAATCTTGATTCAAACTTTTCAAGAGTTTCTCCAGATTTCATCTTGAAGTTCTCAAACTTTTGAACTGCTATCATGTGTTTGTTTTTCTTGATTTGTTCAGTTCCTTCACAAATCATTTCCAACTTTTCCCATATATCCTTTGCAGTTTTTGATCTTGCTAAACACAATTTTATCCAGTGAGTGATAAATAGTGTT
The DNA here is from genome assembly GCA_026898435.1 of Prunella vulgaris. Classification (NCBI taxonomy): domain Eukaryota; kingdom Viridiplantae; phylum Streptophyta; class Magnoliopsida; order Lamiales; family Lamiaceae; genus Prunella; species Prunella vulgaris. The sequence goes on along the minus strand of JAPKLY010000018.1, from coordinate 620,647 downwards.
CTTTGCAACATTGTCAAGATTGAACCTTCTCTTGTCATCCTTTGTCCATTCTCTTCTGGGTTTGGGGATGATCTGAGCTAGTCCAGCTGACTGATCAGCTGCAGTGTTGACCTTCTCAACAACTATAGGACTATCTTCAATGATTGACCACATTTCATCATTGATTGCAGATAAGTGAGCTTGCATTCTGATCTTCCATTCATCATAGTCTTCAGCTGAGAACATAGGAACCTTGGATTTTACCATCTATGGAGTCATGCAAGTATGCAGGTGTACTTTTCAAAAACTAAAAGGATCTAGCTAGGTACTGATCAAAGTAGTGGCAAGTCAACTACTATGATACCACTTGTTGGTCCCTTAAGTGGTCAAAGTCTAGAAGGGGGGGGGGATGAATAGACCTTGAGTCATAAATAGAATTTTCAAGCTTTTCAAAAGAAGGGGGTAATTTAGAACCTTACAGTAGCCCTTTAAAGTTTAAAAACAGTTAGTCTACATGAGGTTTTATGGACCACAAAGGTTACAACTGTGGACTTAAGAAGTCTGCAGCTGCAGAGTTATAAAACTAGCAAATAAATAATCAACTTGTAGAAAAAATATCAGAGGGATTCTCACACTAAAAAGTGTATTGAGAATACTCTAATGTTCAGCGGAAATAAGTGTAAGTGTTAATGAAAAACAATTTGAACAGACTTAACAACTGAGTGACTTAAGGAAATCTACAGCTGTAGAGTCCAGATCCTTTGTGAAAAACACAAAGTTTTTATGCACAAATTTAAATACAATGATGAATGTAACAGTAAGATAAAATATGCAATACAAGAATTAAATAAACAAAATAAACAAAATAGTAGGGTTTATAGTGGTTCAGTGTCTATGAATAAGACAACCTACATCCACTGTTACACCACTTAGGTGCCAAATTCACTAAGGCTCCATTTGGATGGATGGATTTGAAAATGAATGGATTTAAACAAAAATACATGCAAGAAAGCACACATTTTATGTTAGAAATTATAATGAGATGGTAGAGAAGGGAAAAAATAAGGAAAATAAGAGATGGAAAGGAGGAATTTCAAATGACATGGGTTTGAAGAGGATTTAGAAATCCACCATTTTAAACATAAAATGGAATCTAAGTATTTGTAAATTCATGGAGTGGGTGGTTATTTGTGTGTGAAATCCATGGATTTCAAATCCACCCATCCAAATGGAGCCTAAGAAATGATCACAAAGATCAATACAAGTAGTTCCCCCTTAGAACTAGATTCACTCAGATTTCTATTATAAAAAGAGATTAACTACTAGCCTTTTCACTTAGAACAACTCACTAAGAGTTAACAAACCTCACAAAGAGATATCTACACTAAGTAGAAAGTTAAAAATAGGTGAGGGAACAACAACAATAAGTGTGATTCTTTCTAAGAAAAATCCTAACCAACTATCCTATGAATCACAGAAAATAAACTCTCTCTCTGATTTGTTGGTTGTAGACTTACTTAGGTTGAATGCTTGTATGCGCAGGTTGTTGTTGTTGCTTCCTCTGAGAACATCTTCTATTTGTAGATGGAGGGGAGTGACTTATCCGTTGAGAGATTCAAATTTCAAAGGAAAGACAAATTATTTTTGAAGTCAGACTCCAGGTAGAATATTGTTGGGTTGTGGAGCCCGATTGATTTTAATGGATAGAAGATTTAATTTCCTTCTAAGAGATTGTTAAGAACCCAGTTGTTATCTTGATACTTTTTCTTGAGAACTAAGATATTGTCATTTAGAGATTTTTACTTGGGGTTGAAGTTATTATTTGGGTTGGTTACATGTAGGGCCCTTTGTTAAGTGTAATATACATGTAAAGACGCCTATGTTACACACATTACAAGTAGGAGCAATATTAGCCTTTTTACTACCACATAGGCTCATTTATTGTTGATGTGACAACACAATTGTGTACCGTTCAGTATAATAGTGTACTGTAGTGCATATATGTGTACCTCGAATGATGGTTATGTACTATTGATGTGATGTTATGTCAAATCAAACACTGTTCATGTCAGATCGTACACTGTTTACGTCAAATCATACATTGTTCATGTCAGATCATACACTGTTCATGTCATATCTCATAATTACCTCTTTCCGGTGACCGATAGTACAATATGCGTATGTACCATTGACCTAATTATTGTACCATAGTTATTATTTTGATTTTTTTGAATTTTCCGGATGGATAAATTTCCTGTCAGTCTCTTTTCCGGTGAATTACAAGTGTACCATTGAGTTATTTATTGTACTATTGGGCCAAGAAAATAAATCCACTCAAATCTATAACACATAATGTATATATTAATTCCAGTGGGAAAAAGAATGGTTTCACCAACAAAGGGAAAAAATAGAAAATATACATCCTTCCATTATTGACTCAGATAACAACCAGAAACCAACATAATTACCCAAAAACAAACACTAATCTTTCGGCCTTGTTGATTCTTTTTCTGATAATACTTATTAAACGCATAACACATAATACAAATAAAAATTCCCAAATTGGAAATATATCTAAGAACCCCTCCTCCTTTTTCCTGCAAACTCTTGAATCCAAATAAGAAAACCCAGAATCCAAACAAATCAAACAATGAGCTTAGGCGCAGGGAAAGATAAAAACACCCTTCGCATCATACGACCCATTTTTTTCAGCGTGGATCGAATCTCTCTGAAAGAAGCCATCAGCGCAAGCAATTCAATGGGGAAATTGGTATCAGGGGATTCAAATTCAAACCTGTCATTCTCTGTTCCGAAGTATGCGAACCCTTTCTGGAAAGAAATGATTGTAATTGGGAAGCGATCGACGATGAATTCAATTAGGGCTCCTGAGCTATTTGGGACCAGATTTGGGTATGTTCTTGTCGCTGGCGTAATTTTAGCTTTACAACACGTGCCGACGATTAAAGTGTCGTTAATCTCCCTCCAAGCGTTGTTGATTCTCTCTCTATCATTTGCCGCCACCACCTACTTCGCCATCGGATTGGACGGCGGCGCGTCGGGGTTCGTATTCTACTTCGTCTTCATCCTCGCGTCCCGTCGATGCGCCATCTGCCCACCCGTGGTCTGAAGCCGCCGCGCTCCGCCTCCCCAGCGACCCGGTCAACATAGAGACTTCAAATTCCACCCTAAGATGAGGGCAAACGGGGAGATCCTCTACGGTAACGACATGCTCGTTTCCACCGCCGGTGAGAAGAGCGAATTCCAGGAAACGGTTGTCGTCATCATACTCTGCCGTCCCGTCGCTCCTTTCACAGCCGGAGGAGAGAGAGAGAGAGAGAGAGAGAGAGAGAATTTAGAGAGAGGGGGGGTTCTGAGAGCCATTATTGCCCGGATGAGAGAGAGTGTGTGTTCTGAGAGAGAAAAACAATTTTAAATTCGAATAGTGTTCATTAGATGGGTACATCTGTCTGTTAGGGCAATAATAACTGATTTGATGGATACAACTGTCTGTAAGAGAAACTCATGGAAACAACGTAAATAAAATAAGAGATGAAGGGCATATGTATGGAAATATGGCTTTGGTTGGTATTTGAAAAAAACAAAAGCCCTAAATGTATTTCAATATGGAAAAAGGCCTCTAGTAGTAATATTCTCTTATTATTTTATTAGCAGTGCAAATTTTAGTATAAATAATTTTCTAACTCATTGTATTATGATCATCCCCATAAAAGAATTTAGTATATTTTTATATTTAATTGACTCCTATAAGAGCAAATTTTTTTAAAGAAAAATGAAAATAGAAACAATCTCCCGGTTCTCAATTGAACCGTTCCCGGTTCAGTATTGAAAACGATGATTAAATTCAGTAACACTATAAAAATATGAGTCTAATTCAAAGGGTGAAAACGTCTTTTCCACCACATCCACGTTCCACCACCATTAAATTTCAACCTTCATTTATATAGTTTTTTTCTCCGAAGTATATTACTATATATTAATGTTTCATAATAATTTGTTCATTATGGGTGAGTTGGAACAATCATCAATTTTATATAGAAGTTCAATTAATGAATACGAAATGTTTAATTTATATTGCATTTATCAATTGTTAAAATGTAATGGTAATAAATTATGATTGATTTTTATTAATTTAATTACATCATAATATTTAAAATAAATACTCCCTCCATCCCGTGCTATTTTCACAATTTACATTTCAATTCGTCCAAACCCTACCTTAAAAAAAAAAAAAAAAAACTTAGTATAATATCCATTTTATACACTACAGAATTATAACTCAGTTTAATTGGTTGAAAAAAAAAAATCAATAAAACAATTTTTTTTAAAAAAAATTATATGTTCTAAATACAAGTATGAAGATAGATTAGAAACGAAGGAGTAACTTTATATGATTTTATAAGTAAATCAATCCTTTTATTAAATGTGTAGGTTTTATATGTAAATAATTCATTATAAATTTATTATGAAACTGTTTTAAAGTATTTAATATTTTGTCAGGAGTATCAAAGATCGGGATCAAAAAAATAAAACACAAATTAAAATATAATATCATTGATTTTAATTTTTGACACTCCTAATAAAAATTTTAATACTAATAATAAATTTTTTAATATTCTTAATCAAATATATAATTTATTTTCTTTGATATCTGAGGCAAACGTCTCTACTTTCCATAGCATGTGTTTCCATACATCTTATCTGTCGCATTAGAAAAAAAAAAGGTCAACAGAATGAGGGTACTAATTGGAATCTTTTATAGAAGTTTGGAATAAAACAGATGGTATAACCAAAGAATAGAAACAGAATGGAAACTGGCAAAAGTTTATATATAAAAATTAAACAAAAACTCGAAACTCATTTTTTTTCTAATATTATATAATATATGTTTATTATCTCATTATATATACACATATGTATACTACCACTATTTATATATAAATAATTATTATGCATATTATTTTCTCCATCTCAACTCCACTTTCACACTTATTTTATTTGAATGTCTCAACTCAATTTTTACATACCTCAAAAAAAAATCTACACTTATAAAAATTAATAAAAATATTTTTTAAATATTTTATATTATTTAACTTTACATTCACGTACTTTTTTTTTCTTAATTTGTATAATATTTTCAAATATAAAAATAATTTCAAAACGGAGGAAGAATATATATAATATATATATATTAAAAGAGCCTAGTTTACCACACCACATATGATGCCAATGAAGAAGTCTCATTACCAAACAGGGGTTGAATCGTTTTATATAGGAAAAATGGTCATTGGTTTCACTAGATGTCGACAACATTTAATTTCCCAAGGGATAATTAATTATGCTACCTCTAAAACAATATATATATATATAGCTAGTATTAATTTTGAATATCTTACTTTTGGCAAACTCTTGTTAGAAACTGACTCAATTTGAATGATGAGATTTGAAGCTGCAGCCTCCTATATATATATATATATATATATATATATATATATATATGCATTCTTAATTAATTATATTCCCAATTCACTCCACATGTTTTAGAATAATACATAATAATAATTAATGAATAGATTTCAAAATACACAATCTTAAATTTGTGGATTTCAAATATCACAGTATACTGATTTACATTTTGTAGTATATATATTAATTGGTTTATTAGTTACAACTTAATAGTATTCGACTTGTTTTATTATAAAGTAATAATATATCGTGAATCAATTATTCGAATATTATTCTCCATAAAGAGTTGATATTGTATGAATCAATTTTACAATAAAATTATCTTACAATTAATTAAATTTATTCTTCAAATATTTATTTTAGAGTTTTTTTTTTTTACTTTTTTAGTTACGTAATTAAAAAATTTCCTTAAATGAGTAATTTTGATTTTTTTTTTTTAAATCTCTCTACACTCTTAATGGAATGTATGAAGTGCATGGTGCACCAGATTATATATAAGTGCTGCTCATTAATTATTTCTCTATCTGCATCTTATAAATTTTAATCGTCTTGTGTTGTGTTAGATAATTAAAAAAAATATTTTTTTATTAAAATATTAAATGAAATAATATCATCCAGAATTCCGCTCGTTATAAAATTCACTACAAATTACGTATACTAATTAATTATTTAAACAAATAGATAGCTCTACTTTAAACTAGCTATGAAATTACTAATAAATAATTTGTACTACTAAAATCGAGCAAATCGTATACTGTCAATTTCTATATTAATTATAGATAATTTTTTTAACAAATAATAGAGCAATTAAATTAAGTACATATATATATATATATATATATATATATATATATATATATATATATACTAGTGAGTAAATTAATGGGCTGAAATTAAATAGACCTATTCTTTCTAGGTAATGTGGAAATTGTTTAATAACTTGGTAGTGCTCATAAATCAATTAAAGGCTGCTATATATCTCCCAATTAATTATTACATATATATATATGTACGTATATTGTTGAGCTTTAATTTTTCTTTAACCGACAAATGAGATAATTGACCTACACATACATTTATGTTGTGTCCTGCAATAATCTATCATTCACATTCCTAAAAATGTTACCTTAAAATTTTACAATTATCTTTTTTATATAAAATAAAAAACTGTACGTAGTGAAAATTATGAGATGTTTTTTGAATTCAGATAACATGTGAAACGTGTTCTTAAAAAAGAAATATATATATATATATATATATATATATATATATATAATGTAAAGAAAAAATGAATGAGACGATGGTATTCCTTAATAATTAATAAGATTAAAAAAATAAATAGTATGAACTGATTTAGGTTTATGTTTGTGTTTGTTACTCTTAAGTAATAAAAAAGTATAATATGTGAACCATATGAATTATTTCATTAAAGAGTATTAGTTTCGGGTATAAGTTATTTTTATTAAGAATGTGCATTGAAGGGTATGCAATTTTTTACTAAAAAATAATTTATGCATGAACAGTTATGTACATGTTCAATAGAATTCTTTGTAAGATAATTAATGTTTTGCAAAAGAAATTAAGCAGATGTTCTTTTTATGGTTTGAAAAATCAGGATTTTGAAATTTAATATATTGATTCTATATCAGTTTGAAAATCGATTTAAAAAAATATATATATTCCATAATTTTTCAACTGTCCACATATGATACAAAAAATATTAACTTTTAAATTTTGGCCCCGTACCAAAATCTAAGAGTCTAAATTTTTTGGACCAAAAATAGACACTTAATAAGTTATGAGATAAAAAAAAAAAAATCACCATCTTAAACTTCTCAGTATTTATATGAATTTCCAAGTTCCATAAAATTTAAATCTGGTTATTAAAAACAACTTTAAACCAAAAAAAAAAAAGAAAGAAATCAGCTAAAAAAACCTTATAGAAAAATAAATAGAATGAATTGGATAAAAATTCAAAATGCTCGAAAGTGCGGGCGGCTTTGCCAGGCTTTGGGCTCACGCCAGCAAAATCTGTAGTATATCTTGGCGTGCTTCTACTCCACTTCTATTGCACATATATATATATATATGTTGTATTCTTTTTATTTTATTTTGGTTTATGTTTTCCCTCTTTATTACAATAACCTATAACATGATTTGTGGAGTCCCAGAAATTTGTTGGTTGCTTGTACTCTTATTTGGTTTTCTCCTGATATGGGCGCCATTGCATGCTTCTGTCACCTATATATATACTCCATTTTTATGAAAGTTCTGGAATTCGATATATATACGACTCCTTTTCTTCATGTATTATTGTTATGTATATACCATTGTGCGTGGTTCTTCGATGATATACAATACTATCTCATTTTAAATTCATGTCAAATGATCCCTAAATTTTATTTTCAATTTGTGAGTATTTTAGATCCAAGTGATCTAATATATTCTTAAAAAATAAATGTTGTTTTAACAATTTTAAGATTTTAAAGTAATTACTTTTTTCTTTATAAAACTAGATGAATTATTAGTTTTTCACTAATGGGTGTTCTTTAAAGTAGATTTAAGATTTTGTATTCCTTGCTTTTCTTTTTAAATTGGTCAAAAGTCCATACACGGAATATTTTTTATTTTTGTCTTTTTATTATCTAAAATAGCAGTAAAAACTAAAAAGTAACTATATATACACTCTAGAATAATCCTTACAAAAAATCTTTCATTTACACCCGTGCCACTGCATTTCCAAATATACCCACTAACTTCACTTTAATAAAATTGAAAGGTCAATTATACCCTCCATTTTACACTTTTTGATATTAACAAACAACTTTCTCGTTAAAATCTATATAATTTTCATTTGTAAAATCTGAAAAAAATAATTGTAAAAAAAATAAGGCTAAAAAACAAATTAAGCCACTAGGGGTTCGGCCAAAATAAATTATTTCTCCAGAAAGAATTAATTAATTAATTAATAGCAAGACGATGAAGAGTTACGGTCTTGTAATTAATAGCAGAGAAGAAATGATACTAGAAAACAAATTGCAGATAATATTAAATTCATTTAATATAATTTGTTGTTTTTCCACCTTTTTTATGTGACTTCATTTGTTTGTCTCCAACGGGTTTTAATTAGTGGCAGAAACCTTGCATGGCAGCTTCTGGGATAAATGTTAAAACCCATCATTTTTATGGTCCCATTTTATTAATTAATTTCTATAGTCCCTCTCCTAGCTTTTTCTACTCCCTCCGTCCCAATTCTTTCTTCCTGTTTTTCCATTTCGGGACGTCCCAATTCTTTTTTCACACCTTAAAAATGAAATAATTTACACTCACAAAAGTTAATAAAATATACTTTTTATATTTTATTATTTAGTTTCATACTCTCATACTCCAACCTTTCCTTAACATGTGTGCCCTGATTTTTTGAAGAAAGACATGGGACAGACGGAGTATATATATATTTATATATATATATATTATATAAAAGTCCTCATCTATAAAAAGACAGAAAAATGTTGATTAAAATGTACACATGCATGTGGTTTTGCGGACAAATTGTGTGTACACGTTTATCGAATGTTCATCATAGATACTGAACATTATGTACTTTTTCGACTAAGTTTTGTATTAGACGATTCATGCAGATTTTATAATATATTTCTTATAAATATTCAATAAATTAATATTGTTACTTTCCATTCTAAAATTATTTTTACATTTTTTTTATTTGAACGTCCAATTTTATATTCACACATCTAAAATTTTTGTTTTACCATCACAAAACTCAATAAATCATTTTTTTTTATTATTTAATTTTAAACTCACATACTCATTTTTTTTGTTTATACTCAGGATAACTATGAAAATAATTATGGAACAGAAAATATATGAGGCCATTTTGTATAAATTATGTATATATATATATATATATTTCTTAAGATGTTCTTGGGCATCTACAATGATAGATTTATAGTTTTATTCAATGCGTTTGATATTTAAATTAAACTGATAATTAAAAGAAGTGCAAGTGACAACATTAGTCCTACTAATAATTGAAAAGTGTACTCTACAGATTAAAAAAATTTCACCGTGGATTAGAATTTAAGTACATCTTAAATGAATTTTCTAACGTACGTACCATTCTTTACCATACTTTTCAAAAGATTATTGAAGAGTGAACATATTTTTGTATATACATTTTAAAAATATGTGCAACATTTGAAAATTGTTTCAACAAAGTACATAATTTCAAAAAAAAAAATTGAATTCATACCATTTTTTGAAAAAAAAAAATTTAAGGAAAAATAACAAATTTTTTTTTAAAATATATCATTAATTACAAATTGATTCTATGCAAAAAAAATAAAAATTTATACTCTTGTGAAATTATTTTATACATCTGTGCTTATATTTTGAATCAATTTATAATGTGATTACTTTTCTAAACCAATATGTAAATGACCCAAATTTAAAAAAAAAAAAAAACCACGCGGAACTATTTTCACATAATTAAACTTCCTAAATCACATTTTATTTATCTAAAATACTCAAATATTCATAAGAAATAACTTATAAAAGTAGATTAGGAACGAGTACATGACTTTATCTCCCCAGATGATTTTTTTTTTTCCTATAGTGTTTATACTCGATATTGTGAATTCAAAGATACGAAATTCTATTGTAGAAGGGTATACTTGCTAAATTCAATGAAATGAAGAAAGAAAATGATATTTTAGATATTTAAAATTTATTTTTAAAAATATTAATAGAGTGCACTTTTCAAATATTGAGGTTTTTAATAACATAGGCCATTACCATTAGGTAAGGTTGGGCTTACAATTTTAGGCCCGACTGCTTGGCCCAAACAGAATAATTTAGTTCATTTTATATATATATATATATATATATATATATATATATATATATATTAGGATATATACATGCGAATTTCGTGGTATGAAACAAAAATATATATATTTAAAGAAAATATAAATAACTTACGGTATTTATGACACATACACAATAATTTTAATGCGAACCTGTAATTAAAATTGAACATAAAAAATAAATAAACAATATTAAAATATTAAGAACATAGAAAAAAATTATTATAAAGACAAGTATATTAAGTAATTAAAGAATATGTACACATGCACAACACATACACAATATTATGTTCTAAAACATCTTTTTTTTTCTGGAATTAACTTCCGGTATGTATGACGCAGACACATTGATTTTAATGTGAACCTGTAATTAAAATTGAACATGAAAAAATAAATAAATAATATCATAATATTAAAACATGAAAAAAAATATTTAAAAGATAAATAAACAATTCAAACATCAAAATTTTAAATTAAATAGATGCGCAAGAGTAGCAATTAAACATTACCTCTAAAAGAAAACCATGAAAATTGCGTTGCAATAGAAAAATATTATTTCACCAAATTGTTAGATGTAAAACAAGAACCTGCAAAAAAAAAAAATATAACATAAAAAGATAAATAAATAATTAGAATATCATAATACTATAAATAAGAACAAAGACATAAGAAGAAGAAAGAGACGCACGCAAAAATAAGGTTAAAAGATAAGAATAATAATTTTTGTAGAGTTGAGATTTATAGAAGTATAGTAATTAAGATGAACGGTTGAGATTAACAAAAATTAGATATATGATTTGATATTATGAATATATTTATGAGATTTATATAAGATATATATATATATAATATAGGGTCAAGATTATAACACTTAAAATATAAGATTGAGATTTTTTTTTTTTTGCTAGAATTAATGAGAAGAGAGAAATTTCGAAATCGAACATTTTTGTTGATTTCATAACTTCGTCTTTACATAATATTAAGATAAGATGTTAAAAGAAAATCAAGAACATAACAAAATATACTATTAAAAAAAATCAAGAACATAATATTTTATAATATAAATTTTTATTATTATATAGGTATGTTAAAAGAAAATCAAGTACATATAAAAAATATATTATTAAAATAATAAGAACATAATATTTTTATAAGATTTATTTTGTTACAATTTCTTGATTTTATATATACGTGTATTATTGATTATATATATATGATTTTTTGAATCCTACATATACATGTATCAATGATTTCCAAATGCACAACGCATACACAATATTGTGGTAAATAAATTAAATAATAAAAAAATATACTCATGAGCGCATACACAATATTATACTCTAGAACATCTTTTTTCTAGAATTATAAATAACTTACGGTATATATGGCCCGGACACAATGATTTTAATGCGAACCTGTAATTAAAATTAAACATAAAAAAAATAAACGATATCAGAATATTAAAAACGTGAAAAAGGAGAACATTAAGAAGACCAACAAACAATTCAAACATCAAAATTTTTAATCAAATAGATATGCAATTATAGTAATTAAACATTACATCCAAAAGAAAATAATGAAAATTGTGTAGCAATAGAGAAAAATATTATTTTACCAAATTATTAAATGTAAAATATGAACATGCAAAAAAATTCGAACATAAAAAGATAAATACAAAATTCTAATATCAGAATATGATAAATAAGAAGATTAGAAGAGAAATAAGAAAAAGCAAGAGACACACGAAGAAATAAGGTTAAAAGATGAGAAGAATAATGTTTATGGAATTGAAATTTATAGAAGTATAGAAATTAAGATGAACGGTTGATATTAAAAAATTAGATATAGGATTTGCTATTATGAATATATTTATAAAATTTATATAAGATATATATTTATAAAATATTAAAATGTACGGTCAAGATTAAAACATTTAAATTATAAGGTCGAGATTAATTCTTAATGCCAGAATTATTGAGAATTGAAGAATTTCGAAATCGAGCATTCTGGTTAATTTCATAACTTCATTTTTATATAATATTAAGACTAGTACGTAAACTCGCGTAATACGCAGGATTATTAAAAAAAAAATTAATATAGATTATACTATGTGAAATAATAAATTTTGTTTTCTTGTATATTTATATATAGATTTATTCGATACTATAAATCTATACTTATATAATTTGAGGCTAACTTATTTACATAATATTTAAAATATGAAAATAGTGTATTACTTTTGTATTCACACAATATTAAAATATAATTTGAGGCTATCTTATTCATACAATAATTAAATTTTGTATCTATTTGAAAATAGTGTATTACTTTTGTACCAATCTATGATTATTTCTAAAATTTTATTATTATATAAGTATGTTAAAAGAAAATCAAGAACATATCAAAATATATGATTAAAAAAAATCAAGAACATAATATTTTATAATATAAATTTTTATTATTAAATAGGTATGTTAAAAGAAAATCAAGAATATATCAAAAAAATGTTATTAAAATAATCAAGAACAAAACATTTTATAAAATTTATTTTGTTAAGATTTATTGAGTTTATATACACGTGTATTAATGAGTTATAATATATATATATATATATATATATATATATATTTGCGTGTTTGATTTCTTGAATCTAACATATACGTGTATCAATTATTTATACATGCACAACACATAAACAATATTGTGGTAAATAAATTAAGTACTCAAAAAATATGTACACATTTACAACGCATACGCAATGTTATTTCTATAACATCTTTGGTTCTAGAATTATAAATAACTTACGGTATGTATGACACAGACACAATAATTTTAATACGAACCTGCAATTAAAACTGAATATAAAAAACCAATATCAGAATATTTAAAACATGAAAAAAATATTAAAAAGATAAATAAACAATTCAAACACAAAAAATTTAAATCAAATAGATCTGCAATTGTAGCAATTAAATATTACTTAAAAAAAACCACGAAAATTGTGTAGCAATAGAAAAGAAAACAATTCAAACATCAAAATTTTAACTATTAAAAACATGAAAAAAATATTAAAAAGACAAATACATAATTCAAATATCATAAAATTAAAATTATATACACATGGATAACGCATACACAGTATTATGCTCTAGAATAAATCTGCAATTCAAACATCAAACAAACAATTCAAACATCAAAATTTTAAATCAAATAGATTTCCAATTATAGCAACTAAACGTTACCTCCAAAAGAAAACCACATAAGTTGTGTAGCTTTAGAAAAAATATTATTTCACCAGATTATTAAATGTGAAATATGAACCTGCAAAAATAATAAAATAAACAATTTTAATATTAGAATACGACGAAGAGAACTAAGAAGAAATTCAAAATCGAGCATTCTGATTGATTTATAACTTCGTCTTTCACCAAATATTTTTGATAAATGTGAATGATATAGATTGTTATATTATATGTATCCCTTGCTTTTGCAAACACTAGTATTACTCTACACACTAGTATTACTCTTGGTTTACAAAGCAGATAGGCACACACACACTCTGTGCGCATTCTTCAGTTTCCAATTCTTCAGGTTAGTATTCTTCTTCAGGTAGTTAGGTTAGCAATCAGTTTTGTTAAAGCGATTACGATAGAAGATTCTAGCAATTCCTCTCTTCTATTTATACATGTAACCTCACAATGATTCATAGTGAAATAAACACATATTAATCAAATTGAATGTATTTCAACATGGTATCGATGAGTCGGTTACGCTCATTCCTCTTGTTTGCTGTGGTTGATCTATGATCTGATTGAGTGCAGTTCTTCATGAATTCGTCCATGGATTCTTCTTCTTTTCCAAAATCGTTTCTTACTCTTTCGATTCGTCTTGATAGATCTAACTATAGTTTCTGGCGTTCGCAAGTTCTAGCAATCGTTCGTGCTCATGATTTTGAAAATTTTCTTTTCTGTTCTGAATCTGATATTCCTGCTCTAATATCTGTTGATGATTGTGGTGTTAGTCAGTTGGTTCCATCAGCACAACTGTGGCACATAAATGATCAGTTTCTCCTGGGTTGGTTGCTGTGTTCGATTACTGAAACCATGTTAGGCTATGTTACTCGCTGCAGTCATGCATTTCAGGTATGGAAGGTGTTCGATGAATTGTTCCAATCACAATCTAAGGCACAAGCATTGCATTTGAGGTTTAAACTTCAATCTCTTAAGAAAGGCGGCTCTACTATTGATGAGTACATTCTTCAACTCCGAAGTATTTCTGATACACTTGCTGCTTCTAGTAATGGAATTTCTGATGATGAGTTAGTTATGCATCTTCTTGGTGGTTTGGGATCTGATTACGATGTTGTAGTTGTGAACCTTACTACTCGTACTTCTTTACCTTCATTTTCTGAAATTCACTCAATTCTTTATACTCATGAGATGAGGATTCTCAACTCTGCTTCTTCCCAACAGATCTCATTTCACTGCTCCTACTCCTGCAACTGCACATTTTGCAGCCAGATCTTCTAATTCCAAATCCAACTCCTCTTACTCAGGGGACAGATCTAAAGGAAAGCCAAAATTCTTTGGTAAACAAAGAATTTCCTGTCAATTATGTGGTAAGCCAAATCATATTGCAGCAAAATGTTTCAAGCGCTTTGATCATTCCTTCACTGGCCTTGATTCAATTTCAAATGGTAATCCTGCCAACTCTCAATCTGGCACTCATCAGGCTAATCTTACACATCTCACTCAAGTTACTACACCTTTTACTCATCCTACTGCCTATTCTGCTCACACCTATAATCCTATTCCTTCTCCTGGACTCCAGTATCACTCTTATTCCTCACCACAACAATATTACCCTACTGACACTGCTTCTACCTCTCAACCTTCTTCTTCTGGTACTAACTGATGTGTGGACAGTGGTGCTACTCACCATATAACTTCTTCTCTTGGCAATATGCATTTAAACTCTCCATACACTGGTAAGTCTACACTTGTTGTTGGCAATGGTGCTTCTTTACCAATTCTGCATGTAGGTTCTATTCCTATAAATTGTTCCAGTACTAATAAGTCTATGATTTTGCATGATGTTCTACATGTTCCTGATATTACACAGAATCTGTTAAGTATTTCTAAATTCATTAGTGATAATGATGTGTTCATTGAATTCCACTCCTCTTATTGTCTTATAAAGGATCAGAGAACAAATCAAACACTTTTGAAGGGAGTGCTTAAAGATGGTCTTTATCAATTGAATGTTGCTGCCTTGAGGAAGTCTCCTGATTCTTCAAGTGCCAACTCTTCTGATTTCAAGTGTAATTTTGCTTCTTCTAGTATAGCTAATAAATCTGCCACTGTTGCTGATATTTGGCATCTTAGGTTGGGTCATCCATGTCTCAGCACCTTAAAATCTGTACTGAAATCTTTAAACATCTCTCAGAATAATATTGTGAGTTTTTGTAATGCTTGCAGAATTGGCAAAATGCATCAATCTTCCTTTCATTCTGTTGTTTCTCATGCTACTGTTCCTTTTCATGTGATTCATGCTGATGTTTGGGGTCCCTCATCTCAACAATCTACTGATGGTTTTTCATATTATCTGTCTGTTATTGATGAATACACTAGATTTACTTGGCTTTTTCCTATGAAAGCCAAATTTGAGGTTGCCAATCTGATTATTCAGTTTATTGCTTATGTTGATAGACAATTTAATGCTAAGGTTAGAAGCTTTCAATCTGATATGGGAGGGGAATTTGTTACTTTACATTCTTTTTTTGACAAGCATGGCATCTTGTATAGACACTCTTGTCCACACACTCATCAACAAAATGGCCTTGTGGAAAGAAAACATCAACACATCACTGATATGGGATTAACTTTGCTTGCACAATCTCAATTGCCTTTAAATTTTTAGTGGGATACATTTTCTACTGCTGTCTATTTGATTAACAGGCTCCCTACACCTACTTTACACAATGTTTCTCCTTTTCAAATGCTTTTCAAGTCTGCTCCTGATTATTCTTGCATCAAAGTATTTGGATGTTCATGTTTTCCATTTCTCAGGCCTTATAACTCATCTAAGCTACAATTTAGATCTTCTCAATGTGTTTTTCTGGGTTTTAGTTCACATCATAAAGGATATAAATGCTTGCATCCATCTGGTAGGATTTACATTTCAAATACTGTTGATTTTGATGAATCCATTTTTCCATATGCATCTTTATTTTCCTCTTATATTCCTACTACCAAATCTGCACCAGTTCACACCTATACATCAGTTCCCACCTATGCACCAGGTCACATCTATGCACCAGGTCACACATCTGCACCTACACAGATCATACATACTCCAGTTTCCAATTCTATACCAATTCCATATCAATATGATATTCCTCCTACCTCTGCACCTATTATTTTTCCCTCTTCCTACTCACCTCTACATTCTTCTGATACTGAATCTCCTCACACACAGTCATCCTCACATACCTCATATTCTGATCAATCATCCTAACATACCTCACATTCTGACACCAGCTCTATTTTACCTCTTCCTTCCACATCTTCTCATCCTATGATTACCAGGTCCAAAGCTGGTATTCACAAACCTAAATCTTTCATTTCTTCTGTACTTTCTGAGCCTGATACTGTCTCTCAAGCTCTTACCACTCCAGAATGGAAGCAGGCTATGCTTGAGGAATACAATGCTTTTCTTAATAATCATACATGGGATCTTGTTCCATCTACAACAGATATCACTTCCATTACCACCAAGTGGATTTTCAGAGTTAAATACAAGAAGGATGGTTCCTTGGACAGATATAAAGCCAGACTTGTGGCTAGGGGATTTCAACAAAGTGCAGGTGTTGATTACTTTCATACTTTTTCTCCTGTCATTAAACCTTTAACACTTCGAATTGTGTTCTCTCTTGCTGTGACCAGAGGGTGGCAGATTCAACAAGTAGATATAAATAATGCTTTCTTGAATGGTCAATTGAAGGAAACATTTTATATTACTCAGCCTGAGGGGTTTGTCAACAGCTCTCATCCCAATCATGTTTGCAGATTAGTGAAGGCACTTTATGGTTTAAAACAGGCCCCAAAGGCCTGGTATGATACTCTTTGAAGCTTTCTCCAGTCCATTGGTTTTGTGCATTCTAAACTGGATCACTGTTTCTTTCACAGGATTAAAGATGGTCATATGCTTCTACTTTTGGTTTATGTGGATGACATCCTCATTACAGGAGACTGTGATAGTGCTATCTTTCAAATGATTACCACACTTCATCAATAATTTTCTCTAAAACACCTAGGTCCTGTCAACTATTTTCTTGGCATTGAAGCATCTCTTGCTCCTGATTCTATTAAACTCACTCAATCTAAGTATGTCAAGGAGCTTCTCTCCAAAGCAAATCTGTCTTCTTGTAAACCTTGTCCAACCCCAGCTTGTCCAAGCTTCAAACTCTCAAAAAATGACAGCCCTCTATTCTCAAATCCATCCCTATATAGAAGCATCGTAGGAGCTCTTCAGTATCTAACCTTAACCAGACCAGACATTTCTTTTAGTGTCAACAAACTCAGTCAATTCTTAGCTCAACCTACTGCAAATCATTGGACTGCTTGTAAACGAGTTCTGAGATATCTGAGAGGTACAATTCACTCTGGCATTTCCTTCACTCCTGTTTCTAACTTTCAATTGCAGGCTTTTTCAGATGCAGATTTTGCATCATGTCTTGATGATAGAAGAAGTACAACTGGATATTGCATCCTTCTTGGCTCTAATCTACTTTCTTGGAGTTCTAAGAAACAAAATGTTGTAGCCCGCAGTAGTACAAAATCTGAATACAGGTCTATTGCTACTACCTCTACTGATCTCACTTGGATCTCTTCCTTATTTCATGAACTCCAGCTTCCTCTTGTTGGTCCTGCTCTACTATGGAGTGACAATCAAGGTGCCATAACATTGGCATTTAGTCCCTCTTTTCACTCAAGAACCAAACATATAGAGGTGGATGTTCATTACTTACGAGAGAAAGTTCAAGCAAATCAGCTTGATGTCCGTTTTGTACCCTCCGAAGATCAACCGGCTGATATATTCACCAAGTCCTTGTCACCTTCCCTCTTCCACTTTGTGCTCCAAACTTGGTTTCCATCTCAATTGTGGTCCATAGCAAATTGGGGCATGTTATAATATCTGTATCCCTTGCTTTTGCAAACACTAGTATTACTCTACACACTAGCATTACTCTTGGTTTACAAAGCAGATAGGCACACACACACTCTGTGCGCATTCTTCAGTTTCCAATTCTTCAGGTTAGTATTCTTCTTCAGGTAGTTAGGTTAGCAATCAGTTTTGTTAAAGAGGTTACGATAGAAGATTCTAGCAATTCCTCTCTTCTATTTATACATGTAACCTCACAATGATTCATAGTGAAATAAACACATATTAATCAAATTGAATGTATTTCAACATAGATTATAGAATCTATCGATGGGTACATTATACTTGCCCATCGATTATGTGGACATCAACACAATTCCTTTTTCGTATATTCCTAAATTTCATTCTTTTTTTTTTCTATCAAAAAATCTTTTCAGTTGAAACTTCATTTAATAATTTTAGTATGGACAGTAAAAATTTAATTGATTCGGGTGAAAATTTTAAGATTTTATTGAGCACGTGAAGTCTATTTTAAATTTAATTTCATGCCTTTATTGCCTAATATTAATTAATTACACATGATATTTTTTTTTAAGACAAACACTTATATACAAATTTTTACGGATCTAAGATCCATAGAAATATCTATTTTTAAAAATTCGCGGGTCTAAACCGGGTCAGGTCGAATTTGAGTTTTTTTTTTTTCAAAATTCGCTTAGCTTATGATTTTCGCTCCCAGGTATGTTACAGTTGGAGCAAATGCATGTTACTTTAAGGCAAAATGTGTGTTACAACCAGATTAAATGTTGTTTTCTACATATATTCATTTATTTTTGTAGAAGTAAATATTTTTCATGCAATGTAACACATGTATATGTTACATTGTATATGTAACACATATTTATTCTTAATAAAAATATATTTTATCCTATAGTAACACATATATGCTCATATAATAACACAAATTGAGGAAACAAATATGTGTTACAATTAGAGTAAATATGTATTACTGCAAATTTATGTTACAATTGGAGTAAATTTGTGTTACTGCAAATATGTGTTACATCTAGAGTAAATGTGTGTTACTGCAAATGTATGTTACAATTAGAGTAAATGTGTGTTACTGCAAATGTGTGTTACAATTAGAGTAAATGTGTGTTACTGCAAGATCAAATGTGTGTTACTGTATGCACAAACATTTATTTATTCTTACAAAAATATATATTATATTTTATATAACATATATAAGGTATTAAATGATGTATTAAATACATGAATAACATATTATTAACATAAATCAACAAAGAAAATAAAAAATAAATTAAGTAACACATATTTATACTTGTAGAAATACATATTTTCTTTATAGTTACTTGAAAAGTATAAAAAATTAATTTTTTAAGAATTAGTAACACAGATTTTGCCTAATTGTAACACACCTTTGCCCAAATTGTAACATATCTGGGAGCGAAAAAATATATTATTAACATAAATCAACAAAGAGAATAAAAAATAAATTAAGTAACACATATTTATACTTGCAGAAATACATATTTCCTTTATAGTTACTTGAAAAGTACAAAAAATTAATTTTTAAGAATTAGTAACACAGATTTTGCCTAATTGTAACACGTCTTTGCCCAAATTGTAACATACATGGGAGCGAAAAAACCTGGAACTACAAGTTGCTCGAATTTTGGAAAAAAAATGTCCAAATCTGACCCAACCGGGTTTAGATCCGCGAATTTTTAAAAAATAAATATTTCTACGGTAGAAATTTCTACACAAGTGTTGCTCTTTTTTTAAAGGATTACACATGATATAGTGAAGATTTCATGTTTTTTATTTTATGGAAAAAAAAAATTTAAAGCAAACGCATGTTAGTTCAAGTAAAGTCAAATAAAAAAAAATCCATAACAAAACTCGATAGAGAAGAAAATGCAATAAGGCCCAAAAAGAGGCCCATGTTATATGCACCCACATATGTGGGTGGCGCACGCACATATTGTTTTATTAATTATAATAACATTAAATTAGACAAAAAATGTCTTTTTTGTTTAAGAATAATCTGAAAACATAGAACGAAGAACACAGAATTTGTTGACCCAGTTCACCTGAAAGGCTACATCTGGGGGCGTACCAAGCCAGGAGATTATATTCACTATTTCTTGAGAATGAGATCTCTTTATATATGTTACAAACTATGGTTTACATGAATATATGATACATAATGAAATGACTAAACTATCCTTCTAGTAAATACTTTTGATGAAGGCACATAAATGTAATTTCCTTTAACACTCCCCTTTGTGCCAAATCCAAAGGATGAATGGTGCATTAATGTTGCCTCGATAAAAATCTTGCCAAGTAACATCAATATAAGAAAAATAAATCTTGGTCGAAGGGAAAATGAGTGGCAACACAACTATGTTAAGACTCCCCCTGAAGTCTACACCTCTCAACTGATAGGCACATCTATCAAGTGAGCTCAGAAAATTTATACACCTCAATTCCTTTAAGACGTTTCTCAAAGTTATCTTGGTCAATGATTATGTAAATAGATTAGCCACATTTTCTTTAGAGCATATGTTTCATATGACCTATATAGCACATATTCATCGTTCAATACATCCAATACATTGCATAAAGGATCTTCAGTGGTAGAACTCAAGCCACTAACTCCTTGAATGTGTGATGATAGACTTTCACTAAATACTCTCATAAATTACTATATGTAAGGTAATAATCTAAATAACTTTAAGAGATATTTGTTGATAGGCGAGCTATCCTAAGATGACCGCGGAATTAATGAGCCCAAGGTTGGTGAGGTCGCCACTAACCCCACCAGCTACCAACACGAGGGAGTTTCGCTCAGCAAGAATATAAGCTCGCTCAGGAGCTCGCCAAGACACCTACCCACACTCGGAAGAGGAGGTCGACATAGGAGCTCGCCAAGAGCCAACGAAGCCGACCCCAGGTCCGTCCCTACGAAGCCCGGAATCACACAAGGCATTAAAGCTCGCCCAGGAGCCCACCTCTGAGCTAGCCTAAGAGCTCGTCCCATAGCCTGCTAGATCCCGATGGTTGTGCTCTTTTTCCCTCCGTCCGATTTATCCACAAGGGTGGTTTACGGTGAGGTTTTTAACGAGGCCCATCTAGTCTAAGGCATAGTAGTAGGACGAGGCACGGTATAGGGAGCAGTGTGAGGGATTAAGACGAAGGTGTGGAACCTTCGTCAACACCGGAAGCCAAATAGGCTCGTAAGGTGCCGTCTCACACTCACACACCTATAAATAGGACCTCTCTTGTAACTATTACACAATTCAATACAATTAATACATTTCCTACACTTTACTTTCTCTCTCTACATTATCCCCTCCAAGAACAAATCTAAGATTATTGTTTGGTAGAATTAATAAGATATAATAGCCACATAAACGGATACGATTAGTAAATTCTATCAACAATATCTATCAAAGTTTCTTAACTGATACCCAAGATATCACCATGTTTCTCATGGTAAATATATAATTAGTTTGGGAACGTTCATGTGGCTAAGATATAATCAAGATTGGTAAAAAATAAATAACATATTATTTGGTGTATAAATGTATAGGATAGCATTCAATATTTTCTTAAGGTTGCAATTTCATCTGCAGTCCTTTTCAAAATTTATATAGTAAATAACATGCCCATGTCACTGGTTTCTTTTAAGTATCAAAGTACATTCTTGACATTATTCCAATGATATTGTGTTGGTCCTGTAATAAATTTAGTTCACAAGTTCATTGAGAAAGTAATATCTAGCCGAGTATATTGAGCTAAGTACAATAATGCGCCTATTGCACTTAAACAAGGAATTTCAGCTCCTAATATCTCTTCGTCATTTTGCTTTGGACGAAATGGATATTTCTTTACATCCAAACATCGGCCGATCACGAGAGTGCTAACAGAATGCATTTTGTCCATATTAAATCGCTTGAACATCTTTTGGACATATGCAGACTGGTGGATAAGTATCCACAAACTCAATAAAGTTGAGTTTTCCCAAGATCCTTTATCTCAATAATTATAATTAGTTTCAGGATTTCTCTTATTATATTAAGAGTACCTATTTTCATCCATCAACATAAGTATCATAATCGCAAACCCAAAACTCATTTTCTTTATAAATACGAATGGGCATTGTTTCTTATTGTTGTAACCTTTCCCAATCAAGTAGTCACTTGACTTGGTTAATAGAAGGTCATCAGACACTTTCAGATATATCTCTGAATTAAGATTCCCATTGAGATATACAGTAACCATATTCATAAGCTGCATTTCCAATCCTTCGGATGCTACTACGCTAATTAAGTAGCAGAATGTTATAACATCTATAATAGGAGAGTATGTCTCCTCATAATCAATTTCAGAGCGTTATGAGAAACATTGCACTATAAGACAATTTTTCTATATCAGGACCATATATTTCTCATTACTCTTTATGAAAAAGAGTTATTTATGTCCTATAGGCTTTACACTTGGTCAGGCTAGCACTACCGGACCAAATACCTATAACTTTGTCAGAAAATCAAGTTCTACCTGGATTGATTCTTGTATTTAGGCCAGTTTGCTCTTGTTGATATTCTACAACTGAGCTTGGTTCGATTTTATCGTGCTCTATATTTTCTTGAGCAGCATAATAAATAAATACATCACTAGTCTGTGTGAAATGTCTGTCCATCGACATATTTGCACTCTCATAATTAATAGAGATTTTTCATTCTCTGGAATCATATTGAACATCGGAGCGTCCTCCAGTAATGATTCTTGGACATAATTATAATCAGAGATAATCTCATAAGATGTATTTTCAATATTGATGATCGATAGATTTAATTGTGCCACACCTACCATTCCTTCCTTTGAGTGGTGTCAATCGAACCAGGTGACCTCCCCCTTTTCCTTTTAGGAGCCACGGCCTCAACCACATCTCCACCAAGTGTGGTTGCAACATCTTTTCTACGATGTTGTGCCCCTTATTGGGGACTTCTAACCTTGCAGGCATATTTGCAGCTGATATGTATGACCTAGTCACTTTAGCAATATCAATGAACGCGTCAGGCATCAAATCTGTTACGTTATTGAATATTTATTATTTTACATCACTTTCTCATTGTGAAGTTTTGGGATCAAATGAGACAAAGTGGGAATGGATCACGATTCTTCTTGTCGTTCCCATAGAAAATTATTTTTCTTATCTCCCCCTAACGACGGGAAGACTGTCTCATTTAAGTGACAACCCGCAAATCTAGCGGTAAATAGGTCGTCTGTCAAAGGTTCTAAATAGCGGATAATTATTCGAGATTCATATCAAACACAAATACCTAATTGTTTCTAAGAACCCATTTTAGTGCGCTGTGGAGACGCAATAGACACATATGTAGCACAACCAAATATGTGTAAATATAAAATATCAGGTTAATATCCAGTTACCAACTGGTACACAGGTTGTTAACAGTGGGTCTAGAACGAATAAGTAAAGATGCATGCAATATTGCATAACCCCATGCAAAGATAGACATGTTGGTGCGCATAATCAGTGCCTAACCACCATATATTTCCTTATATGGTGGCCTCTGCAAGACCATTTTGTGTAGCACATGGGTATCGAGATACTTTACATTGATCCTGATATATATGCAACAATCATCATATTCTTTTGATGTAATACTGTTATATTGTGATTAGGGTGGTGAGCCATAAGAAATGTACTTTGTGCTAAGAGTTTTGCATGCAAAATGTCTTGTGGACAGTAAAGTGACATGTGACCTGTATGTCAAAGTATAATCCAGTACCATTAAATACTTGAATGGTCCGCATTCTGGATTAATTAATCCACAAATATCATCATGTATCTTGTGTAAGAATGAAATATTTTATTTTGTATATTTAGCATAAACAGGTCTCAATATTACTTTTGCTTAAAGAGTAGGCTTTGCAGAGTGAGTGGCTTGCCTTAAAATTTTATAATGAGGCAGAGTGAGATGTAAATAATATATCTGGTGCGTCAGAAAATAAGAAGTGCGACAAAGCAGCAACAAGATCGATATCGTGCATTATATCAATTTTCATCTCATTTCATGTGTCACTCTAAAAATAAAGACGTAATGTGAGTTCAACAACATTATGAATTATTATACAAAAACCCATATCTATAAGTATCACATAGTCCGCCAGTGATAAAATATAGTTAAATTCAAACAGTAGTGAGGTTCATCCCACTAGATTGACATCTTAGTTCCTTTAAAATGTGTTTTCTTTCACATTTATTTGATATATAAATTTCATTCTCACAGTGTATTTATATGTAACGTTGGCACAAATATTTTTAAAATTCTACAGGGTTCGATTAGCTCTTGATGCATATGGAGCTTTTCTGATTTCAACAATTGTCTCATCAGACACTGTTCCTTGTTCTTTTTAGAAATCTCATATCCTTTTGAGTTTCAATTTGAACAAAATGATTTACTTTTCAATTTGAATAAAATGATTTGCTTTTCATTTAATATTTTCTTCTATTTGTAAATGTATCACTTTACATCGTGATAATGCAACTATCGAACCATATATACTAGATAAATCCAGTACTTTTGAATAAAATTCAATGGACCAACGTCAATAAAGCTAATGTCTCGTAACTAAAATCCAACTCAAAATTCATCAATAGTCTAAATAACTTTAAGGCCAAAATGACTATTTTAAATACATGAGGCATAATGCCTTTTCAACATTCCTGAAGTATGAGGAATTCATTAGCAAAGTCCATGTTGCCATTAAAATTTATTATCGTGAGGTTAATATAGTGGGCATCATGTACTTTAGATCCCATTTATCATTTATTGTTAACTGTTATCTTGTGTCTGCATTACAATTTGATTTGGTACACCACTACTACAAGACGTGCATTATTCTCATTTTCGTATGGAATAGTACGTCATGTCCCATTTTCTCTGGGGTTCTTTCCATTATTCTATTAGTCAAAATTAGTCTTGAGAAATTACTTTGTCCCAATACACTTTAAAAAAATTGTGGCATCCATCTGAGCTGCTCTTTGTGTAATTTAGGGATCTATGGCCCCACACTATTCTTTGTGTAATATTGGGCATTTCTCGCGTAAAATATGGTTAATATGTAATATCAATTCAATTTGACCTTATCAGACAGTACTTTGTCTTTGGCACCCGTGGATGATTGATTTTGTAAACATAAATTCTTTCCTTGAAAATGAGAGAATGACACTCAATTCTTTTAGAGTCCAATATAGTATAACACGTCGAGTACGTTCAACCATTTATTATAGTACAAGGAAGAATATTATTTACTAAATATGCAAGCATAGCAATATGGTAATAAATTACTTTTTATTTAAAGAATAATAGTTTTGAGTTAGATTGTGAGACCATGTGTCACATATATATAATTTTTTTCGATGCTTTGTGAAAATACTTTTTCACAATTATTTATTACATATTTTTATTATTCATGAATATTCTTTATCATGAACATATAAGATATAAACAAATAGTTTTCTAAAAAAAAATTAATTAATTTTTGAGAGTATAGAAACAGGCCTAAGTATTATAATTAAAGACCAAGTGGTGAAGCCCAAATCAATTATAACAAGAGCCCAAATAACAAAATGACCCAAACCAATTAAATACTTAAAGGGGTTTTCAGTTTTGTTCACATACAAAAACGAAGAAAACCTGAAAGGAAAAATGACAGGCCGGTATACACTATCTACTCCTAATCACATCATGGTGTTGTTATCTCTTCATTTTTCAATTGAGTGCAATCCTATTAACAAAGACCCATTATTTTCCTAATAATAACAATTTTGCCACGACAGCTGTGATACATAGAGACACAAAATATCTCCTCTCTCATACGCTCTCCATCTCTCTAGAGTTTTGAAAATCTCCTCAATTGTATCTCTCTCTCATACTCTACTCTCTCTCTCTCTATATGTAAAAGTACAAATACGAGAGACGGTGAAAGGATGACGGATGTGGTGGAACGAACGGCGGCAGACGCAGCGGTGGTTCTCGGCATTGGACCAACGGTGATGAGGAAAGACGCGACGGAGACGGAGCGGCGGATCTGGCCCGGTGAGACGACAGTGCAATATTTGTACTTTTACATATATGGATGTATTACAGTTGATCTGGGCGGGTGAGAAGACGGCGGATCTGGACGATTACCGTTGAGGCTCAAATGTGGCGGCTTTTCCGGCGAGAAAGAACAGGGACATGGCTGCACGCGGTGGAGAGAAGTTTCTTCTATTTGTGGGATGCGCTGCTCTGTTTCCGGTTTCAAACAGAGGTGAGGGCGCTGTTGCATGGCTTCAAAATTTTCCGGCGTTGAGTTTTGAACTCCGGCTTGATTCATTGGGTGTGTGCGAGGTCGCGAATGTCTGGCGAATTCCGGTGTCGATCGTGGCTGCAAAGGTGAGCTTTCATTTCCAGACGTCGATGCAAGGGCTCGATTTCCAACGTTTGTGGTCTTCAATCTGGCTAGTGTTGTGAAATTGATCTAGGCAGAGAATGGAGGTAGGCTGTTTTCCGCAACAAAATGTTGAGCAGTGAATTGCAAACAATTTTTTTTTTTAAACCAAGTGGTACAAACTGTGTTTTTGTTAAATCTTCCACACAGTGGTAGAGATTCCTAATTTTTGTTAGCATTTACAGTACAATGAAAAGTTCAGTAGTACAATAACAAACGCTATAGTACAATCAAGGTAGAAAAAAAGGTTGGCCGGAAATTCAACTGCAGTAGTGTAGATCGTCGGAAATTATGTCGACAAAGAAGTCGGAGAAAAAAACCAAAATAATTGTGATTCAGGCTACAGTAACATGTCACATCATCTGACACATTTTCAATATATTAAATGCCTACCTTTTTTAAAATAATTTATAAAGTACAATTAGAATTAATTGGTACACTCATATAGTCGAAGGTATATAAAAAAATGCATTAATACAATGACAGTAGCTGAAAAGGTGTTTTGCACCTCCTTTAAATGTTTCAAATTTATAGGACTACCTTGAAATTTAGGGTGCCTTTAAAGCACCAAAATGTCGTGGTCCCAACCTGAAAAAGGTAAGGGTTTCCTGGGTTCAGATAGTTGTTTTCAAAATCCTTATTTTACGGAACAAAAACTGAAAGGCCGGTATTCGTGCATCCGTGCGCCGAAATATTCGTACCAGCCGTAGGCCCGTAGTGATGGGTTTCACCGTCGTGGCTCGACATGGCTCACAGGCCCGCCATCGATGTTCGCCCAAATGATGCATTTCCGGCGCCGCCGCGAGCTGGAGCAGCTATCGCTGCGGGCGCGAACAGCCGCCGCCTTGGGCGCGAGCAGTCGCCGCCGTCGCGGCGTCACGGAGTTGTCGCGAACAAGAGACCGGCGTGTCGCCGTCGCCGTTCCATCGGCAGTCTGGTAGGTATCGCGATTTCGTGTCGATTTTCAGTTTTCGATATATGAAGAAAATCAAGTTTCTGATATCAATTTTTGGAGTTTCTGATTCTGAAGAAATAGGTCTTCAGGTTTTTGAATTTGAGAAAAAAAAATTTGCAGCAATTTTGTTTCGAAAAATCTGGTTGGTTTTCAGAAATCGATTGAAAAACTTGTTTTTCAAAAGAATCCCCAAGATTTATTCTGGGTTTTTGATAAAAAAAAAAGTCAGAAGAGTCTGATTGTAGAAAATATGAGAGATTTTGTTTTGAAAAACCTTTCACAAAAAATTGGGGGTTTTGTTCGATTAAGAACAGTTTTGGGGATTAAAACGATCGATTTTTAGTATCAAGTTTTGTTATTCAGGGTTCATATACAAAAGCACATATAATTAGAATATGGCATACGAACAGAAATACATATGCACAATTTTGTTAAAAAGCATACCGATCGTAAGCATAGGTTTGCAGGTGTAATAAGCATATGATTTGGGCATGAACTAAATATGGATAATACATATTGATTGCATACAGTGTATATCTTCAATCATTACGCAGATACTCAAAACATATGGTTGCAAATACTCAAAACATGACCGAAGCATACACGACAGGATTCCTAAGCATGGAATTAATTTTATTAGATTAATTTTAAAGGGAGCAAATAATTAAAATATTCCTTCCAGAAACTGCTTGAGCAATCCTCTCGTGAATCATATTCCTCGTAGAGACTCGTGCTGATAACGTGTTTAAAGATAATCTGAAAACATAAAACGAAGAACACGGAATTTGTTGGCCCAGTTCACCTGAAAGGCTACATCTGGGGGTGTACCAAACCAGGAGATCATATTCACTATTTCTTGAGAATGAGATCTCTTTATATAGGTTACAAACTAGAGTTTACATGAATATATGATACATAATGAAATGACTAAACTATCCTTCTAGTAAATACTTTTGATGGAGGCACATAAATGTAATTTCCTTTAACATTTTTCCATATTTGACAAAATAAATTCTCATGCACCCACCATAATTTGGTCCAAAGTAACAAAAAAAAAAAAAAAAGGAAGGAGTGATCATTTTTCAAGAATTCTAATTCCATTCATTATTTTCCTCATCTTCATTTTGATCGGTCGTTGGAGTGTTTTAAGTATGATATTCTATCATCGCCCTCCACATATGTAACTTTTTCTTATTTTTCTAATGAAATGGGTAGATTTTATTGAAAAAGATTATTTGTGCTTGTTTTATTAATTATTTGTGCTTATTTTTGGTATAATATTGTATTTGGGGTCTAGGATTTGCTATAGAATGACAATATCATGAGAAAGTGTATGATGTTTGTGTGCTTTTTAAATAATTTCCCGTTGTACAAATTTCGTCTCTGGTTTTCTAAAAAATTTAAAAATTTAAAAAAAAAAAAATTCTGAATTTTTACATTATTTTGAATTTTAATATACACCCTTTATCCCCACTATTTATTTTTCTTTGTGTAGACACGAGTTTTAAGAAAAATAAAATAAAGTAAGGATATATATTGTGTAACGATTGTGGTGTTCACTAGTGAATAAAGTACTTGTTTGCGAGTGTTGTAATAAAATAATATTTCCTAAAAAATGAATGAGAATAAATTTGGGGGACGAACGAAAATAAAAGTGGAAATAAATATTGGGGACGGAGGGAGTACATTTTTTAAAGAATTTGACGGACGATGATGACATATATTTAGAAGATGGGGATGATATTGTTGATGAGAATAATATATATGATGATTTTGAAAGAGAATACAAATCAAAAGATTGTGATTCCAATGAAAAGAACCAAGAGCAGGAGAACGTCAAAACAGGTTCAGAGATTATAATGAGTGATAAGTTGCAAAAGTGTCATATTTTAATGTCATATCTTTCCATGTTTTGATATCAATTAATCCTTAAATATTTGTTTTTATCAAGTTCTATGTGTTGTAGACATGAGAAGGATTTAATTGATGCATTGGCCATTTGGAGAGATTTTTGAAGTTGTTGATTTGGAACTACAAAGAAAAAGGTTGTAAGGCGTGGGCATGTCTTAACTGTTGGCAAAAATCCTGCAGTGGAGAAAATGAACAACAAAGCTCCTCTGTTAAGGCGTGGGCAAGTCTAAGGGCCTGGACGAGATTCTTAACTTGGGCGCTCAAATCTGACCAATCACATTCAAATATGATTTCCTTCAATATTTTAGGACTTCTATCCAGAATTGACTTTTAGATAAATTTCTTATTTTAATTTTAATTATCTTAACAGTTTTAGTTAATTATCAGGGAGTTATTTTAGGTTTCTTATTAATTAGAACTCCCGTAGATATATTGTAAAAGACTCCCATGGAGAATACTCTTTACTTTTATCTACGTATTATTATGGATTGCTAAATCGTTCGTCTAGCCAGGTAATTAAAGATATGGTTCAACATTAATATGTGAGATCTAAATAATTCACAAACTCTTTCACTTTGTATCATTTGTATAATCTCTGTGCTCGATTATATTGTTTGGCGAGTTGCTTAATGTGGTCAGTTATTCAATTCGTGAAAATGATATGTGCCAATTAGAACGTTAAATCCGTAATTGTTTTATTGATTCTAATATTTGTGGCAAGTAGTATAATTGATCGCATCACACTTTCGGTTATTGCTATAGGGGATATGCAACCTAGTCTAAATGAACCTACATGTGCGTTTGTTGGCTAGAATTAGGTCTTTCTAGATTAATTGCAGTAGATAAGCTAAATCCTATGATAGTATCTAGGGTTGTTTATTTGACTAGGGAGATAATTAGAGATGGTATCCTAATTATCGACTCAGTATGGAAAGATTAGCTTGTTAGGTGGTACCAACAACTATAACTAATTTGGTGTTAAAGTGAAAGAGTCATCTTTGCATCCATGATCGTATATGTTGATCAATTTCGAAGATTATCTCGGCTAGATATTTTGTTTCATCAATTTATCTCATTTTTAATTTGCTGTAGACTTAGGCTCTGTTTGGTAGTGTGTAGAAAATTAATATGTAGTGGTGAAAATTCAATTATTAAGTGAGAGATTTGTATTAAATCTTAGTGTTTGACAGTAAATACTTGAAAGTAGATTATTTTTATATTCTTGTTTGGTAGGGTGTAGTTGATATAATTTAGTATTTATTTTTAATGATTTAATTTTTTTATTGGTGTTTGGTAGGAAATATATGTTTTAAAATTTGAGCAAAATATATTTTCAATTACAACACTTCTTCCCACATATATGCCCACGTATTCATATTTACACATTTTTTTCAAGCATATCATCCAACACCTTTAGGGCATCTTCATAATATCCAAAACCCAAAATCAAAGCTTGATTGTTGAACCCAAAATCAAAGCAAATTAAACAAAATCAAAATTAAAGTAAATTATCCAAAATCAATGCAAATTAACCTAAAATCAAAGCTTGATTGTTCCAATTAAAGCACCATAGTATGAAGGTTTGGTTCAAATTGAAGTAAATTAACCACAATATGAATTGAAGCAAGTTAACTCAAAAAATAAGTTGCTGCCATAATTTGAATTAAAGCACCATAGTCATCGTTCTCATATCAATCTCTATCTTTATTTCTCTGTCTCCAAATCTTCTCCTGCTCTAAAGAATTTCAGAGCCCCATCTCTATCAATTCTGCATCTCTCTTTGCAATTATGGCTACTACGCGTCGTCTTCTTTCAAATTTCGACGCCTTTGCTGATTGGGTTGCCTCTTCCTCCACCGAGAACCTTTCTTGGGATTCAATGCCTCCCCTTCCGCTTTTGCTGCCGTCTCTACCGTCCCGGCTAATGCAACTCAAGGGGGATGTGGTCCAACGCCAACACGGGTAATTGAGATAATGCAGTGTATATTTCCTCCACCAAGCACAATTCTCACAATCTGCAAACTCAAACACCAGCAATTAAATAAGTACCTCAATATTTTATACTGAACATGGTCTGCCTATATTAATAACAAACATGAAAATATGTAGTAAAGGGATGATTTTTCTATCATTCAATGCAACAAACTTAAAAATAAACAAACTATACTAATTGTTTTGCATGTTAGCATCAAACTATACTAATGGTGATAAAACCTTTTCCGATCCAGCAGCCTCTTCTTCAGTCAAATAAAGTGGTCCTGGCACATTGGAGTTTGATAACTTGTAATTTTCTGCCTTTAGCATCTAATGTGCTGGTAAGAAGGGAGAGGGCTTCCATAGATCGCTCATATTGGGGGTCCGACTCATCATCAGTCCATGACAATAAAACTACACCAGGTCTCACAAAACAACACATGTTATCAATATGATCATTTGTGCCTTCATCACTTGCAACTTACAAGGCAAACATTGAGTACTAAATTGATGTCATCATAACAAGACAATTTAGTAAATAAATTAAAAGAGCAAATAAACAAGACATTCATGTGTCCTATCATTTATGCATTTTACAGAAAAGGGAATAAGTGGGCAGTTTGAATAGGCTTAAGTTAATGAAGTGATTAAGCAAATTAACTACTAATCTCATCTAATCCTTCGCTTCATTCTCATGTCCCCGGGCCCTACTATTGATTTCTATATGCAGGGACATGATAATGACAATAAAGAAATCCATAGAAGCATGTGTTTAAATATAAATTTAGTAGGAATTAAAATTTTGACTCGAAATATGTTTGAATAAATGTCTTGGCATTCTTTAAGAAAAACTCATTTTTGCCTCTCAAAGTTTAGATACCTGGCCGTACTTATTGAAGCTTACAAGACGAAACATTAACACCAATTTCACAATTTACAATTCTAAATCCAATAATATCATGCTGCTGTGGTGAAAATACAAGAACTCTTGCATAATACTAAGAAGGGCAGATGAGCATGCATTAATTTCAATATCCCTGTGTCACAAACATAGAATGAATCCTCTTAGCCCCCAGAATCACGTTTTTGACAGACAAGACTGGGAACTCACGTAATATCAGTGCAAAAAAAAAAAGAAAAAAAAATTCAGACACATGTGAATAAATCAAGATGCAAGGATGCCAAGTCAGAACAAAATAATTCTTAGAAATTTATTGATGCACTGCTACTGGAACATACGTTATAACCATTAATCCACTAAGGGGGAATGTCCAAGTAATTAAAACCCAATCCCAAAGACATGTCTGTCCCCATCCGAAAGACCATACTGTCTATACAACTACTAGTGCAATATTAAATTTCTAAAACTACTAGATAGTTATAGAAGGTCAGTGGTTACCTAAGAATAAGCCCAATCAGTTGTCATTTGCAATTGAGTAACCTGCAATAATCATCAGGAAAACAAAAAATGTATTTTAGCAATTAGCAGATAGAAATTTCAGTGATGAACTAAAATTATCAACAGTACAGACCATAGTCCTTTTGAAAATTATCACACTCTACATCTGGAACAACTGTAATGATAGCAAAGTGAAGCAAATTATAATCCCAAATAGCAGCAGGACATGAGTGCTGTAAAATAAGAAGCAAGATTGAACAACAGCTACAATAATTTAAACCCAAATAAAACCCCTGTAAGCAAATCTCAAATCAAACCCAAATAACACCCCCCCCTAAAGCAAACCCCCAAATCAAACCTTGATGAAAATTGTCATCTGAATCCCAAATGAAATCCAAATCAAACCCAAATGAAACCCCCTCCGTAAGCAAACCCCCAAATCAAACCTTGATGAAAATTGCTGTTTCAAAATCTGGTAAGTGGAATCTATGGCGGTGCAGATTGAAGTTCCATCGATGGAGTGAAACTATAGCCTTTGAACGAAGATAGTGGAGTTCTGTTGCTCTTCAAATTCATGAAATCTGCGCAGCTCCCTAATCTGCTTTACTATTGAGAAAATATTTCAAATACCACCTCTCCCCTATGTTACAGAATACATATTAAACACTGGAAATAGGTAGAAGAAGTTGTAGATGAAGTTCCGACGCGTTACTATTCACGAGTCGGAGACTTCTACTACAGTGTACCAAACAAGTTACAAATCATTGTAAAAAGCCTTTACCTCACCCTATTACTAGCTACCAAACGCAGCCTTAGTTTAAAATCAAAATTCAAATCCCCTCATTTGTGTTTTATAATTTTTGTGGAACTAATCTGTTTAACCAGTCTCTGTGAATACGACCCTACTTATCGCTATCTCTAGTTTTATTTTTAGCAGGTTTTATTTTTTGTTGGTTTTGACACCCACCAAATTTTTGGCGCCGTTGTCGGGGAAACGTACACGTACAGGTATGAAAATCACTCTTCTCCCATTCTCCGACTCATATTTAAAGGGAAACTTAGGTTTTACTTCGAAGACTGAGAAGGACAGATACAAAGTAATCTGTGGAAAGAGTATTGTCCCTTGTAAATTTTTACATCATGATACTTTGCATACATTGGGGATTGATGATGAGGTAGATGCTCTTATTTCAAATTTTGTATGGGTGCCATTTTTTGAAAATGATTTTCCCACTTTTGTTGAACTCGTAAGAGAATTCTACACCACATTTGAATTTAGGCCTGCTGAAATTGAAAGTAATACGAATGTCAAAGCTATTTCCTTCCGATTGTTAGGCAAGACATTTAAACTTTCGGTAACGAGGTTTAATATTGCATTAGGGCTTATTACTGCAAAATTTGCTAAAACTGATGAATACTTAGCTATGCGTTGTGGGTATCCTGATGATTTTGTCCCGCTAGATGTGTATAAAGAATGGACTTCACAGTCATCTTATGATCCTAGCAAATTTCGGGATATACACTTGCATGATAAAGCCTTATTGTACATTCATCGGTTGTTAGCATTTTCGTTTTTGGGTAGGAAAGATTACGCTGCTATATTGTCCAAGGTTGAGTTGTTTTTCATGTGGTGTATGAAGAGGAGAGAAAGTGTGAATTTTGGTTTTTGGCTTGCATCTCAGATCTCTAGGGTGATTGTTGATAATAAAAATCTAATTTTAGGATCACTTATTACTAAGCTAGAGGTGAATTTGATTAAGTTTGATCCTAAACGCAATGATTTGCATATTGCATGTGTTACATCCCCTTTGGATTTGGTTTCTCTGGAAACAATGCATCTAATAAGCAAGTCAAATGATGATTACTCTTTTTGGCCTTTGGGATCACATGTTGATCGAGTTCCTACTAACCGTTACTCTCCTAGTGCTCCCAACACTAGAGGTGATTCAAGTGGCTCCCATTCGAGTGATATTCCTCCATGGGCAACATCTTTATTTGCACAGGTACAAAACAATAGCGAAAAGTTGGAGGAGATAGGGAGAAATGTGCAAGACATAAAAGTGCAGGTGACAAGATCAAAGCTTAATTTGATGGCACTATATGACCAGGTGGGGTTAACCCCACCATTTCCAACTCCCCAATAGTTGTTGCGGTACATGGATGCTCACTATTTTTCAGGGAAGTATTTTGTTTACTGTGATTTTGTTTTTCTTTCTTTTCTTTTTGAGCATCTACTTCTTTTGGAAACATTGAGGTCAATGCTTCATTTAACTGTGGGGGAGGGATTATACTGATAACTTTTGTGAGTCTTTTGTTTTACATTTTACTGTGTCATTGGAGAGCATCGGAGAACTCAAGTTATCTTAAGAAAAACGACAATAATGTGGAGAGCATCGGAGAACTCAAGTTATCTTAAGAAAAGAGACAATAAACACTAAACCAACAATTTTAAGAACAAAACAATGACAAAGTAAAATGTAAAACAAAAGACTCAGAAAAAATATCAGCATAATCACTCCCCCACACTTAAATGAAGTTTTGTCCTCAATGTTTCCAAAAAGAAATGGATGCTCAAAAAGAAAAGAAAGAAAAACAAAATCACAGTAAACAAAATACTTCCCTGAAAAATAGTGAGCATCCATGTACCGCAGCAACTATTGGGGAGGTGGATATGGTGGGGTTAACCCCACTTTGTCATATAGTGCCATCAAATTAAGCTCCGATCTTGTCACATGCACTTTTATGTCTTGTACATTTCTCCCTATCTCCTCCAACTTTTTGCTATTCTTTTGTACCTGTGCAAACAAAGATGCTGCCCATGGAGGAATATCACTCGAATGTGAGCCACTTGAATCACCTCTAGTGTTGGGAGCACTAGGTGAGTAACAGTTAGTAGGAAGTCGATCAACATGTGATCCTAAAGGGCAAAAAGAGTAAACATCATTTGACTTGTTTATTAGATGCATTTTTTCCATAGAAACCAAATCCAAAGGGGATGTAACACATGCAATATGCAAATCATTGCTTTTAGGATCAAACTTACTCAAATTCACAGCCAGCTTAGTAATAAGTGATCCTAAAATTAGATTTTTATTATCAACAATCACCCTAGAGATCTGAGATGCAGGCCAAAAACCAAGATTCACACTTTCTCCTTTCTTCATACACCACATGAAAAACAACTCAGCCCGAGACAATATAGTAGCAGAATCTTTCCTACCCGAAAATGAAAATGCTAATAACCGATGAATGTACAATAAGGCTTTATCATGCAAGTGTATATCCCGAGATTTGCTAGGATCATAAGATGACTGTGAAGTCCATTCTTTATACACATCTAGCGGGACAAAATCATCAGGATACCCACAACGCATAGCTAAGTATTCATAAGTTTTAGCAAATTTTGTAGTAATAAGCCCCAATGCAATATTAAACCTCTTTACCGAAAGTTTAAATGTCTTGCCTAACAAACGGAAGGAAATAGCTTTGGCATTCCTATTACTTTCAATTTCAGCAGGCCTAAATTCAAATGTGGTGTAGAATTCTCTTGCGAGTTCAACAAAAGTGGGAAAATCATTTTAAAAAAATAGTACCCATACAGAATTTGGAATAAGAGCATCTACCTCATCATCAATCCCCAATGTATGCAAAGTATCACGATGTAAAAATTTACATGGGACAGTACACTTTCCACATATTACTCTATATCTGTCCTTCTCAGTCTTCGAAGTAAAACCTAAGTTTCCCTTTAAATCTGAGTCGGAGAATGGGAGAAGAGTGATTTTCATACCTGTACGTGCACGTTTGCGCTGCGGAGGGACAGAGGCGTCTGATGCTTGTCGATCTGGGGAGGGAGGGTTTGTGACGTTCGGTGCATTGGACTTCTCTTGCACTCGCTTGATTTGGGAAGTCCATTTCGTACGGGCCATTGAGAAAATAGAAACCCTTTCGAAGGAATTAAGAACCAAAATTTATCAAATCAGAAAGGTTTTCAAAGGATTATAAGGATGAGGAAAACGGGCTTCAAGTTTCTATAGTTTCCCAAATTTTTTGGTAGAAAAAATTAGGGATTTTGATGGGAAAAGATGGTTTAAAATTCAAAAGTGGAAAGAGTGTGAGGGAATGTAAAGGGTTTTGTGGGTTAATATTATAATATTAAAAACAAATAAAAATAATATAAAAGTAAAAGTAAAACAAACACTAATATAATAATATAAAGAAGAAAATAGATATATTAAGAAAAACTAAAAAGAAGACATCTTAGATAGAAAAAAGATACAGAATGTGTTTATCTCGCTAGACGTGGTCACGCTTTATCAAAGAAAGCTCTTCCAAAAAATTTAAGAGACTGGCGGAAGTTTCATCTGTCTAGGCGTGCCCACGTCTTATTGAAATTTTCACTTCTGTAACAAAAACACACAAAAATAAAGATAAGTATACTAAAATACTAAAATGAAAAATAAACTAAACATCGGGTTGCCTCCCACAAGTGTCTTTCTTTATTGTCTTTGGCTAGACTTTCCACTTCTTTCATCCATTATAATCTGGACAATCTAGGTTGAGATTGACAACATTGCTCACTTGAAATCCTTCATAGAAAGGTTTCAAGAGATGTCAATTCACCTTAAAGATCTTACCAGACTTTGGATTTTGAATCTCTACAGCACCATGAGGAAATACATTAGTAACAATAAAAGGACCTAGCCATCTAGAACGTAACTTTCCAGGAAATAATTTAAGTTTCGAATGGAAAAGAATCACTTTCTGACCAACTCTAAATTCTTTCCTGGAAATCATTCGATCATGGAAGGCTTTTGTCTTTTCTTTGTAAATCCTCGAGCTCTCATATGCATCATTCCTGATTTCTTCAAGCTCTTGCAGCTGTAATTTTCTCATCTCACCTACTTCACCCATATTCATGTTGCAATGCTTGATGCCCCAGTAAGCCTTATGCTCAAATTCAACTGGGCTTTCCGAAGACCAAGCGATAATGAGACATACCAATCGGAGTCTTAAAGGCAGTTCGATAAGCCCAAAGTGAATCATCAAGTCTGGAACTCCAATCTTTCCTATTCGGATTGACTGTTTTCTCAAGAATCGACTTGATTTCTCGATTAGATACCTCAGCATGACCATTTTCAGCCATTAAGAAGCCCATTTATTCAACAGTGTAATGCAAGAATTGGAAAAGGCAGATTTATCATTTAGCATGCGGACCCCACCTCCTATCATTTGTAATTTTTTTTTTTTTGTTAGGCCTATCATTTTTAGTTAAAATGCTCCAAAAGGAAAAACCATACCGCTGCAGCCAAAAATCAACACACTCACATGTTGCACCTTGTAGAAGATGTTTTTTGGGAGCTCCAGATGTGATAATTAATGGCGTCAGATTTTTTTCAATCGCTGTTCTTGAGCATCGTCATTGAACCGGAAGCTTATCTCTGATGCACACTGTCGTACGACAACGGTTCTTAACTCGAATTATAACAACGGTTAAAATTCATTATCGTAAGTCTTTAAGATAATAATTATATGCTCACTATTGTCTTAAATTTTAATGAGAACGATTGAAAAATTATTATTAAAAGTTAAGAGCTACGACAACTAGCCGATCAACTAGGATAGAAAACAAACATGTTGTCACTAACATGTATTGCAAGTTAGTCATTGCACTTGGTCTATTAGTTCTAATTTCATAGTTATAAAGTATCATTCTCATTATTATTTAAATTTAAGTATCTATACATATTTCACCAAAAGGCAAAGAAAGAGAAGTAAGTATAGAAGAAGAGAGAGGGACATGCTTAGCTACTTATTTCTCAAATCCACCACTCTCTTAAACCCCTCACATCTTCACGAGACAGACGCGACAAAATTTTTATTCTGTCCCGTCCAGTCCCATCCTACTGTCATTCCTAGTTAAACTAATTGCAACTCGGTTCCGTTTCTTCCAACTCAATCACTCCCCCGTCGGAAAGCCTCTTCTCCTTGTACACGTACCCTCGTGCACACGCCAAAAACACCACCAAATTCAAAACGCTCAAAATTGTCAATAGCCAATAGAAGTTGTAAAGCCTCCCCTCATTAAGATCATCAGCCAACCAAGGCTTCCCCTTCCCGGTCACCTTATGCACAATGCTCACAAGAATTGAGCTCACAAAGAACCCTAGCGACAGAGTGCTTAGAAATAAACCGGTGCTCATCGTCTTCATCCCCTTGGGGCACTCCCTCAGGAAGAAATCGAGCTGCCCCATGTACGTCAGCGCCTCCCCCGACCCCACCAGCACGAACTGAGGGACCAACCAAAAGACACTCAACTCAACTCGGCTCCTGGCGGACCCCAACCTCTTGATCTCGGTCAGGGCGGCCGCCACCATGGCGAAGATCGAGAGGACTAGGCCCACGCCTATCCTCTGGAGAGGCGTGAGGCCCTGCGGGTTCTTCAACACCCTCTTGCTGACCGGAGCGATGATCCGGTCGTAGAGGACGACGGTGAGGAGGATGGTGGCGACGAAGAAGACGGTGAGGGAGGCGGCGGGGATGCGGAAGGAGTTGCCGATGCGGCGGTCCATGGTGGTGGCTTGGGAGACAGAGAAGGTGGTCATTTGGGCGTAGACGGTCCAAAACATGACGGTTGTGGCCCATGTTGGGATCATTCGTATCACAAGTTTGACCTCTTCTACGTCTGTTAATGTTGAAAGGTACCATTTGTTGGTGATTGGATTTTGAGGGTCCTTGATCGCTGCTTTGTCTAAGAAACTGCATTAACACAAAATTAATTAATTACATGCATGCAACAATATAATTAATTAGATGATCGATGTTATATGATGAATTTGTAATTTAAAAATGGTACGTTATTTTTGTATCAATATGTGACTGACCTAGTTATATTAAAGTTAGAATATTTTGCTCATATTAATAGTTAAATGATGCGAATGAGAAAATATTGAGGGTGGAAATTGTAATCTATGGTTATTTTCTCCAACCA
This sequence comes from Prunella vulgaris, assembly GCA_026898435.1. Lineage (NCBI taxonomy): Eukaryota > Viridiplantae > Streptophyta > Magnoliopsida > Lamiales > Lamiaceae > Prunella > Prunella vulgaris. The sequence continues at coordinate 580,362 of JAPKLY010000018.1, read as the reverse complement.
TGAAAATTGTGTTTATGTATACTGGCATAATTTTTAAGAAAAATAATAGATAAAGTAAAATTATATGTAGGGTTGTGCATTTCATTTATAAATGGAGTAATTGATGTGAGTGTGAAATTTATAACATGTGTGCGATTAAAAAATTATTGTATAGTAATTGTTTTTTTTTTTTTTTATAAGAGATGGACTTACAAATGAAATGAACAAAAGTTTCAATGGTCGAAGAGAATTATTTTTATCTGTGAAAACTGTGGGTAAACCAAATTTGTCGTGCACCAGTTTTGCACTAATACTTTACAGTTAAAAAAATTAACACTATTAGAATTTAAATTTTTTTACTGCTAAACAATACAGTCAAATTATAAATTAATCATTGATTGAATATTGTGATTGATATCATAATTAAGGGATGCATCGTTGATTTAATTATGTGACAATTATTAAATGATAAATTGAATCATTGATTGAATAATGTGATGGATATCATGCATAATTAAGGGATGTATATCATTGACTTAATTATGCGATTGGCTTAGGGACAGTGTGTAAATCATGTATACCTGGAGTGCAAGTCAGGTATATATATATTATATATCCATCCCTCGATATATTACTTTCATGAGTCATGACATAAATTTTATTTAACAAAAAAATATAAAAAACAGAAGTAAATATTTTAAATGTGAAGATTTATATAAATATATACAAATTTTCGTAGGATAAATTAAAAAAAATATGAAAATTTTTAGGAGAATTTAGTATATTATGTTTGTCACATCATTATTTTTCACAATATATAATGTTTTTTTATTGCATTTTCCTATGTATACATGCATGAGACAATGCATTAATCAAAGTGCATGCATCTCGATGTGAATTTTATATAAAAACGCACACGTTATCCATTTGAAAGATACTGTCCTGTTATCACAGTTTAGAGAAACAAACAAATCCAGAGATCACATGGAATGACCTTTGGTGCTCTTAAAACACCCCTTCCCAATTTTATAAGCTTTAGATTCTCCACCATCGTATTTGAGTTATTTGAGTTTTCATATATACTACTCTCCCGTTTCAAAAAAAACATTGCATACTTTCTATTTTGATCTGTCTCACAAAAAATTTGTATATCTAAAAGTGAAAACTATTTATTAAATTTCACTCTCACAATACACATATAATACTCATAAAAATATTTTTTTTTCTTAAATTGCGTGCCCAAAAGACATCACAATATCTTTTGGGACGGAGGGATATCATAATTTGTAGTATATATATATATATTAGACAATAACGATTTGAATTTATGATCTTTCAGTTCAGATAGTGAATTTTTAATTAATTTTTTCACTAAAATGATAATTACATAATTTATAAATGCAATTTAATTAATGACGGATGAAGGTATGAAAATTGATTTGAGACGGTTAAAATATATAATTGATACATAATTAATTTAATAGAAACTAATTAATTAATTTATTCCCATAAAATTTCGAAAAACAAAAGCAAAGGAAAAATAAGGGGTCACATCATAGTGACCAAAAGCTTAATTTACCTTTAACAACGGGTCTAGAATGAATAAAAAAAAAAGATTAAATCTAAAAAAGAAATAATCAAATTTACAAATTAAATGCCTTCATTTTATATTTATTAGGAGTATCATATAATTTATATATATTTTAAAGCAGTCGTTCATGTTTTGAATCGTTAGGGTTGTTAAGTCCTAACTATTCAATATATACAAAAATATCTAGTTAAAAATACACGTAATATATATATTACATTTATTTATATTTTGGTGACGTTCTTTTTCAACGATGAAATAGAAAACAATATTTGATATCTATACCTTGAAAACGAAATCCAATCAAGGTAGAGTTGGCCCACATCTTCAACAACTCAATATCCTAGTCAAGGATCTAAAAGTACTAATTATAAAAAAAAAAAAAATTAAAAAAAGAAGAAGAAATCGTTTAATAATATGAAATAAAAAATTAGTAATAAAATTATAATAGAATGTGAGAATATCTTATAAAAAAGTGACAGTTATTTTTAACAAAAAATTTATCATTTTTTTAAAAATCTAGTAATTGATTTATAATAAATATGATAATACTTTTAACAAATTTATAGTCATTTTTAATAAAAATATTATTTTTATAAAATTTTATTATTTTTTAAAAGTAATAATTATTTAATTAATAAAAAAATATTTTATAAATATTGATATTATATGAAGTACTTTAAAAATTATAGATACATGTTGAAGGTGGGAACCAATGAGATTGTGCTAATTTGGTACATTTTTCAACTCAGTTAATTAGTGAGGTGGCAATATAGGATAGGACATTCATTCCAGCTTGCAGTGCGACAGTATATTTTGGTTGTTCTCTCTTCTCTTCTCATGAATGATTACTACCAAATAATGCACCACAAGGAAGCCCACAGTATTATTGCTCCAATTAATAATACCATTATAATGCTTCCTGTACCTACGAGGCTCATATTTTTTTTAAATAAAATAATTATATATGAATAATTTTGTGAGTGTGTGTAGATTAATAATTTTTTTTTAGTAAAGAAGATGGGTAATATGTAGGAATTATATATCATACTAATATTCAATTATATTTTTTTGGGAGGATAAAATAGAATTATTCAATTTTCCATTTTTATGTTACTCTATATGCGGTACTTATAATATCACTATTTATTTTAAAATAAATATCACACTACAAAAAAATATTTTTCATAGTTTTATATCTGTATAAATTTAATTAACCATAGAAAATGAGTTATTATTATAAGTATTATCATTACTATTATATAGTACTTCCTCCGTTTTCTTATTTGTTTCATATTAGTTTGCCACATATATATGCAAATGTTGTCTGTTATTTTTTTTATTTTTTATTTTCAAAGAAAATGCTGTGTGTTATTAATTTATAAAGAATTTCACAAAAGTGAGCATGAAATTTATAGTGGGACGAACCAAATTAAAAATTGAAAAATTTATATTAAGATAAATAGAATATTGGTTATTTTTATCAAATGATATTAATTGTAATAGTAATATATCTTACTTTCACTAAATAAAGAGTTATTTTTATTGCACCGTATTAATTGTGTCCAATCGCACATAAGTGTTGGTTACTTTCATTTTTATTTTAATCTACATTGCTTCATGATTTATGGTTAAATTATCCAAAGATGTGAATATTCTCACATTTTTTATTATAGGGTAAATTTTAAACACTCACTTAATAGTTAAAGTTGTTTATATTGAATAAAAGGAAATTACACTTTTGATTCTACAAGACACGCACCCGTTTCAAAATAATCCCAAATATTTTAAACTTGATCCGACTATCTTTATTCTTCACAAAAAATAATGGGATGAATTTAATCTTTTGAGACAACCTGTATAAAGAAAAATATAAATTGAACCAAGTTTAAAATTATTTTAAAACGGGTGTTTGTATCACCATACTAAAAGTACAATTTTCTTATATTGAATAATATAAGTGGATTACAATGAAATTTTTTATTAAAAATTAATAATAATATAATTTTTTAATGTAATCATCTCATAATTTTCAATATATCTAGGGACAGGTGCATTTTTAACCTATAATAAATAGTGTAGAATTATTTTTCTTCTAAAAAAATTGAATTTTATCAACTTAAAAAAAAAAAAAAAATCTTGTTTAAAGATTGAAAATACAGCCTTAATCCAAATTATTTTATGCAAACAATCAAACCTAACAATAAAAAAGATAAGACCAATTAAGAAAGAGCAAACTCACCGGAACTGCTTGCTGTGGGGCAATTTCTGCTTCATCTTCTTTATCGTTTCATCTCCGACGATGTCGTCGACGTCAAATAGCAGCGACGAATCCGACGGTGGCTGGAGGCGTCTCTTCCTCCACGCCGCCACCACGACGGAGGCGATCTGCGTCAGAGGGCTCCCGACCAGCTTCCTGAATCGGTACCGCCTGGTTCCGGCCAAGAAAATCAACAATCCGACGAGAATCGCACACGCACAGATCCCGTAGCCCCACTGCCTCCCCATATTGTCCTGAATGTACACCAGCACGGTCACCGCCGCCAGAGCTCCGATGCTGATGAAGAAGAAGAACCAGTTGAAGAACTTTATCATCCTCTTCTTCTCCCTCCCGTCGGACTCGTCGAACTGGTCGGAACCGAAGCCGGAGACGCTGGATTTCAGGCCGCCGGTGCCCAGCGCCGTCATGTACAGCGCCGTGTACAGCACCAGCAGCTGTTTCCCGGTTGCCGGAACGCAGGGGCCGCCGCCGGGGAGGCATTTCGGTGGCCGGAGACTCGGAATTAGAGTCGAAATTGTTAGGATCGTTACGCCCTGTTTTTTTTTTTGGTCACGTCAAATGATTAATTGGACCCATTACTAAACAAAATCATATCTGTCAATCAGAAAATAGTATCATATATATATATATCCTCTCCCTATTTTCCACTTCACAGATTTTTAATTTTTTTAATTTAAGAAACAGGGGAAATCACTAATTTTGTAAATTATTACCATTGCTTGGACAGTGGCAAAGATGGCGATGGTCAAATACCTGCAAACAAAGAGAAATTGATTAATTAATAATGAAATTTTACATGGATCAAAGGAGTGAAATTAGGATTATACCTTCCCAAGAAGGTATCAGCAATGAAGCCACCGAGCAGAGAGAGCATGAAAGAAGTGCCAAGAAAGTTGGTGACAGTATTTGCAGAGGCAGCATTGCCCATGTGCATGGTGTTTGTGAGGTATGTAAGAAGATTGACGGCGATTCCGAGGGTGGTGAGCCTCTCACACACCTCCACGCCCAGGATCATTGCAGCGCAGCCCCACCCGCCTGAGGAGGAGCGGCGGGCGGGGCGGCCCTTGTAGTCCCAGGCGTCGGGGAGAGCCTCATCAGCCTCTATTTTGGTTTTAGGTAGAGAGGCCATTTGATGTTTGCTCGTGATGTGTAGTTGGGGAGATCAAGATGTATGTATGGTTGTTATATAAGTTATGTTTGTGAGTGGTGTTGGTTTATATAGAGGACTTAGATTGCGGTGATAATTTGAAACGTGATATGCTTGCTTGTGTAGTTACTGTGTATTTAAATTTGATCGATGCAATGTACTTTTTTTTTATGTATTAGGTGCACTGTATGAATTAAGTATGTTTGTTAAGGTAGTGTTTGTTTTCGTCTAAAGGTGGATGGAACACATTCAGATGGGAAAAAAAAAAGTAGATGAGGCACATCCTACGAAAAGTAAATTTGTGTTTGATTTGAATGGGATGTGGTAGAGTAAATGAAACTTTATGTCAAATTAATAATTTTTTAGATGATGATGTATTATTTTATTATTGTTAGTTAGTGGAGTAATGATTGAATGATCATTCACATATTTGTACAAAAATAATGCACTATTTTTAAATAGGTACAATACGTAAAAAAAAAAAAAAAACTCTAATATTAAACTTATGTTTACACTATTATGCAAAAAAAATTTGCACCTATTTGAAAATAGTGCATTACTTTTGTATCAATATGTAATTATTTATAATTAAGAAATAAACTTGATAATTAATAATTTTTTAGATAAATTAAATTCATAATAAATAATATAAAAATTGTGTATATAAAATATTTTTTTCTATATATAATAAATAATGTATATTTAGTAAAAAATATCTTTAATTCAAAATCGCAAATAATACTAATAGTAGAGGTCTTGCTATACTCCGAGATAACAATATTGTTTACGTCATACAAAATACATTTTCAATGAACGTAGTCATCCTCAAGTTTCATAAAGTCATATCTATAATTCAATAGTACACTCCTATTTTGCCACATATAATTTGCAATTGCATATACATAGTTTGTATATATTAGAATATTCTAATATATGTAAAAAATATATAATTAAAGTTAATTCTTATTTTTATATTAGTTGATATGAATTAAATAAAAATATATATAAAATATGTGAAAAAGAGATAAATAAAATATATATTTGATATGTAAAATAAAATTGATGTACTTGGTATTAAATTGTGTGAAATGGATTTGTAGATGTATAGTAAGGGATGGATGTGTATTTTGGATGAGATTGGATGTGCAAATCCGAAAAAGGGATGAATGTGCTCATCCATAAATAAACACTCCCTAAAAGATAAAAGCTTACATGAAAAAGGATCCATATATAGATATATCCATATTCAAAAGATTGTGGGTCATGGTTGGCTCGGGTCGGCACTGAATAATTTTTTCTTGAAATATCACGCAAGGCAAATTTCAGGACTTTTGCTCCAAATTTATTTTCGTATATTAGCAAATGCATGTTACTTTAAGACAAAGTTTGAGTTACTATCAGATTAAATATTCTTTTACATTTTTTTTTTTTTTTTGTAGAATTAGATATTTTTCCGTACAATATAATAGCAAAATATGTGTTACAATAAAAAGATATTGTGTTTTCACGGTTCTTTAATAAATTTTATAAAATTAATTATTTTTTCATATAATAACACATATAAAAAAATAAGAAACGTGTTATCACATGAATCAAAGAAATGATGACTAAAATTATGCAACACATATTTGTTCTAAACAAAAATATATTTTGTCATTACAATAACATGTATTTGATCATACAGCAACACAAACTGGGAGAAATGTGTGTTGTTTATAAATATAGAATAGTTATAAAGTTCGAACACATGTTATGTTGTTGAGAAATATAAAACAGTCAAAAGAATTGTGTAATGGTATTAAAATACTTTATAATTTGCATATGTATATATAAATATATTTATATATTTATATTTATAGGTATTTTTAAAGTAATGTATTTATTTGATAAATAAAAATTTAATACATTATTTATTTTTTAATGTATACATTATTACTAGGCTGAGTGATAGATAGAGGTGGCAAACGGGCCGGCCTGGCCCAGCCCAGCTTAACCCGTCCATTGGGCCAAAACATATTCACGGTTGGGCCGATCCATTTTCTAAGTAGGCCTACAAAAATATAGTCCAGCCCAAATATCTGATTGGCCGAGCAGGTCCATTGGGCCAGACCAAAATAACTAATTTTTACATGTAGACATGGGCCGGCTCATCGGGCCAAGGCTTATTCATGGGTCGAGCCGACGTATTTATATGTGGACAACTTATGTTGATTTTTCTCTGTCATGCCTATAAATAAAAATCAAAATAAATCATTTGCTAATGCCAATACACATTAAATCGAGTGTTTTTTTTTTTTTTAATTTACACTTTTAATACATCAAAAGCTTGTGCACATTTGCTGGTGCAACTTGTGTATATTTCTAAACTATGAAATTACCCAATCAGCTTTTTTTATTTTTTAATTATCCATCAATTTTTTATCTTTTTTAAAAATAATTCATACTCATAAATAAAAATATGAGCTCCACATTATCTTCAATATTTTTTTACTGTATACCTTATCCAGAGTTCTGAGAATATATTTTATGAACCTATAGAGTAATTATTTTGTTGAAAAGTTCTGATAGTGCATCGACTATATTGCAATTTGCGAATACTATTTTAAACATAGAGAAGAAAAAAAAGGAAAATATGTTATTCTTTTGTGGGTTATATTTTTAGATAAGTTGATCAATTTCACCCTAAATAAACATTAGACAAGAAAAAAAGAGAGGATGGAAATAGGAGTGATATAGAAGGGGTAGAACACGAGTTTTTTGTTTAATAGAAAAGTTAGCTTCTTTTTTGATTTAGGAAGTTCGTGGAAATTTTACACCTCAGCAAAATAAATTTGGTGATCCATTTTTTCAAGACTTCATTTATTGCACCAATAAATATGTCACGAGATTCGTTTTCCAATGAGTTTGTGTGCAACCAATCAACCTATTATTTGTAGTAAGTAATGATTTTGGCTACACTGTCACCATTATGACTTTACATTTTATTTTAGAAAGATAAGTTGCATATACGACACATTGCTACTAACTTATCAATTATGGCTCTTTCTCACATAAATTAAATTTTTTTTTTAAATAGTTAGGGAATAAGTAAATAGTACTCCCTCCGTCCCACAGGAATTTACACACTTTTTTTATTGGGACGTCCCACACAAATTTGCACACTACTAAAAAAGGAAATATTGATTTACGTGCGCACACACAAATCTTTACACATATATACTCATATATCACTACTTTATATATAAAACTATTTTTTCTTAAAAAATGTGACGTCCCGTAGGGTGCAAATTCCTACGGGACGGAGGGAGTACATATGTAAATATTAAGGTATATGTAAGTCTTTTGTGAACTCGAGTTTATATAATTACTTGTATTACTGTTATGTATATAATTACTATCACTGTTATAAAAATATATTAAATTTTTTAACAGTGATAATGTACATGCATAACAGTCAATAATAGTAAATATGCATAACAGTGATAATATATACATATTACAGTGATAATTGAGAACCCGAGTTCACCATGAATTCGAGTTCATAGAAATTTTTGTCTTAAGGTATAGATTTGAAAAAAAAATTGTAAGCTTTTTAGAAAAAATTTCATAGTTTGGAAGCAGATCTAAGAATACTAAAACTGAAACTAGAAAAATTTCAAAGTACTTGCGATTTATTGAGTATAGAGCAATGTTTATTAGTGAAATTGGTAGAACTTCTCTGATCTAACTATTAAGTCAGTTCGGTCCGATCTGTGAATATGATTTGACCCAATAAACATGTTCGGTCCTTTTTCCCGCTCTAAGCACAATATATATAACTTTCAACGTACAATAAATAGATCATCAATCATAAAAAAATTCAAAAAATCTCTTTGCATTTGCATTCCCTAGCATTTAAGTTTCATCATTAGATCAATCAGTTAAAACTTAGAATATTCATTGTTCCGCTCCATCCTTTTTATATTTTTATTTGGGTAGTGCTATTTGTCCACAATGTGGACGTCCATAATGTGGCATTTGTGTAATAATGAAGTTTTGCTCAAAGCTAAATGTCCAATATACCCCTTATATCAAATGAAAATTTTTGCTCAAAATTTTCGTTTGATTTCAAATTCAAATTCAAATGTTGACTTTCTCTCTCTCCATTTAATAATTATTTCTCTCTCTTTATTTGATATTTCCCAAAACCAAATTAGTTACTCCTGTTTTCACTCCAACTTTTATATTTTCTTCCTCCATTTTCGTCTTCCTTTCTTCTTTCTTTTCTTCCTCCATATATATATTTTAATATTTATACATATAATATATGTAGATTGCCGATTAATTATATAAAATTATCTACATATAATTATAATATTTATATAATATCTCTACATACATACGGTACAATACATTTTAATATTTATATACATAATATATATACAATACAATAAATTTTAGTTGTGCTAGCTATTTAGTAGAAATTTAGTGTATATATTTTATTAGCATAGAATTATCAAGTGATCAACGTGGGTTTAGAATTTGATTTAGTATTCAAAAATCAAAATTGAGATATTTTAGACTTAAGAATTATGAATAACTGTTAGTTAAAGAAATATATTCATATTTATCTATATATATATTAATATTTATACATATAATATATGTGGATTTCCATTAATTATATAAAATTATCTACATATAATTATAATGTTTATATAATATATATACATACTTAGTAATCAAAAATTAAAATTGAGATATTTTAGGCTTGAGAATTTATGAATAACTGTTCGTTAAAGAAACATATTCATATTTATATTTCAAATTATGATATATTATGATACATTAAGTGAGTATATTTTTCGCAAGCCTAAACTTCTCCGAGCCCACAGCCTTCTCCAAATTAAGTTCTAGACTCAATATCCTCTTTTGCAGAATATGGATCATGTCCAACATTGCGCTGAGAGTTCGGGTTTGCGTATCAAATAAAAGTCTCTGCACCTAATATATAGAAGTTAATAGATTAGTTTAACAAAATATATAAAATTAATAATAACAAAATAATATATTCCCTCGATATCAATAAATAATAAAATATATCATATAATTTAATACGAAATAAATTTTGGATATATCATACTACCTCCGTCCCAGGAAAGTTTGCGGTATTTTCCTGGGCACAAGTTTTAAGAAAAAGTGTAATGAATAGAATGTGTATGGTGGAGATTGTGAGGTAAAGATTTTAAAGGTTGATATTTAAAGGAATATTTCCATTTTGGGAGTATGCAAACTTTTGTGGGACAAACTAAAAAGGAAAGTATGCAAACTTTTGTGGGACGGAGGTAGTATAATATATCATATTTAGGTACTTATCATATATTCCGGTCTTTTTTCGTAGTATCATATTTCGGGCTTTTTTCAAATTTGAATATATTCCTTCGACGTTAATAAATAATAAAATATAACATATAATTTATACGAAATAAATTTTGAATATATCATATAATATATCATATTTAGGTACTTATCATAATTATAATAATGATGATTTATAATTGATATTTATAGTGTTTAAGTATTTCACACTATGAATATTAGTAATTCAATTATAATGAACACTAGTACCACTATCAATAGTTCACTAGCACTTTATAGTA
>JAPKLY010000018.1:542268-569010 GCA_026898435.1 Prunella vulgaris | reverse complement strand
GTGATATTTATATTGTTTAAGTGTTTCACACTATGAAGATTAGTAATTCAAGGAAATATTATGAAATAAACTAATAGTATTACTCTTTTGTGAGGATGGTACTAAGAAATAACCTAATAGTATGTAATACTAGATTGAATAGTTCTTAATACCATCCCCACAAAAGAGTGATACGATTAGGATCTCAACATCAATACTTGTAAATAGAATCACTAAATCATTAATCAAATTGATAATCACACACCAAATCACTAAATTTATCATAACATGGAGTTTTGGTAAACATGAGGACGTGTGAGTACTACAAGTGGATATGACTACTATAAGTATCACAAATACAATTTCAACTAACAGGTAACAGAACGAGTAATCTTTTCGTACAACAAGTGTATATTTTTGAACTAATTTTGTTTTTTATATCTAATCTAGTAATTTAAAACTAAAATAGATAATATCTTGCAAAACTTTTATTTTTAGTAGTAATTTAAAACTAAAAATTAAGGAAATAACCTAATAGTATTACTCTTTTGTGAGGATGGTACTAGGATATAACCTAATAGTATGTAATACTAGACTGAGTAGTTCCTAATAACATCCTCACAAAACAGTTATACTATTAGGATCTCAACATCAATACTTGTAAATAGAATCACTAAATCACTAATCCAATTGATAATCACACACCATCATGAATAATTCTAATACTATCCACATTATTACCAATAAATATTAGTATTTTTTATTTTTTTTGATATAACTAATACTACTTGCCAAACATACTATTACCAATAACATTAGTATTATTTTTATTTTTTGAATTTTAGGAACTACTCAATCTAGTATTACATACTATCAGATTATTTCTTAGTATCATCCTCACAAAAGAGTAATACTATTAGGTTATTTTCTTAATTCTTCATAATATATTATATATTTGAAAATATATGTTTGTATAAATGAATAGAATGTGACAATCTGTCAGATAAAAAAGGCCAGGGAGTAGATAAAATTAAAAATTTCAAGCATTAATAAATATTTTTTATATATGTAAATTTTAAAACATGATTATTTTTATTGGACGGGTTAAACATTAATTTGTGCTTAACTATTATTATTTGTATTAAATAACATTTTTTTAAATTTGTATACTTTTTTTTTGTTAATCATCCAATTTAATTTATTAATATTATTTATTTTATTCTAAATTTACTTCTTTTCATTATAAGTGGCATTTCAATTTGTCTTTTCTTTTTTATGTTCTTAAATTCTATCACACGGTTATCATTTAATAATTTAATATTATTAATTTTAATTTTAGTTTGCATCTTAATAAAAACTGATAACATGCACGGTTATAATTTAAAATTTAAAGATTTTAATAATACATGATAACATTCACATTTCTGATATAAGATTTTAATATTATTTATTTTAATTTAAATTTGCGTACAATATTTCATTAACCACCCATTATGTTTATAACTTTTTTTAATCGTACGTGGCTTTTCAATATATTTTTTTTAATATTTTTAAATTTTATCACACCTTTATCATTTGCATCTTAATAACATGCACGGTTATAATTTAAAATTTTAATAAAACCTGATAACATGCATGATTATAATTTGATTTTAATATTATTTATTTTACGATTAATTTGAAAATATTTTGAAGTACTTTGGAGATTTGGTCAACTTACTATAACCTAATAATATGCACGACCGGTTTTAATTTAATAATTTTATATTAAACATTTTTCAATGAAAATAAAAATAAAATCGTAAAAAATAAAATATATCATAATATTATTTTAGTCAAATCGTATAATATATCGTAAAAATAAAATATATCATAATATCTCAAAAACCAAAATTGAGATATTTTAGGCTTGATATATTTTACAAAGAAATTTAATCCTAATGACATTGAAAAACTAAAAACTTGTTGGAGAGAATTAAGCCGCCATAAATGGGATTAGGAGGGAATCAACCCGCCTAATTATGCTTAAGGCGGGAATTATGGCGTCACTAATTATATGGTTATTAATGAAATTCGTTAATTAATTTTCATTTAATTAAAGAATATTAAAAATTATGGACGTACACATTCTGGACAAACATCTTTACCGTTTTTATTTTATCTGATCTCAAACTACATTAATCATTTCAGAATTAATTGAATTTATAACGGGTAACAATAAATATTTACCAATAAAAATTAACTGGCAAACTCATCCTATATCTCATGTGAATTTAAATTCATATGAACTTGTTTCACTGTTATATATAATAATAATTATTATTATTTATATATACAATTACTATTATAAAAATATACTTGATTTTTTAACAATGATAGTGTATAAGCATAACAGTGATAATGAATATACATAACAGTGATATTATAAAAATACGACAGTGATAATTGATAAACTCAAATTCACCATGAACTCGAGCTCATACAAATTTTTATTATAAATATTTTTTTTTTACAACGGACTTAAAATAGCACTTGAAATTATGACGATGTGGGAACCATGTGTACTAATTGGGATGAAGGTGGGCCAACGATGACGGGGGACTTCAATTTGTGTCCTTAATCATTTTTGATTCAAGATGAATTAATTTTATGGTGTGAAATTTAGATTATTATATGTATTTATTGTTATTATTGTATTTTTATAATATAAATTAATATAATGTTAAAATATATGTAATGATATTAATAAATATATTTAGGGTAACTTACGGATATATATGTGTATTAAAAATATCAATTTTGTATATTAAAGATATCAATTTTGTATAATAAATAAAATTTGAGGTGGGCATATCTCTGTTGTTTTATTCTTATATGCATCGTATAATTCAAGTCAATTTTTAAAAAGTTACACAAAATATTATTGAAAAGTCACACATATTATTACTGAAAAGTATATTTTTAATGGTGTAATATTTTAGTAATAATTTTTGTAACTTTTCAATAATAAATGGTATAACTTTTTAAAAATACACTTGAGTTGCATAATGCATCTGGCGTACAAGACACTTGCTCATCTCTATTAGCTTTTTTTTTTCTCATATGCTCCGATATACGAGAATATTAAGCCACGTTCACTATAAAATATTGAAAATAATTCTATATATCGTGTTTTACGAATAAATTGTGTATATACGTCATTGTAAATATTATCAAATAATTTACGCATTTTTTTAATAATTTTAATTCAAATGATCAAAGGTAAGAAATTCATGACCCTTTAAAAACAGAAAATATATTTTTTTCCAACTTTCTTGGTTATCAGATCATAGTTTGTCCTGTTCCGGAAATAAATCAGGATCGCAGTTTTGTCCTAGTACATAATCAACAAGAATGACTGGAAAGATCATAGATTAAAATGAAAAAAATAAATTCATTCATCTGCTAAATGACAAAAAATAATGTAAATTAAGTTTACGTAAACTTTATTTTTTCATGTATAATTAATATACATAAAAAAGATTATTTTTTAATATTTGTGTGCACAATAGTAGCATTATAAAAAAAATCAAATAAATTCGAATTCAGAAGAGATATACTCCTCATAATTTAGCTTGTGCTTGCAATATACATAGAGGTTGATGGCGCAGCTTATGAAAATCTTTTCTTGATCAAGTAAAATCTATCAACAAAGAGTAAGTTTCAGTAAAATATACTACCTCCGTCCAAGGGGTATTTGCACTCCTGGGATGATACGTGGTTTAAGAAAAACGTATTTTTTAAATAAAGTAGTGGTATATGGGTAAATGTGTGGAAAATTTTGTGAGTGTGCAAGTAAATCGATGTTTCCCCTTTAAGTAGTGTGCAAATTGATTTGGGACAACCCAAAATAGAAAATGTGCAAATTGGTTAGAGACGGAGGGAGTACTAAATTTATATCATTAGATGTATTTAATAATATTATAATATTTTATAGAAATAATGCACTATTTTTAAATAGGTACAAAATTTTATTATAAATTATTTCTATAAAGGGCCAATTACGAAATGATACAAAACTAATGCACTATTTTTAAATAGGTACAAAATTTTTGCATAATAGGGTAAATATAAGTTGAATAATAGAGTTATTTTTTTTGCATATCGTACCAATCTGAAAATAGTGCTTATTTTTGTACCATTTCGTAATTGGCTCTTTATAGAAATAATTTATAATATAATACTAATTTACAAATTTAATTTAAATAGTAAATATATAATAATACTAATAAATACTCCCTCCCTCCCGTAGGAATTTGCACCCTACGGGACGACACATTTTTTAAGGAAAATATGTTTTATATATAGAGTAGTGACATATGAGTAAATATGTGTATAGATTTGTGAGTGTGCACGTAAATCAATATTTCCTTTTTTGATAGTGTGCAAATTTGTGTGGGATGTCCGAATAAAATAAATGTGCCAATTTCTGTGGAACAAATGGGGTGTATAATATAAAATTTGTTCGTGTGAGTTTTTGTGTGAGCAAAAAAACATTTCAGGCATTAGCTCCAAAATTGAGTGCCTTTTAATACAAGATGTATATTTGCAAATTTCAAATTTAAATAGAAAATAAGAAACTAATTCCAGTCATACCTGTGTGTCGATGGATCATATGACCCACAATAATACCACCATATATCAATCATTCTTAAAATCAGTGTATGATTATTGTACTGGTGCACAACTCGAAAATTGATAATTAAATATTTTTTGACGTTTAATTTTATTTTTTTAACTTTTTAAAAAAAATAAAAATAAAAATTTAAAACATAAAAAATACTTAAAATTATTAAATTTGTAAAAATTGAATCGAGAGTGGGCTGCCTAACTCGATTTTTGCTGTCATTTAGATTATTGGTTAATGTATATCTCATGGACTATTTGCTTATTTATCTATCAAACACAGTACGAATGGAATGGGTCCAAGTTGCAACAATCCACTCACGAAGAAATTCGATAACGTGTAAAACAATATATTTAAAACGAAGGGGCCAAATTATGAAGAATGAAAAAAAGATAACTATCATAAACTTAAATTATTTAGCTAGGAAAATAATATAATTCCATGCATTACAAATTAAAGATTTTTATATGATCAGATTAAATTATTTTTTAGAATTATAGGTTGTTGAGTAACAATGATTGTTTGAAATCAAAAGAAAAATAAAGAAATTGAAGAATACCAAGATTTACGTGGTTTGATCAGGAATTATCTACGTCCACGGATGAGGGCACCTCTCTCACTAATCAATGGAAGATGATACAAATTACAAGTATTTTGGATCTCTCTAGAATGTGTTGTGTGTCTTGTTATTCTTTTCTATACATATGAGCGTATATATATATGAATAAAGAAACCCTAATTAATGCTAGTGATCGTAACCAACTAACAAGAAACTGCTACAGTTGCAACCGAAAAATGAATAATTGTCAGAGCTCAACGGTCTTCAGTTTTGATTCTGTTAAACTGATCGCCAATTGCCCAACTTGGAAGTTTAAACCGCTTCGTAACTGATTCATGGTTAATTCCTAACTTGGAGTCAGTATGCTCCTTTCCTGTCTTCTGATGTGATATGTCCTGACCTTCATCAGTAGACCTTCATCCAGACTAACCAGCCTGACCATCATCCTGACCTGACCAACTGACCTGACCATCATCCTATCCTGACCAATCATCCTGACCATCAGCCTGATCAACCATCCTGACAGACCATCCTGACTGATCATCCTGACTACTCAGGAGACTACATCAGCTGACCCCCCTCAGCTGACTCCGCTGATATACCAAATGACTTTCAGAAGACTTCCAGATGATCTCAGCTGACCATATCAGATGACCCTCAGCAGACCTATCAGCTGACCCCCTTCAGCTGATAGTATTAATGTTCAGTTAATCAGCAGTACTTGCTCATCTGATCTTTTATTTCACTTTCTTTGCACCCATAACAATTCTCCACCTCAAAGTAAGTGAGATGCCTCCACCTAACCTTCACATCACAGTAGAATTAAGGCACATCCCATGATTGTACCTTAACCAGCTCCAAGCAGTAGTTGAATTTTGAACTAGGTATGACTTTAGTTAGCATATCAACAGTATTGTCATCAGTTGAAACTTTCTGTATTGTGATCACTTTTCTTCTCCACCACATCTCTCACAAAGTGAAGCCTCACATCAATATGTTTAGATCTTTCATGAAAGACCTGATGCTTGACTAAGTGAATGGCACTCTGATTATCACATTGCACAGTAACCTCATCTTGCCTGATACCAAATTCCTTGATAATGTCCTTCAGCCACATAGCCTCCTTTACTGCTTCTGTCACTGCAATGTACTCAGCTTCAGTGGTTGATAGTGTAACCACTGACTGTAATGCAGCCCTCCAACTGATGGTTGTGCCATAAAGTGTAAACACATATCCAATCAGAGATTTTCTTGTATATAGGGATGGCAACGGGGCGGGTCTAGGACGGGTTTGGCCTGTCCCAGGACCCGCCCTACCAAGAATTTTTAGGACCCTAGGCCCGCCCCGCCTCAATTTAGAGTTGGACCAGCCCCGTCCTACGAACCCGGTGGATTTTACCCGCCCCGACCTGCCTACCCGCCTATTTTTTTATTTTATTTTATTATTATCATACATATCAAACGCATTACACAAAATATAATAAATTTTAAAATATAACATCAATATGCATATGAATGATTCAAACAACAATAAATATGCAAAATAATTCACTTCAAGTTTCAACTTATTAAATCTAAATATTTAAAATCACACCTATGTTGTTCATTGAAATTAAAATAATAAAAAAATTAATAAACTCTAATTTGTACAATTTTTGCTCATGACTTTATGCACATATGTAATCTAACAATTTAATGAATATGTTAATTAATAGCCTAATTTTTATATATTTAATTATACTTTAACTATATATATATATATTATACGGGGCGGGTTCGGGGCGGGTCCACCTAATACCAAGACCCGTCCCAAACCCGACGGGTTTTTGGTCAAACGGGTCCAAACCCTCCCCGTGACCCGTTTGACCAGGTTTTTACCCGGCCCGTACGGGGCGGGTTCGTGGCGGGTCCGGGTTTGAACCCGCCCCATTGCCATTGTATCTATGCTTCCAGCATAGTTAGAATCTACAAAACCTTGTAAAGGTTGCTTAATTTACTGAGTCCTCTCAAATAATAATCCCAAATGTGTTGAACCTTTCAGATATCTCATTATCCACTTGAAGGCTTCCCAATGTGCCTTTCCAGGATTAGCCATAAACCTGCTAACCAAGCTCACTGCATGAGCAATGTCAGGTCTGCTGCAAACCATAGCATACATTATGCTTCCAACTCCATTTGAATAAGATATCTTGTTCATCTGAGACTTCTCCTGATCACTCTTAGGACATTGATCAGCTGTCAGTTTGAAATGTTGTCCAAGAGGAGTAGTGACTGATCTTGACTCATGCATGTTGAATCTTCTCAAGATTTTCAGTATGTAGTCCTGCTGAGTCAAGAACATCCTTCCAGCTGACTTGTTCCTGATAATATCCATACCCAGAATTCTCTTAGCACTTCCAAAGTCTTTCATGTCAAAGGTTGAACTGAGCTTATCCTTCAATTTCTGAATTCTTCCAAAACTTTTGCTAGCAATTAACATATCATCCACATAAAGTAATAGATATGTAAGTACCTCAGAACCTTGCTTTTCCAAGTACACACAGCTGTCATACTTGCATCTGATGAAGCCTATTGACACCATGAAGCTATCAAACCTCTTATACCACTGTCTTGGGCTTTGCTTAATTCCATACAATGACTTCTTCAGCAAACATACTTTTCCTCCATCTTCTGGTAGTATGAACCCCTCAGGCTGCTGCATATAAATGGTTTCTTCAAGCTCTCCATGAAGAAATGCAATTTTGATATCCAACTGTTGTAACTCCAGTCCATCCTGATTTACCTTAGACAATAAGATCCTTATTGAGCAGTGCTTCACAACTGGTGAAAACACTTCATTGAAGTCTATTCCTTCCCTCTGAGTAAATCCCCTTGCAACTAACCTTGCCTTGTATCTGATCAGCTCCAGTCCATCTGACCCAATTTCAGACTTTTTCTTGAATATCCATCTTGAGCTGACAACCTTCTGCCCTTTTGCTTTATTCACAAGAACCCATGTTTGTTCTTTTATAGTGAATTTAACTCCTCTTTCATAGCTGAAATCCACTGATCTTTATCCTTCGGTGTCACTGCATCAACATAAGTTTCAGGTTTTTGATACTCTACTTCTTCTGCTACTGATAAGGCATATGAGATCATGTTAGCCTGCCCAAACCTGATTGGTGGATGAATGCTTCTCATATGTCTATCTCTAGCCAGACTGTAGTTTTTCAAATCTTGACCCTCCTCATCTGAATTTTCAGTTTGATCTTCAGAGTCACTATCTGCTGATGCATCAGACTGATCTTCTAGTGGATTCCTGATATCAGAGTTGTCTTGAGTCTGATCTTCATTCTGAATCCTGGTTGTATGCTCCACCTGAACTGGTGTATGTCTGATTATGGGGTTATCCTCAGCATCTTGAGTATTTCCAGATGCACCATATCCCATGACTTTCTCATTGAAAGTCACATCTCTGCTGACAATAAACTTCTTGTGTCCAGCTTCAAGACACCACAATCTATAACCTTTTACACCTTTTGGATATCCCAGGAAGATGCACCTCGGAGCCCTTGGTTCCAACTTGTCTTGCCTTATGTGTGCAAAGGCCAAGCAACCAAATACCTTCATATTATTATAATCTGACAACCTACCATGCCCAAGCTCATCTGATGTTTTAAAGTTAATAGTAGATGAGGGTGTTTTGTTTATCAAATAACAAGTAGTATTAACTGCCTCTTCCCAAAACACTTTAGGTAGTTTAGCATCTGACAGCATGCATCTGACCTTCTCCAAAATAGTTCTGTTCATCCTCTCAGCAAGTCCATTTTGTTGAGGATTTGCTGGAACAGTCTTGTGCCTTGTTATACCCCTTTCTTTGCAGAAATTTTCAAACTCTTATGACACATACTCAAGCCCATTGTCAGTCCTGAGATGCTTTAAGGATCTGCTCTTTTTATTTTCTTGTTCAAGGAGCCATTCCCTGAATTTTCCAAAGGCTTCACTCTTCTGCTTCAGGATGATCACCCACACTTTTCTGCTGAAATCATCAATGATGGTCATGAAGTACTTTCCACCTCCATGAGTCTCAGTTCTTGATGTCAGAGTGTACATAGTCCAGAGGAGCATCAGTATGATGTTGCCCCTTTGCATAAGAGTGTTCTTAGATTTTCCCAATACACAGTGATCACAAAAATCCAATTTGATTGTTCTTAAATCCCCAAATGCCTTCTGTTTGTAGAGTTCATTCAGTCCTCTTTCACCAATGTGACCTAACCTCTTGTGCCACAAGATAGCATCAGAGCTGCCCATAACTGCATTTAATGATCTGGCAGCTGAGTTACCAATTAAAATGTACAAGTCATTGACCTTCTTGCCTTTCATCACAATGTTATTATCCTTGGTTATCAATATGAATCCATTCTTTGTATTGAATTCATATCCCAAAACATTAAGTGATCCAAGTGAAATAAGATTTCTCTTCAGCTCAGGTATAAATCTGACATTTTGTAGTATCCTCTCAGCACCATCATGCAGTCTCAGCTTTACTGAGCCAGAGCCTCTGACTTTGCACATCTGATCATTCCCCAAGAGAACTGATCCACCATCAAATTTCTTGAGATCCCTAAATAAATTTTCATTGGGACACATGTGAAATGAGCACCCAGAATCCAACACCCAATCTTCACTCAGCTTGACATCAGTAACAGCCAAAACCTCAGCACTATCATATCCTTCCTGAGCAGCAATTGTGACATCAGCCTTCTGATCCTCTTCTTGCTTCCTGGATTTGTCAGGACAATTCTTATTAAGATGTCCCACCTTCTGACATGAGAAACATTTTCTCTTTTCCACAAATTTGCCAGATTCAGAGCCTTTACCATTCTTTTTCTTCTTTCCCTGAAACGATTTCTTCTCTTTCTTGAACTTGATATTTAGCCCTTCACCTTGATTTGTGTTCTTCTTATCAGATTGCATTTGAAGCGCCTTAGTTTTCAATGCATTCTGAATATCATCAGGGGACATCTTCTCTTGCCTTCCAAATAACAGAGCATCCTTAAAATTCTCTAAGGATTTTGGTAGAGAATTCAATAACATCAGGACTTTATCCTCATCTTCAATCTTGACTTCAAGATTCTCCAAATCATCCACTGCTTTATTGAATTCTTCAAGTTGTTCAACAAGATCCCTATCTTCAGTCATTTTGAAGGAATGAAGCCTCTGCTTCATGAACAACTTATTGGTAACCGACTTCGTTTGATAAACCTGTTCGGGCTTATTCCACACATCAATGGCAGTCTTCTCCTTATATACCTCCCTCAGAGCTTTGTCTCCCAAGCACAAAATGATTGTGCTATGAGACTTGTCCAGAATGTCCTGTCTCTTTGCAGGTTCCGATGAGGTTGATGAAGACCATTGATCCGCTGGTTTCAAAGCATTTGATAATCCATGGTGTGTGAGGAGAGCTTTCATCTTCACCTTCCACAAACCAAAATCATTAGCCCCTGTGAATTTCTCAAACCCCATCTTCGTAGAAGCCATAGCAGTTGATTTCACCAACAATCTTCTTTCCCACAGATGACGCCAATTGTTGAGTAACAATGATTGTTTGAAATTAAAAGAAAAATAAAGAAATTGAAGAATACCAAGATTTACGTGGTTTGATCAGGAATGATCTACGTCCACGGATGAGGGCACCTCTCTCACTAATCAATGGAAGATGATACAAATTACAAGTATTTTGGATCTCTCTAGAATGTGTTGTGTGTCTTGTTATTCTTCTCTATACATAAAAGCGTATATATATATGAATAAGGAAACCCTAATTAATGCTAGTGATCGTAACCAACTAACAAGAAACTGCTACAGTTGCAACCGAAAAATGAATAACTGTCAGAGCTCAACTGTCTTCAGTTTTGATTCTGTTAAACTGATCGTCAATTGCCCAACTTGGAAGTTTAAACCGCTTCGTAACTGATTCTTGGTTAATTCCTGACTTGGAGTCAGTATGCTCCTTTCCTGTCTGCTGATGTGATATGTCCTGACCTTCATCAGTAGACCTTCATCCTGACTAACCAGCCTGACCATCATCCTGACCTGACCAACTGACCTGACCATCATCCTGTCCTGACCAATCATCCTGATCATCAGCCTGATCAACCATCATGACAGACCATCCTGACTGATCATCCTGACCACTCAGGAGACCCCCTCAGCTGACTTCCTCAGCTGACTCCGCTGATGTACCAGATGACTTTCAGAAGTCTTCCAGATGATCCCAGCTGACCATATCAGATGACCCTCAGCAGACCTATCAGCTGACCCCCTTAAGCTGATAGTATTAATGTTCAGTTAATCAGCAGTACTTGTTCATCTGATCTTTTATTTCACTTTCTTTGCACCCATAACATAGGTTTTGGCTCACGTCAAGATTTTGTATTTGATTTTCTCACATGAAGCAACTTTAGTCATACATATTAATTGTTTACTCCTTGATAATCAAAGGGTGAAGTTGAAAATTTAATTAACTATATTTAAGATAAGGTGAAATTATGTCAAATTTTATATGAAACAAAAATTGCATATTAATGAGAGGTACGTAATTTAATATATTCGGGAACTACAATATAAGATTATACTCAGTTAACCATGCTATGACCAGATTGCAACAACCCATACGCTTTAGATAAAAGAATTTCATTTTTATCTAATTAAAAAACATAAACTTATATAAGTGTAAAATTAGTTTATTTATATAATTTTTTAAATATTTTTTCTCATTTGTGTGGGATAAGCTATTCTCGATTCATATGGATTTCATAATATGTTGAACAAAGTAGGTTCAACATGTATAATTGATGCGAGTGAATAATTGTCACTATGGTTTAAACTCGGTTGTGAGTGTGAATCAAATACTCTGATACCATGAATAAATTATATCCCGTCCCTCAAAATTCAAACTTATAAAAATATAAAATTAATCAATTTACATAATTCCCCTAATATTCGAGAGACATTCATAAGAGAGGGATCATTTACCTTTGATTGGTTTGACCCCAAACAATCAACAAAGGATGATCGAATTTGTATCATTAATTAATGCATGCACATAGGCGAGATCATATCACATGGACAGGGTGAATCTGCATATCATGTGTTGAAGGTTTTAACTTTGTAAGCAGTACAGCGACTTTAATGTGCATATAAAAAGGAAATATATATATATATATATATATATATATATATATATATATATATATATAAAATAAAATATTTTTTTCTAATTATAGTGAGTTGTTTGTCATTTAGCCATATTTTTTTACAATATTTCTTTTTCAATCATGTAAGGCGTGAATTACGGGTCGAGTGCTCGTGGAATGACATAAAACGAGGTGAAATTCTACAATATTTGTGAAAAAATTAAAAATATATCACCTTCATAGCATTTTCAATTATTTTACGGATAAAACGGCCTAACCATATCTGGTGTAACATACAAATTAGTGGGTGAAATCTTTATGTAATGACATGGAACGAAATGAATTTTTACAATAGTGATAGAAAAACTAATGAAATATCACGGGAAAATTACAATGGTTCATAAAATTGACACTAATTACACATTGATTTTGTGCAGACAAAATATTATGAATAAATTTATAAATATAGTCATTTTTCTAAACTAATATATGCAAATACCTCTCGTATACCACCTTCGTAACATTTTCAGTTTCTTTTTATCAATCACTTGACCATTGCGACTGAGAATGGGGAAAAATAGGATCAATTACAAAACGTGTTATATATGTAAATTTATACAGTATATTTTTATATTTATTATATAATTGAGTTGATATTTTTTATTGTTTTTATTTGATGAGTTTCAAAATATATAATTATGTCATAATATAAATCGTTATCATACATTTCATTTTATTTCATCAGTTAATGAAGTTGTCTTCATACAAATGATTTTTATTAATTTTTATTTATCGTATTTATGCGTACACTTTCTTTTCTTTTTGAACAGGACTCTTAAAATAGAATTATGAGTAGTTTTTGTGAAACTCGAGTTCTTCTCGTATCGCTGTTATTTATTATTATATTATAAAAATATGTTTAGTTTTATGACAATAATTAAAAATATACTAATATCACGAAATTAAATTCACGAACTCGCATTCATATAAATTTTTATCTAAATTAATAGGACCGACCCTGGTGTAAATTATAATAGTCAAACATATATATTGGCGAGGCAACTCACAACTGGTGTCCTTTCTTTTTTTGAAAGAATTAATTGCAGGTATCAACACGAGATGTACTTAAGTGTAATTAAATTTAAATAAATGGATTATTGGGTGAATGAATATATATTTATCCACGAGAGGCCTGCTGTGTGCTCTTTGTTTTACTTTGCAAAAATAGCATCTCGTGATTTGGCAACTTGAGCCACACATAGCTTGAGTTACAGTTGGAGCCAACCTGCATGTACACCCCTAAATGTGGACAAAATTCATCTATACATCACTCTCAAAAAACTATTGGCCTAAACATCACATTGTTTTGAACGAGAGGTAGCAACTCTCCCAATAATTTATCAATAGTTATATATGGTGGAAACTGAAAAGTGCTACAATTAATTGAGTAAGAGGAGAACTCATGTGCAATTAGTGCACGATGCACTCGCTCAACAGTTAAATTCGTTTACATTGAAGAGTGTGGGTTGGTTATATTGAAAAGTATGGATCGATATACTGAAAAGTTTATAATGATATCGATTTTCAGTGAAATAAAGCCACACTTTTTAGTATAATCAACCTTCATTTATCGGTATAAGCAAGTTCAACAGTTGAGTGAGTGCACCATACACTAGGTTCACATGAGATTTACTCGTGGAAGAGTAAGTCTAGTATACTAGACATTAGGCTCACTGTGGAATTTTTTTTTTAAATCAGTAAATGTTAGTTGTTAGTAGTTAGAAGTTAGTACTTACATCAAGTCTCCAAACACTCTAAGAATATCTCCAAGCCAACCTTATATCTCCCTCCTAATTCGTTCCCAGAGGAAATCGAACTCGAGTTACTCACTCAAGTGAGAAGTCCGGTGGCCAGGTGAGCTAACCCACTTGGTTGGCTCACTGGGTTAACTCACTGTGGAATTTAAGTGCATTTTTAAAAAGTTAACCCTATATATTATTATTGAAAATTTACGCTTGCTTATACAGAAAAATAAATTTAATGTGGGTGACTTTTAAGTATAGACAAGAGTAATATTTTCAGTAATAACAGTTGGACATTTTAAAGAGACATTCGAGTTGCACCAATACACCTGGTACATACAAGATTAAATCATCATAGAAAAATTTGTGCTCCATACTAAAGCCCAATACAAGAATTTTTATTCCACATGTTTTTTTTTTTTTTTATCATAAAAAAAAGTATATTAATATAGGGTATAAAAAATACCCATTAATTCAGAATACAACTGATTTCTACATGTATCACCCAAGCCAAAGAGTCTTACTACATGAACAACAAGTACAACAACTCCAAGCATTCAATTTACTAAAATCAATACACAACCTTTTAACCAGACAACGATTTGGTCACCCATTCGCCAAAAGAGAGTGTAGCATATTATTCTACATGTATATATTGTTGATAGAATTTACTAATGGTATTTTTATGTGGCTTTTATAACATATTAATCCTATCAAACAATAATCTAAGAATTTGTGTTCTTGAATAGATAATGTAGAGAGAGAAAGTAGAGAGCTTAGAGAGAGAAAGTATTTGTGTATTATGATTAAGTTGGAGAGAGAATAATACAAGAGACATCTATTTATAAGTGTGCAAGTGTGAGGTGGCACCTCATGAGCCTATTGGGCTTTTTGGTATTGACGAAGGTTCTTGACCCTCGTCTTGGTCCCTCACCATGCTACCTTTACAAAGCTTTGTCCTACTACATATTTGTTTGCCCTCTATACACACGTTACCTATCACCTCTAACCTCGGCGGGCTTCCGGGCGAGCTTCAGTGTCTTGAGCTTATTTCGGGGACGATTTAGTGGTGGACTTCAACATGGCCTTCGTGAATAGGGGCGAGCTTCCTTCCTAGTGGGGAAGCTCGCCAATGACCTTCCCTCTCCTCGTGCAATTAGTTGTTGGCCTCGGCTCATTGGGGGGTTGGGCGAGGTTCTTACCAACCTCGCCGAGCTTCCCTGTGTTTACCTTTTGGATTAGGTTCGCCTATCAACATTTGCCCCCCAGCTCGCTCACATCATGATACTTCTAAATGTGTGGGCGAGCTGACCGGTTTCTGTGGACGGAAGCTCGAGTATTGGCGAACTGCCGAGCTTAGTTGGCGAGCTTCTTCGTAACGGTTTTTGCAGGCCGACATGGTGTGAGAATCCAGGCGTCGTGCACGCCTTTTTAGGCAATATTTTCTGCGCCTATCATGATGAACTTTCAAACTCTTTGCAAATCGATCCCTGTACTCTTTGAATATTCAAGCTCGCACCATTGCCTATATATATGAGAAATCAGGATCATTTCTCACTTTTACCACTTTTGAAATTTCAGAGTACTTTCCGGTGAACGGAATCCCTTGTTTTCGATGGAGTTTCGCGTGCCCAAGGTAGAATACCCCCATTTTCTTTCTTTCTTTCATTTTTTTTGCAGATTCCTATCGTCCTTTTCTTGATTTCCCCAAATTTATGGAAATTTCTGAGTATTTCCGGTGACCTTTCGACTCTCTGTTTGTCCCAATCCCGTAATCCCGGTGACTGGATCCTCGAACAATTTGAGAACATTTTGAACTTCGTTCGAACTATGTCGACCCAATCATCGAGTGAGACCCTTTCAAACCGCAATCCTGAAAAACAACCCATGACTGACAGTGGACCGATCCCCCAAATGACTCCGATCGTCATCAAATTCGGATCTGATGTTGGGTCAGTAGCTCGCCCCAACTCTGGCGAGCTTCTCGACGAAGTCCGATCTGACTCGGGCGAGAAAGCCACGAGCTCTGTCGTTCGCGACGTTTGGGACGAGGTTGGGGAGGTCGCACCTGAGGAAAGTGTTGCCAGTGGTAACGAGGAGCCTGCTGGGGCTGATGAGGAGGTCGCCGAGGCAGACGCACAAGGAGGCGACCTTGAAGAAGTTACAATCGAGTGGTTCCGCTCCATTGATTTCCCGGAGCCCCAGCTGATCGAGCATCAGGTCCTTGCCTAGGTTGTCCATCCCTTCGACTGGGAAGAGTACGTCGCATAACACGCGGCGAGCTTCGATCTCCCCGGGCGAACTTATCGGGATGCGGCAAATAAGTCGGACTACAAGGCGAGCGACGTCCGGAGTGTTATCAACGAATACCAACTTTCTCAGTTCAGCGCGAGGTACCGAATCCCCCTCGACATCTTCTTGTATGCCCCAGAAAAGGATGAGCGAGCCGACGCACCTCCGGAGGGGTTGACCGCCATA
Source organism: Prunella vulgaris (assembly GCA_026898435.1). Classification (NCBI taxonomy): domain Eukaryota; kingdom Viridiplantae; phylum Streptophyta; class Magnoliopsida; order Lamiales; family Lamiaceae; genus Prunella; species Prunella vulgaris. The sequence continues at coordinate 552,348 of JAPKLY010000018.1, read as the reverse complement.
AATGTCCACACCCTTGAGGCAGGGCTTACATTGCCCCTGCACCCAATCATCGGCCAATTTCTTCTGGACAATAACCTAGCCATCACACAGTTCACTCCGAACGCTTGCAGCAGTTTATTAGAGGCGTTGGCGGTCTTCTGACTAGAGGGGTACGAGAATCGATTGACTACCGCCGAACTTAATGAGTTGTTTACAGTAACTCGGCAAGTGAATGATGGAAAGGGGTACTACTACCTCAAAGCTCGCCCAGGGGAGAAATTTTTGGGACTTCTTCCGAACAAGATTCGTGATTGGAAGCAACAGTTCGTCTTCATGGGCGGAGATTGGCGAGCTTCCACGAGTTACTCTGGGCGAGGAGGATGAATTCCCTCCCCTGACGAATATGGGGAAGCTAGCAGTAGGTCGCCTAGTTGGTGTCAGTGGGTTGAATTAGATTTACTAATCTAATTCCTTTCTTTTGCAGGTTTGAAGCATCACAAGTCAAGTCGCGGCAAGCCCGAGATACCAATCGAGTTCAACCTAGTGCGAGCTGTGTGCTATTTGAGAAGCAAAGAGGATCGGGAGATCACCCATCTCAGCCAGCACCACTGCCTCAGACTTGTCGGGCTTCATACCTTGCCGCACCACCTTACGGTTCAGGGTCCCGAGCTCCCAGGTTTACAACTCTCCGAAGCTCGCCTATTAGGTGGATAGCTCGCCCAGCTGCTAACCATTTTTCTTTAAAATTTCTTTTTGCAGATGGTAATTGGGTCGCCTTCCCAACTGTTGAGATCCCCCCAGCTTACGAAGTCGTTGCTCGCCGGTATGCCATCGGTCCATCTCGTCCCATCAAATTGGTCTTGCCATCAATGCTCACACTGGAAGCGAGCAAGAAAGTGGAGCCCGCCTCGAAGAAGGGCGAGGTAGGTAGGTCCGGAACCCAGAAAGGGCCGACTAGAGCCCCGATAAAATCCAAGGCTGTGGAGGTCATCCGGACCAACAGGGCCGGAGGGCGAGCCGGCGCCACGCCTGAGCGAGATCCTGGGAAGAGGGGTCTTCATAGGGGTGATGGATCCCGAGTAGGCGAGGGCGACACCCATGCTCGTAAGAAAGCTCGGACCCTACTCCACGACGAAGAGGATTCCAAGCATGCTGAGCGAGCTGACACAAGGTCGGCGCAAGGTGGCTCGACTCACTCAACTGCTCCGCTAGCAGTCACTCCTCTCCAAAGGTCGCCACCTTCTCCATCTCATTTTGGGGTTCAAACAGTAGATGACACCCTCCTGGGCTGGGACCCTGAGCGAGCTCAGTGAGTAGCTCGCCATCTTGGTTTCATTCCTTGTCATTTCCTCGCATTCTTTTTCTTAACTCCCAACTATTTCGACTTCGCAGCTATGCTCCAATTGCACATCCCAACAGGCATGAGGCCTCCGTGCTTACGAGCGATCTCGCTCCCTCACCTCCATAGCGGCCTTCCCGCCGGCCTAACTCGGAACAACGTGAGCGAGGTGCCGAGGTACTGGTCGACCCCCCCAGCTGGCGACCATTGAAAGTCAGAACCTGATCGAGAACGCCTGACTCTCGATGCACCACTCGCGAGTCAGAAAGTGATCAATCAGGCTGCCCAACTGGAGGAAGGTCGCCAGAAGAGGAACGAGGCCTACTTGACAATGGTGGAAAAAGCCGACAAACTGAAGAAGGCTTTGGAGCTCGCCAAGGGGAAGGCGGCTGTAGCCTTGGCATCTGAGAGCAGCGCTCTCGATAACCTCGGCTAGCTTCAGAGACAGCTCGCCTCCATCCAGAAAAAAGCGGATGCACAAATCAAGGCCAAGGAAGAGGAGTTCGCTGAGAAGCTCGCGAAGGAGGTCGGCGAGCATGCTGTGACCAGAAGGGAGCTGGAGCTACAATGGGGTTTGGTGAAGAGCGCCGATGAGGAGTGCCCTAAGCTCAAGGAGGAGCTCTCGGTGAAGATCAATGAAGTTGCCGAGCTTCGCAACGACGCCACCCCCTCTGCGAGCTTGGTCGCTGCGAGGGCCGAAGCCTCTGATAAGGGGTTTGTCCAGTGCTACACTGAGGTTATTCGGACCATCTGGTGGGCGCGAGCTGACGACGGTGGTTGGCGACTTCAAGGAGTGCCTGGACAGGGCTCCCTTCCCCGATGAGACCGAGCTGGATATTGGCGACCTTCCTGAGCTCGGAGTCCCTCTCGACTTCGTCCCGGCCCAGTTCAAGATTATCAACACTATTCCTGTGCCGGAGCTGAACGTCGGCGAGGGGGAGGTCACCGATGAGGAAGGGCAGACCCAGCCCACTATGGAGCAACTACAAGACGCCTGCGGGGATGCCATGCTGAACCTCAGCGATTTGGACACCAGTGGGTGCACTGGTAACATCACCATTCTTCCGAGGCTCTCACCCCCAGCTGGGCAGACCGTAGGTGAGGAGGTCACCCCCCAGGTCGTCGACCCTGCCGAGGTTCCTGCTGACGCTGCTGCCATTCCAGCTTCCGGAGCCCCCGTAGCTCCGGAGACTTTGTTCTTTTTCATTGCTTTCTTAGGATAGCTTTTTACTTTTTGTTTAGGTAGATGAAGCTCGCCGGGCTGTATAGCTCGCCCAGAAGGAGCTCTTTTTGTAGTTCAAAGATGGTCAGCTAGCCGACCTTTGTGGCTAGCACCACTACTCATACTTGGGAATTTTTCAAGCACTATTTTTGGCTTGAAAATTCATCAAGTATTTTTGAATGAAACTCAATTCTTTTTATCTCAACCTGTTCTTATTTACCTTTTTACGCTTACGTTATAATTTTAATTGGCTCGTTTTATACTTTCGGTACTTAATTGTTCGTCTTATTCTACTTTCGAGAAGCGAATCGATCGTTTTACATCACTTAGGACCACGAATCGTACCTTCGTTCGATTGGCACGTATTCTTCGTCTTACACCACTTAGGGTCGTGAATCGCTCATCTTACACTGCTTGGGGTAGCGAGTCGTACCTCGTTTAATTCACGTGTGGCGATTGGGTTTCACGAACCTTGCCTTAGACATTTTAATCGTCTTTTCGTGAATTTTTCTAACTTATGGCAGTAGGCGCTTAGTGATCCTTTAAGAAGGGCACCTTCACTGACCTGGGGCACTTTGGCCTTTGCCTTTGAGCCTTTAGATTATAATGTTCGGGACCTTGGCCCTTGCGCATTACTTAGCTTCGAACAATTGGACATTTCGCTAACCTACGAATGGTTGGATATTTTGCGAACCTTCGAAAGGTTGAATATTTCACGAACCTTCGAGCAGTTGGATATTTTTTCAAGAAAAACTTCTAACTCCTTATAGCAACGTAATTTACACTGGTTGCTATCAACATTTCTGATGCGAACCTTCGGCTAGTCTATTACAAAATCTCGATCTATCGATAAAACTTCTTTAAATGTGCCGCACTCCAGGTGTATGACGAGGCGTTCCCTTCCACGTCTTCGAGGTCATATATACCGTTTGCCCAGGCTGCGGTAACCCAGAACGGTCCTTCCCAATTTGATCCAAATACACCCGGTGGGACCATCAGTTTCTTCTTTAGTACTAGATCCCCAACTTTGAACTTTCGATCTCGGACTTGGGAATTGTAGTATTTTTCCGCTCTACGCTTGTAGGTGGCATTTTTCATTTCAGACGAAGCTCTGGTCTCTTCAATCAGATCTTTTTCGACTGCCAAGGCTTCGTCATTCTTTTTTTTGTCAAATCCTACCATCTTCCAAGTCTTATTCTGGACTTCCACCGGTACTACTGCTTCAGTTCCGAAGGCTAAGGCAAACGGTGTTTCTCCGGTGCTAGCTCGGTACAATATTCTGTAAGACCACAGAACCTCCGAAAGTTCATCTGCCCAGCTTCCTTTCTTGTCTTCGAGGCGGATCTTCAATATGTGCTTCAGAATTTTGTTAACCGCCTCAACCTGACCGTTTGACTGCGGATGGTATGGAGTTGAGTAGTGCTTCTTGATGTTCCACGAACTACAAAAATCTCTCAACTTCTGGCTGTCAAACTGCCTTCTGTTGTCCGTGAGGATCGATTGCGGAAGTCCAAATCGGCAGATCAGGTTCTTCCATATAAAACCGATCATCTTTTCTTGCGTTATCGTTGTAAGTGCCTCGGCTTCAGCCCATTTGGTGTAATAATCTACTGCTACAACAACAAACTTTACACCACCTCTGCTAGGTGGAAATGGGCCGATCAAGTCGATACCCCATTTTGCAAAAGGCCACGGGCTGAAGACCGACTTCAGTTGAGTAGCTGGGGAGTGGATATTAGGTGCAAAAAGTTGACACTTTCGGCACTTCCGTGTGAAACTAATGGCATCTTTGTGAAGAGTGGGCAAGTAATACCCCTGTCTGATTGTCTTGTATGCCAGAGCTTGCCCCCCAGCGTGACTTCCACAAATTCCTTTGTGAATTTCTTCTAACACCTCGAACCCTTGCTTCTTAGATAAGCACTTGAGTAGGGGTAGAGAGAATCCACGTTTATAGAGTTGGTCATCCATCAACGTATATCTGGCTACTTGCTTCACTAGTCGACTAACTTCTCATGCATCCTCGGGGGTTGTTCCGCCCTTTAAGTATTTTTGGATCGGAGTGCACCAATCTTCACTATCTTCACCGCCTTCTTGTTCTTGCCCCCCACTCGAGGTCTGATTTACTTTGTAATCGGACGTCGATGGGTTTTTCAGCTTGGTGACCACAACCTCCGTGACTTCGGCTTCACCGTTGCTGGTAGCTAGTCGGGCTAGGGCATCTGCTTGCTTGTTCTCCAGCCGCGGTATCTGATTGATGTAAACTTGCATAAACATCGAGATCAGATGTGTCGCTATCTTCTGGTAGGTCATCATCTGTTGATCTTTTGCCTCGTACTCCCCCCAGACTTGGGATATTATTCGCTGGGAATCTCTGAAAACTTGAAGATTGGTTGCCCCCATAGCTAATGATAACCTAAGTCCGGCTATCAAAGCTTCGTACTCCGCCTCGTTGTTGGTTGCTCGAAAGTCGAAATGGATTACGGAGGTGAAGACCTGTCTGTCAGGACTGATCAGGACAACACCGGATCCTGCCGATGTGCTAGTTGATGATCCGTCGATGTAGAGGTGCCACGGAGCTATACGCCCCCTCGTCGGATCTTGTGGGAAAGTTAGCTCGATGATAAAATCGGCAAGCGCTTGTCCCTTGATCGTTGTTCGGGGTGTGTAGGTTATACCGTATTGGCTAATTTCTAGTGACCACTTCAGCAAGCGTCCTGCGGTGTCCGACCGTTGCAGTATCTGGCATAGTGGGAATATTGTCAACACCTCCACCGGATGGTCAAAGAAGTAAGGCCTCAATTTCCTAACGCTCATCCCCAGTGCATAGGCTAGCTTTTTTGTTGGGGTGTACCGCAACTCAGCTTCGTGTAAGACTTGGCTTACATAGTACACTGGTAGGTGTGTTTTCGCCTCTTCTCGAACCAGGACGGAGCTAATTGCAACCTCCAACGCAGCGAGGTATAGGTATAGTTTTTCACCCGGTACTGGCTTTGACAGGACTTGTGTATTTGCCAAGTATGCTTTGATGTCTTCAAAGGCTCATTGGCATTCGCTTGTCCAAACGAAGTGGTTCTTAAGGTGTAGCTTGTTGGCCTTAGCTGCTTCATTGTACCTTCGCGTGTTTGCCTTGATCGTCTCGAAGAATGGACGGTTGCGATCACCGGACCTGGAGATGAACCTGTTCAGGGCAGCCATACATCCGGTCAACCTTTGGATTTTCTGGATAGAGTCGGGCGTGCCCATCTCGATTATGCATTGGACCTGCGTCGGGTTGACTTCTATCCCTCGTTGGCTCACCAGATGCCCCAGGAACTTTCCTGAATGTACGCCGAAACTGGTGTTCTTGGGGTTCAGCTTCATGTTGTAGTGGCGTAGTATGTCGAAGGTTTGTTTTAGGTGGTCAAGGTGATCCTTCTTTCTCAAACTCTTGACAACTATGTCGTCCACGTACACCTCCATAGATTCGCCGATGTGTTGATCGAACATTTTATTCACCAACCTTTGATAGGTTACCCCGACATTGATAAGCCCGAACGGCATCCTTTCCCAGCAATACATGTTTTTGTTGGTGTAGAATGCCGTATGCTCCTGGTCATCTGGGTGCAATGCTATCTGGTGATAGCCCGCGAAAGCATCCATGAACGTCATCATCTCATGGCCTGCGGTGCTGTCTACAAGCTGATCAATGTGGGGGAGTGAGAAGTTGTCCTTCAGGCATGCCTTGTTTAGGTCCGTGAAGTTGATGCACAGCCTCCACGTTCCGTTGTTCTTCTTCACCAGGACGGGGTTTGTGACCCACTGTGGGCATAAGGCTTCCTTGATCAGCTTGTTGTCCAACAGCTTCCCAACTTCGGTGGTTAGGGCCGCGTACTTGTCAGGTCCATATTTCCTTCATTTCTGGCGGACGGGTCTCCTTGTCGGATCTATGTTGAGTTGGTGACGAGCATGCTCCAATGGGATTCCCGTCATGTCTTCATGGGACCAGGCAAACACGTCCAAGTTGGACATTAAGAACAGCTCCATCCTCGACCGGTACGGTTCTGGTAACTCAGAACCTATGAAAAGTTCAAAGTCTCTTTTCGGGTCCACCGGAAGTGCTGCCAGTTCTTCCATGGGGGTGGTCTTCCTCTTTTAATTTTTCCATCTTGGGTCACTGATGAACTCGTCCCACTCTTCTTGTGACATCCACGCAGGTTCATAACCTAAGCGCGGTTCGAGGTCATCAGCTTTACTTTCAACTTGGAGAGGTTCATCAACTGTCAGGATTTCTGCGGTACGGGGGATTGGGTCAACTTCCATTTGCACTGGTTCTTGATCTCCCGCAGGTTCTCCGCCTTGGGTACCTTCGACTACCTCCATGGGCGCAGACTTGGTCACTTTGGATCTCCTCCGCTCCCTCCATCGATGCCGGTTGTGTGTTCTGCGCAGATTCTGGGACTTGGTCAATTTCCATCATCGATTCCATTGAGTTGCCTACCTCTATCAACTCCGTTTCTGTTGAGATGATGTCTAGGATGTTCGGCTTGTCCGCCAGAATTTACACGTCCTCTTCAAGGATGTGTGAACCTGTGTTACAGACTTTTTGACTCGGCCATCTTTGATCTGAAGCAAACATTCGCGGGCCTTTTTCTGGTCACCTTTGATGGTTCCGACACCTTTTAGAGTTGGGAATTTTAAACAGTAGTAGTAGGTCGAACACGCCACTTTGAATTCATTGATAAAAGGGCGGCCAAGGAACCCGTTGTAGGAGGACTACTGGTCGACAACAAGGAAATCAACTAACCTAGTCAGTCTCAGCTCCGGGTCCTCAGCCAATACAAGCTGGATGCTCAACCTGATACTACCCAGGGGGACGGTTACAGCTTCTCCGAACCCCACTATCCTAGCATTGCTAGGCTCTATATACGACTCAAAATCACCTAAGGCATCTAAGGTGGATTTGAAGAGAATGCTGGTGAAGGCGCCGATGTCCACAAGTAGCCTGTGAACTCGGACGTTCATGATGTTGGCGGTTATCACCAACGAGTCGTTGTGGGGCATCAGTACCCCTTCCAGGTCCACCGAAGAGAAAGTTAATTCATCAACGGGTTGCGCGGCGGGCTTGAAGCTGGAGCTGCTTTTCTGAACTTGGTTAATGGCCCAGACTTCGGCATTCCTCTTCCTTTTGGAAAGGGAGGATCCCCCATCCTGGAGACCTCCGGCAGCTCCGATCATTTCCTCGAGAACCAGGAGCTCTCTAGTCGGCTCCATGTTTTGCTGAGGTTGGGGAGGTGCCCTTCGCCTATGTTGAGGGCCACGTTGGTCCTCGACATCTCCTTCGTCATCGGAGACCTCCCCCCTCTCGACCCGGGTCCTCTTTGCAGGTACCTTCTTCACAAACTCGGCCAGCTTCCCATCCTCATAAAATTTCCACAGTTGTTTGAGGAGGTCTTGGCATTCGCTGGTGAAATGGCCGATCGATTGGTGGTAGGCACAGTACTTGTTGGGGTTGAGCTTCGTGAGGTCCTGGCGGATTCTCCTTGGTTCATCCAGCATGGCTTTGCCTTTGACCGCGGTGAAGACATGGTCGACGGAGACGGTGAGCACCTGGTTGAGCTTCTCTTTGAACTCGTCCCCATCGTCGAAAGCTTTCAAGTTCCGGGGGGCTTTGTATGCACCCCCGGGCTTCTTCCCATAAGGCTTCTTCTTTTCCAGGACACCGACCTCTTTCAGGAGGGACTCCTGCATGGCAATGAACACCCTGGCTTTGTGCCGAAATTCGGTGTAGGTGTTAGGGCATGCCAGGTGCATTTTCTTCCAGAGTTCGGTGCCCTTCTTCAGTTCCGCCATCACCGTGACGATTTTGGTGTCCTCGCTCACCGGTTCGCCTTCCAGCAGTATCTTATCGAACCTCTCCAGATACTGCTGGTCGGTCTCGTTCTCGCCTTGGTGGATGTTGGCGAGTCGGTGTTTCTGGGTAAGGTAGGATCCAAACCCGGAAAAGTGGGCCAAGAACTCCCACGTGAGTTGGCCAAATGAATGAATTGACCTCAGGGCGAGTGACGAGAACCAGCGGTGAGCTCGGTCCCCGAGGGTCAGTGGGAAGTTCAGGCACTGGGTGGCGTCGGTGGCCCCCACCGAGATCTTAAAGTCTGCATACTTGGTCAGGTGGACCTTTGTGTCAGACTCGCCTTTGTATGCGGACATCACCGGAAATTGGACTTTCTTTTGGACCGGTGCTCTGAGAATGGCAGGTGCCAATGGAGACGCGGAGAGAGTGGTGGCATCAGGACCGCCAGATTTGGCTGCTACTTGCGCTTGTAGCATCTCGATGACCTTTTTTAGTGAGGCCAGCTCATTGTTGTGGGCCACCTCCGGCTGAGGTTGCGCGAAGGTCGTGCACCTCGTGGACGCACGCCATCGAGGTGCCTCACTCTGGGGTGACCCTTCCGTGATGGGCCGGAATTGGCGCCCACCGTTGGGGCCCAATCTATCAGTTGTGGGCCTCCTCAGTCGGTCGTGGGCGGACCTACGAGGCTGAAAGTCCGACTCTCCCCTCTGAGATGTAGCTGGGGCCGTCGTTCGTTCGTTTTCTCCATACCTCAGCCCCAACCTGCCTTGGAGGACCTCCCTTCTCAGCAATTGGTGGGTGGTGGATGCTTCGGTATAGGCCAAAGCTCGCCCAGTATGCGGAGCTGGTTCCTCCACCACCTTAGCCTTCCCCTGCGCGTTCCCTGTGTTGACGAGCTTGGGCGGAGCTCGCCTCTTGCTCAGTGGGAAGGTCACAGTATTGACCCCGAGTCTGGGTGCCCTGGGTTGACCTTATTTGCTCCCTGGGCTCGTTGGCTGGAGCTCGCCGACGTACCAGGGCGAGATCGTCGAGCTGCCTTTGCTGCAACCTGTGTAGGGTTGCAATTGTGCATTGGCGCTCGTCAGGGTTTTTGGCGAGGTCCCTCAGGGCGGGGTTTAACTCCTTCTGAGTTACTGAAACTCGCACGGGAGGTCGCGGAGCATTGCCCTTCTGGGGAGCTCGGCGCAAGGTCTCCCCCTCGGCCTGGTCCTGGTTGCCTCCCTTCCACCTCCTGGTTGTCGCCGAGGTTTGTTCCTTGGGCATTTTGGGGTTTCGCAGGGGGAAGGTCGCCGAGGTTGCTGACATCCAGCCAGGGTGATTTTGTCTGGGTTTTCGTCTAGCCTTGCGTGTGACGAATTATCCAGAATTTGGTTTATTCGTGTACACGCGTGCGTTTGAAAACCTTTTTGCAGAACTTATAAACCCAAAAATCTGGGATTTTGTTCAAAGAGTGAAATATGTGTGTATCTTCAAGTGTTCTTGAGCTTTGGTCAAGAACACCTTCAAATCTTCAAATCTTCAAACAAACCCTCACTATTTGCTCTTAAATTTTTTGGGTTGCGGCCCTCCTTCTAGCGCCAAATTGTTGATAGAATTTACTAATGGTATTTTTATGTGGCTTTTATAACATATTAATCCTATCAAACAATAATCTAAGAATTTATGTTCTTGAATAGATAATGTAGAGAGAGAAAGTAGAGAGCTTAGAGA
>JAPKLY010000018.1:501846-542258 GCA_026898435.1 Prunella vulgaris | reverse complement strand
ATATATAAAAAAAAAATCAAATGAGAGAATTAAAGAGCAAATCAAATATAAATAAAATTTGAAAAAATCATACATATATTATATATATTAAATATATATAATAATTAATTATATGGTATATTATATTTTCATTAATTATTTTTATTTTGGTCAACCAATGAAAAAGAGTAGCAACTAAATTGGGCCAATGTTATTATTTCTATCATAAATTTCATCATCATATATACTTTCCAAATACAACAATTTTAATATATTCATTTTAGAAAAAGTATATATGCATATGTTTAGTGAATTTTTATTTTTTTTTAATTTTTTTGAGGGGAACATGGCCACCCCAACCATACATATAGTTTCGCCACTATTAATTCTACTATAATATGATTTACTTTCAGTGTGATAATATTTTTTATTATACACGTGATATCACTATTATACAATATTATTGGTTAGTTAACCTGATAATGATGCTTGAGTGTTAATTTTTGCTATCATTAATTTGGTTATACCTTACATTTGTTATTTGAACAAAATTTTCTTTTACTAACAAAAAAATACATATATATGCACTATTATTAATATTATTATTATTTAAAAATTAAATACTATTTCTTAGATATTAATAATGGACATAAATAATTAATTTATCAAAACAATATTTTTTTTACATTAAGTCGAATTATATATATAATTCATAATTGACCAACCTACTATATCACGTGAATTTACGAAAGAACATGTTCCTGCCGTCTCCCAGCTGTATGCACACATAATAATTATATTTATAGTTTCTCTTTAATCAGTGACAACTATATATTTCTTGATGTATTTAACTAACAATTATTGATATATATAATCGAATCCCCTAAAATAATTATCTGCGCACAACTGGCCAATTGGAGACAGTGTAATATTTTGGCATAATAGTATTATTTAATTTGAAGAAATTTGTTTAATACTCTGGCTTGTATAATGAAATAATCAATAATATTATTAGTACATTTTTTTGGATAGATATGTATGGTGGTGGGGGGTGGGGGACATTGGAATATGATAATTTTATGTCTTGGTCCAAAAGCATGCAAAATTTTAAAAATGAATAAAAATATACAACCTCATTCTGAAATAATTTTTACACTTAAAAATGGTACATAAAAAAAGTATATAAGTGTAAAAAATAAATAATATATTTTTATTATTTTTTGTGAGTGTAGAATATTTTCTTTTTAGGTACATAAAAGTAGAGTCGGAACGTCCAAATAAAGCAAGTGTGGAAGTAAAGTTGGAACGGAGGGAATATTAAGAAATAAATCAATAAAAAAAAGTGCATAACAACACTTGTTTTTTACTCTTTATGTTCATAACTTATTTTCTTTATTATTGTTTGCACGAAATTTAAGAAAAGAATTGTTTATTAATATTTAAAATGATATAGTGATATTTTTAATTTTATTGGTGAAAGTGAGTTGTGTATAGTGAATATGGAGAATGTAATATTAAAAATTAATGTTACTTTTTTTTTTATCAAAAATGGATTTAGCAATTAAGTATGAGATGGAGTTAGTATATTATAAAGTTCACAAAATTTTTTATAATATAAAATGTATAGCATAAAATGTATTTATTGATAATTGGTTATATTTACTGATATCATACATATTTTACATTGTGGTTTCAGTAAGTAAGTATAATGGTATCAATAAGTAAATTTTATAGTGGTATCAATAAGTATATCTTATTGTATAAATTTCACGATATAACTTTCATATATTAGTAAGAAAGACAAAAAAGTATCGAGAAGGTCATTCGCAAATATTGAAAATTCGACCCAACAATGAGAACTCTCGGCTTATCTAAAAATTCTAACAACAGAATCTGCCACCTCATCCACATTATAATTGACCAAATTGATATCATAAAAATGATCTATCTTTTAAGTAATTTCTTGACCAAATCAATAGAAATCTCCCAAGGTAGAAATGTTTCTTGAATGATCTTTGATAGCATCAATACTTTGTTTACAACCATTTCATTGTTATCTTTTCAAACACTACAAATAAAATTTTGGGTCTCATAATATCTCTACTTTTTTTTCTTATTTTATCTACAATTCAATATAATACTAAAATTTGGGAGAATGATACATGTCTAAAATTTATTGTGAATGGCATGAGTGACCAATTATTACTTCTTTTTTTTTTTTTTTGTGGAAAGGATCAATTAATAAATGATTATTTGACCACTTCCATTGAAAAACATATGCCTACAAATTCATGATGATGATGTCTTTTCTCTTTCATAGACACTTCCGAAAGATTCAAATGATTATGTTCTGCTTTGTATACGTAACTTTATGAACTCTATGTAATTATCTTATTCATTTGTATATTTAACTTGATTATTTGCATTTCAAATATATAAGGGTCTCTAATAGAAATTTGTATACTATTTTTATTTTGACTATATCACTAATTTACATATTACTAAAAAAATAAGAATTATCGATTTTACGCATATTTAATTCATATTTCACTATTTTATTTTGAATTTTTTTTTTCTTAAAACTGATCTTTGGGCTACCCTATTTATCTCTTACATGGTAGCAAACGGGCTTCAATTTTTAAAAGACCCATAGGTAAATAAATTAGATGGGCCAAGCCCTTATTAATAAAATAAAATTATAAAATTAAATGACCCAGCCCAATAAGTATTATATTAAATTGTCTATTGTTTGTTTGTGAACAATGTGTTGCCGATTGTTAATATTTTTAATATAAGAATATCTTATAAGTGCATATATTTATATTATATAGCATAGGAAATACTTAAATAAAAATTAACTGGACTGTTCTTAACATTTGGACTAGAGATGTTAAACTGGCTGACCCTATTCCTACAGGGTTGCGGCCCTAAATGGTTCCGGGCCTTAGCGGTTCGTTCTTAACGGGTCACTAATACTCGGGACCTAAACCTAACCCTAGCGATCCGCGGGTTAAACGGGTCACTAACGGGCCCGGGGTAAAAATTTTAAAAAAAAATTAAAATTTAATATAAAATACAACTAATGATTTAATAACTAAAATAATCCATAAAGTACAATATCAACAACATAAAGTTCACACACTAACAATATAATTCATAAAGGTCACACATTAACAACATAATCCACAAAGTTCACACATTAACAACTAAAATTTAATAAATATCTTCAAACTCTTCAATCTTCGATATTAGATCATTCCTTGGACAATGATAAAATATCTTCTTCCATTTCATCATCATCATCATCTTGTGCGCGAGATGGACGAAGAAGGAGGATGCTTGGGAGTTGGGACACGACATAAATCCTAATTGAAGAACATAAGAACTTAATTTAATTGATATCTATTTATCTACTATTTTCTATTTTTAATTCTTAGTTAATAACAAATTAGTAAATTAATAATTAATAAGAGTAATAACTAATAAATTAATTAATAAACTTACAAATTGTAAGTATAAAGTATTAATGACTTAATGTATACAAGTTTACAAATTACAACAATGAGGGAACCAGACCACACTTTCCAATTTATATTATATATAATAAATTTAATTTTTTAAAAAATCAGGCTATCGGGCCAGCCCAGTTAACCGGCGGGCTAACCGGTCCGGGCCAAAAAAAGTCCAATTTTATACGGGCCGCCATATGCTCGAACCCAACCCTGTAAATTACAGGGTTAAACGGGCCGGCCCGCCATCCGCGGCCCATTTAACATCTCTAATATGGACCTCCAGTGTCAAAATTCAGTTTGATCATCGGTTCAATTATAAAAACACTGCTTTATTCCTCATTTTTCTTGTATTGTACAGTAGTATTTATATATACTATTCTGATATTTTATTGTAATTTTAAAAAATTGTGTTTAAAGGATAATAATTTTATGGACTTGCACTATGACACATTATATCTCTCTTAAAGGAGTAATTTAAGATTGATATATTTTTAAAGTATTATTTTTAAATTGATATAAAAATTTTGCAATATAGAATAAATATGAATTGAATAATATAATTTTTTTTTATAATGTATCAATTTAAATAATACTTTAAAATGTAACATTTTATAACTTCCTAACTTAAAATATGTAAAAATAGAAAAGTCGAGCCCCAATTAGTTCAAATCAAATTTGATGTGCATGAATTGAATGATTGTGCAATATTTACGGATTTATGTACGTATCTTTAAATGTCGGATTCTATGTTTGCATTTACAAATTTTAAAAGATAATATTCTATATTTAAGGCCCATAAAAATATAAAAAAGGCACACTTAATTTTAAAATTCAAAAGGGAGTAAATGTATAAAATTATAAAATTTGCACACTCAAAATAAATCTTAAAATGAACGCGCAAATATTATAAATTTGCATGCTTACCCCTCCTTGTAAATACACTGTAAAAACTGTTCTTTTATGTAATTGCCCAAAAAAATATCACTAATTCGTTGGACATATTTCCTTAGACATGCAAATATGCTTTGAATTTGAATGGAATATACATGCAAACTGTCTAATGAGATTTCAAATGTAAACAAAAACCAACATTTCATTTCAAACTTAAAAGGACCAATTGGAGAACAACCAAATTACAACAACAAAAGAACCCTCAAATGCAACAACATAGTGCCACAAGGGTTTCCTAATTTAGAAAAAACATAAATAACAAGGATGCAAATTGCTAAATTTGGAAAATAAATAAGGTGCAAATATCACTTATTAAGCACATAGAAAATCCTTAGGAAGTGTCTTCCCACAAGTGTTGATGAGCAAACTCAGTGAAATAGGAATATTAATGTTGATGCCTAGAACATTTGCTTTCAATGCAGTGCAGAGGCACACTGCAGCCTCAAGATCCAACAGCCCACCGAGTGCCGAGCAGCACGGGTGATCGGGAGGGGTCCCGATTTCGGCCCCGATGCTACCATTCAGCAGCTTTGCACATATGCCCAGCTTTAGGGCATCCCTTGGGCATTTCCCCTGGCTCGGGTTCGGATTTGGGTTCGGGTTTGGGTTTGGGTTTGGTTTGGGGTTGTTACAACCAAAGTAGCAACCATTCACTAGGGCAAACAACATGAGGTTGATGAGGAGAAAGAGAATTGAGGATGAGGATTTTTTTGAATCCATTGATCAAGAAATTTTGGTGGGTTCATTTGAAGAAATTTGCGAGTGTATTAATAGGGGTGAAGTGCTAATAATATGATGGATAATGTATTAGTAGAGACATGTGAATGTGACACTAGTGTTGGCATGCAACTTGGATAAAAGTATTGTATTGATGGCCAATTTAATATACTCCCCCATTTTCTGAGTAAATCTTATGTGCATCATGTGCACAGTACGCTCACCCAATAGTTAAGATTGTTTACTCTGAAAAATTAAGTCTGGTTATATTGAAAATTAATAACAGTGTAAACTTTTTAGGGTAATCAATTCTCATTTTTCAGAATAATCAGACTTAATTTTTCAGTATAAACAATTTCAACTATGTGGTGAGTGCACTGTGCCCCAATTGAATGAGACATTTGCTTTTCTTTTTTGGACATCTCAACATTAGTTTCATACCCCGTAAAGGAAAAAATATTACCACACTTACAAAAGTTAATGAAGAACCCCGTTTATTATTCAATTCTTTCACATTAAATTTCATTTTTTAAATATGTGTGTTACTTTATTTTGGGATGGAGAAAGTATTATATTCATGTGATTTAAAAATTCTGATCACATGTAGAAAGTACAATTCTTCTAATTAATTATTTCTTTTCTTTTTCAAATCTTTCGACATACATCATGAATTAGAGGTACTCACAATTTAATTGGTCATATGTATTTTCAAATCTTTAAGTTAAGAACAAATTAACTAAGTGATTAAGTGAATAAAATTCATTTAATTTTAGACCTATTTCAAACCCTCCGGCCACCTTCAACATGTGAATCAATTTTCTTTATTATTATTATTATTATTGGAGGTTAGTGAATCAGACTAAGCATCTATCAAAATAATAATTCATTACTTATGTATATATAATAGTGCCTTAGTATTTTGCTTCAAATTTACAAAATACCTCAATTAAAATGAGAGTAATCTATTGCTATATCTTAAAAGTTAATCGCATCTTATAAATTTTGAATTTGATACCTAAAGAGAAACATACTCTTTGGTGTATATCACTAAAAAAAATGAGATGCTTATTTTTAAGGGTTTTTTTGCTTTAATGAATATGATTATAAATAATTAATCACACTTTGTGTAACAATTGATTAAATCTATTGTTATATAATAATATATGATAAATTTTTATCACAAGTCGATATTATATGAAGCAAACGTACTATAAATTAGATAAAAAAAAAAAAAAAAACGAATCCCTTGTAAAGTGGAAATTAAGGATTAGTAGAGTGTGCATGTGTGGTCACAAGATGAGGCATGCAATGCAAGTGGGCACATGAATTGCAAGCCCGTGACTATTTCATTCCCCATTGAAATTCGTGTCAATCTATTTGCAAAAACCAATTGGCTGTTATATTAATATTCCTACGTTGATTATTTAATTTCAACCAATCATATTTGCTTTGGATATCAATATAAACCAGCTTGATGATTGATTGGACGGATGTGAAAGTTTTCATGACTTGTGTGCTTGTGACACAAAATGTCCAAACATTTGAAGAAATTTTTATAGGATAAACCTTTTTTTTTTTTAATGAGTATAGATCTCTTGCAATACTAGTATTTATTTTTGATGACCAGATTAATGGATATTTGTTTAACTACTTTTGAAGATAAGTAATGACAATCAAAATCATATTGTTTTTTTTAAATGATTTTACTATGACTTTGATTCCCAAAAATTAAGAAATCTATCATGGTTTAATTATTTGAGAACTATAACTTTCATTTCATACTCTTTTTATTCCTTACCAAATGCCCCAAATTTTTTGTGGTTAAAATGCGAGCTATTTTGATAATCAATTGAGTTTAGTCCGAAAGAGGATTAATTGAGATTTTATATTAGTTCATCAACTTGTAGCCAACTATTTCTCTCTCCTCCACGACCCGCCACCGTGTTCGAGATGAGCTCACCGTACTGCGCCGTGTGTCTGGCAGAGTGCAGGGACTGCTTCGACGCTCTCGGTGCATTGTTTCATGGTTGAATCATATCTAACATTTTTTTTGTTATTTCACAATTTTGTTGATAGAATATGTGCAATCCTCTTAATGAAGACCTCACATCCATGTTACGTACGTGACAACATTAGGATTTAATTATGTTTTCTTTTTTTTTTACATTTCTTTATGTTGAAATTTTCTTTGGATGGAGCCATAATTGGTGTATGTAATTGATTAAAGTAGTGTTTCATTTTTATTCAGCTTAAATTTCTCTTTTTTTCTTACATTTTTAAAATATATTTGTGTCTCAATAAGATACACGTTTGGAAAGTGTTTTTAGTGTAATTATGCTTTCATAAGAACATCTTAATTTATGCCTCATAACTACAACACAAAAGTAAATATTAATAAATAATTTAGATTTTGTAGTGATATTGGGAGGTCCAAACACCCTAGCTAATGGCTCAATTCAATTAATTATGGTGTGTTACTTGTTATCCACAGTGTAAAAGTCAAAAATGGCTTAATCGAGCTGTTTAGATCAAATCTCCAAAATCTGCCAATTTGGTAGAAATCAGGTGCGTCTTAGCCTGATCTGATTTCTGCATATGATTAAAAATGTCAATAAAATTAAATCTAACTAAAGGGGCGATCTTTTAAATATATAATATACTTATTATTATTATTATTATTATTATTACTTGAAGATATCATATTCTGAGACTCGAGTCGGAGATCCCAATTTCTATTTAGGGCTCACAACAATTAATTACAATAACAATTAATAAGTATATTTTATATTTAATATGTATATATAATTATCATTAGTAAGTATATAAAATTAATGTTATAACTAATACAGATCGAATACTAAATACTAAAGAGTGAAGACATTTATCAGTTTATCAGTAAAGCATTGACATTTCAATTTTATGTATTGATGTTTGAACTTTTTAATTATTGATATTTTAAATTTTTAAGTATTCAAGTAATATTGAACTGTTTTGATGTAATTTTAATATGACTCATTTAGTTTGAAGCCCGCTAGAATTAGGTCCCAACTATTAAAGGACTGTTAGAGCGAATCGAATAAGACTTTGCACTTTTAACATCTCTACCTGTGATTAGTTCGTGCAAATTTTTTCTTTGGATATAATTAGATTTGTAGATATTGAATCTAATATATAGAAGTCCAATGTAATCAGAAAAAAAAAAAAAAAAAAAAAAAAAAACTAAAACAAGATTAAGAATGTAATCCATGTGTGTAGAAGTACATAAGCAAAACTGCTGATGCTCATAAACCTGCTCTGCTCTTCATCAAAGTCATACAATGAGAGAGACACCAACCAAAATCATGATCCACCTGCAGGACAAACTATTCAAACTCAGGTACCTTCAATATGACAATCCAACATACATCTATATCTACTAATTATTTTCTTCAAGACGAGTGCCTCAGTCGAATCCTCTAATGTCGATCATACCACATTCCAACCGAGTATTTTATTTCATCAGTGTTACTTCTACGGCATGACTTCACTATTATACACATCAATGAAGTGGAAAAACGAGGAGACAGAAATTGAAGCGGCAAACCTTATATAATCGCATGAGATCCTTCATTTCTAGTTTGTTTCAATCTCAAGTTTCAGTTCACCTTATATGGATGGTGTGATGATATATCATCAAACTTTACGTGTATCATGAAATAAAATATGAGGTTGGAACACAACTAGAAATAAAAGTATCCGGAATGTATAGAATCTTTCGTTCATTAAAAAAGATGATCAGACGCATTACAAATTTAAAGTGAACAATACCTGTAAAGGGATCTGGTGCAATACTGCGAGTGAAGCAGCGTCTTTAGGCAGCAACCTGAAATACACGAAGAAGCGGAAGCCTGTTAGATACTAAGAAGGATTTTAACTCGAAAGATGCTTCTAAATGGTCATAGTTTTCACAATACACTTTCTTTTTTTTGGTTAAAAGAAACAGTCATTTTGCTTCTATTAGCTGCAGCTTACAATCAAAAGCACATCTATTGTTTCCATTCATAGAAAGTAGTATACATATGTGAACGCTACATATACAACAACAAACTTCATTAAACACGCATCACTACTACATTTTATTTCTGCCACACCAAATGTAAGTGTTCCATGCTCATGCAATCACTGAAATATGCATTTCATCCAACAGCATTTACTTGCACCATTCCCATATTTCTTTCTCCTCATATGTTTCCCAGAAGCGTTGTGATGCTCTTTTACCTTGTCGTTCAGGGAGGTGAAAACTTCTTTGACGGCCTCAAATACTTCTTCAATTGGCTTGGAAGCATCCATCTAAAATAAAAGGAACATTAGTCTCCATGCCGTTACATCTTGGTTGTCCCCAATAAAACAAACAGCGGAACAGATTACCTTTCGAACTTTCCCTTTAGAATGGTAGTATTCAATCACTGGGAGGCTAGATTCTACGTACACCTTAAATCTCTTCCGTATGGTCTCAATATTATCATCATCTCTACCCTTAAAGCAGAAACAGAAAAGCGAAATGACGAGAAGGTTAAATAGAGACATCTAAATGAAGATTGATATGCAATAAATAACTTGATCAGGAGTGCAAATTATATTTTAACCTGATTCCTACTTAACACGCGCTTCTCCATTTCCTCCTCTGGACAATCAAAGAATAGTACGAATTCTGGTTCAATTCCGGTCTGCCAAAGAAAAAGACCAAGAGATACTAACGTACAACTAACAAGAAACGACATGAACAGAGTATTTTCTTTTTCGGCATACCCAAAGTAAAAATTTATGAGCTAGGCTACATCTATAATGCATGTGTATGCGTAAAGAGAGTTAAAGAAGAGACATACTACAGACTCAAATGCTGAACGATTCTCCTCATTGCGAGGAAAACCATCGATAAGGAACTTGTCATTTCCACTTTCCTCCATTGCCCGTTGGAGAAGCTTAATTGTCACCTCTGACGGTACAATTTTGCCATCCTTGATCATTTTGTCAATCATTTTCCTACGTAGTGAATATAATTTCTATTAAAATTCTAAGCAAAAATGTAGTTATACATTATGCATTCCAAACAATTGAAAAATCAAAGGCACAGAAAACTCATCATTTATCTTCTGTAAAGACTTCACTAGAAAGTAAAAGTAGCACATATGTCAAAACCGACATTTTCTAATATCATTATGCAACAGTTCACAAATCAACATCACACGATGTCATTTAAATGATTAAATTTTGACACTTGAAGACCAGTATAAGGCGATGATAAATACACTGAGCTATACTTATTCCATTTAAAGACTCAGTGCACATAATAAATAGATCTGTGTTACAATAAGGTCATACCCATTTTCAGAACCAGAATTTTTCTCTGCTCGGAGAAGATCACCAGCACTAAGATGTGTATAACCAAAATGTTCGACAATTTTTGCACACTGAGTGCCCTTACCACTGCCGGGCCCACCTGCTCAATTTAAATTAAATTAAGAGGATACCATAAGGGAAAAAGAAAAGCTGATTTGACAAGCACATAATGACAAACATAAGGAACAAAGACAAAAAGTATGACAAAATAAATTCCAGCTACAGAATGTCTAATAGCTTGCGGGTACAAAGACAGCCTTCTGAACAACATATTCTAGTAACGGACACTTGATTTAGAAATCACAGAACTCACCTAGAACAAAAACCACAGTAAACTTTCTATTAGTTTGCGAGCTTCCATTTATTTCCTGCACCAAAATTAACCATAAGTCAATGCATAGAACTAAGGGTGTTTTGCAAACTATATAACAACTTCCAGAATACATTTTTTTTTCTAAAGTTCTGAGGAGTAGCTTCTGGAAAAAAAGTGATTCTGCCTCACTTTGTAGCGTTTGCAAACACCAACTAAGTATCCGTAATTGTGCTAATATGACAACTAAAAGCTACAGACAGAAAAGATGCAACCAAAATCTTTAAAACATATAACAACTCAAGTAACACATTCACTATAACCCCGTCAACTCAAATTGCAAAATGTATTCAAGAACAACAACGAAACAAATACAAACCGCGTTTGAAGCATCACCAACAGTGCCCATGACTGCCTATGAAGTATCTGCATCATATACAATTATGGCATCAACATGCATGATTTAGTTAGAAAAATCATTCATTAAGGAATGAGGAAATTACAGCAGCAGGGAGCCTGGATTTATCAATGTCAAATAATTTCAGATAAAAAATAAAAGACCGTTTAACATAACAATTGAAGATCTCTACAGGGTTTTAAGCATAAATGGTGAAATATTAACTATTAACCAAAAAATAATCATAAGTCATCACAGCTACAAAAAACATAACTATAGAGTGCAGATCAATCAATTAACTGCATACTAAACAAAATTAACATAATTTTAGCATCAAACTTTGCAGTTGTATGAAATAAAACTTAAGGTAGGCTCGAAATTCAGAAAAGATTAAAACGAAGATCTTTAAGCGGACAAAACTGAATGATGACTCATTCATTCTTCAGAAAAGGCTAGTCCTGCAATTCAGAGAGACAGAATTCTTGCTGCCATATGCAGAGCCCAATATATTCAGGGTTAGTTTGCTTTAATGAATATGATTGATAAATAATTATACCTTTTTCGTGGGACAACTAGTCCAATCTATTTACATGCGACAATACATGATCAATTTTTATCACGGTCTAGTATTATACGAAGCAAACATAAGATAATTGAGATAAAAATATCAATCCTCCTAATCCAGCAAAGCAAACTAGCCCGATGAACAGAATCATCGTTGTGGTGTAATCCGTTGATCACCAAATCACTTCAAACCAACAATTCCTTACAAAAAAATAAATAAATAGGAACATAATCTTGAACACGCCAAAAAGGGTTCTGCTAAAAAAATCAGCAGACACGAATGTCAAGCTAACACATAGTTGAAAACCCAGAAAAACTTCTAAATTCACCATGATCTAGCGTACTCGTATTTGAAGTGTGAATCAGATCATACTTACAAAGCGATGGGAAAAAGAAATCAAATTCCCTTTGTGAAAGAAATCAGAGAAGATAGCAATCAAAATTGAGTAGCTCGGAGAAAGAAAATGATGAATTTACATAATTTAAGATGTGGGTCTCACCTAATTCTTGGGGAAAGGGAGGGAAATTTGTGGAGATCTAAGACTAAGAGTGGGACAAGGAGCGCAATATCTATGATTCTATGCGCTGTACATTTATAGAGAGGGAAGCATTTGAACGATGCCATTGCTAAATAAAATAAGTGCAGGTAAGTTTTATTTCGAAAGATTTTTAAATTATTTATTTCTTTTAAAGAATTTTAAAAATTATAAAATTTTGAAAGGTCTTTAAATTGTTTGTTTGTTTTAAAGAGCTATTAATTATTATTTTAGGGAATTGTTTGAGAATAATATAGTTTTTAAAACTGTTTGATTTTTAAAAGATCTCATGAAATAAGCATTCAACAGTTTAAAGACTCTCGAGTCTCGACAAAAACTTATGTGAGACCATCTCATAATATAAGGCCGACCACATAAAAAAAATTATAATAAAATATGATAATATAATTAAAGAAACGGATAAGTCACTTTTAAAAAAGGTATTTTTTTGTTAAAAATTATTACTTTTTAAAAATGGTAACTCTTTATTTAGTAGTAAGTAATGTATTTTAATTTTTTAAGTTAAAAATTGATAAGTATGATTAGTCTCATGCTATTAGACGGTTTCACACAAAATTTACTCAAAGTACTTTAAGGCAAACACATAATTTAAGAATATTTTGAAATAAATAAATAATTTAAAAAAAATTAAATTTAAATTTAAGAGTAGGTATTGTGTGAAAATAGTTCATGATAGGAATTTTTTTTAAAAATCTAAAGATGCATTTTGCATAAAATAAACTACAACAGGAACTATTTAGTTGAAAAATATTTTTGTTCCCTAGAATATCATCCAATTCTTATTATTTACAGTTCAACTGTTAAATAAAATGAGCTGTTCGTGTGCTTGATTCGGCTCGTAAGTCTCGACATGTGTTAAATGAGTTGAGCCGAGCTAAAAAAATGCTTGTTTGCTTAACGAGCTCGACTCGACTCGATAGGCTCGTGAGCTACTCGGTAGGCTCGAAAAGAGGGGCTATTTTATAATATTAATTTTGGTATAAATAATAACATTTTACATAGTAATACAACTTCAATTCTCAAATCACTCATACTGATGAATTGATGATAGTTTTATCTTTATTGAAGTATGTGAATGTAAATATATTAAATTATAGAGTTGTTGATATAGTATCAGTTAAATATATTTTTCAGGATATTCGAGTTTAAGTCGAGGTTTAACGAGCTCAATTGAGCTTTGCTCATAAATTTGAGCTTGAGCTCGAGCTCAAGCTTAGTTTAAACTAAACAAACCGAGCTTAATTTTTAGCTTGCCTTTCTTAATGAGCCGAGCCGAGCCTGCACTTTCTTAATGAGCCGAGCCGAGCTTAATTTTTAGCTTGCCTTTCTTAATGAGCCGAGCCGAGCATGCACTATTCTAGCCGAGCCTGCACTATTCTAGTGGAGATATTATGTCAATCGATTTTACATATTTTCGATGAGAAAAACTTATGTAAGATGATTTTATGATTTTTTTTCCTAAGTTGATCATCTTTCTTACGAATAATTTTGTGTAATTATATTATTTTTAAGATAATGTATATTTTATTATATAAAGAAATATCTTTTTAAGTTAAAATGATAATAGATTATAAGTTTCACTTGAAGCAATAATTGTTGTAATAAAAAGTGAGATGATATCTGATTATTTGAACATTCGTATGAGAAATGTGTCACTTAGAATATATGTAATTTCATTTGTAGAAAGATTAAATTAATACTTTGAAAGAAGAATTAAATATAATTAATCTTTAAGACCTAAGAATATGTATAATTAATGTATTGGAATCATGTGATGGAGCCACTTTTAATTCTCTATTATAATTTCCTATATAATCTCTTAAAATTATTTTATTTTCATATAAAGATCATTTCCTTTATGAGTCACTTACATATTGGTTCAAAAAATTATTATATTTACAGATTGGTTCAAAAAATTTGCACGGCAGTATTTTTTATTTTTTGCACGGAAGCATTTTTTTTTTTTTACACGGGACATAAATATGTAATTTTTATGAATTTATTGAACAATTTTGTACATTTCCTTTATGAGTACATCCGCCCACTGTGCCAAACACAAATATACCTCGTGAATTTGGTAATATTGTTAATCAATTTCATAATTATATTGTTAATCAATTTCAAAATTATATCATGCTTTTGCAACATTATGTTTTGACAATATTGTTTATCAAATTCATAATGCTTTTGCAACATTATGTCTTTTTAGTCGTTTTACTTGAATGATAATGATAATATGTTTTTTTCCCTTTAAAAATGATAATTTTTTTTAGTTTGAATTTTATATTCTTAATTTTAACATTCTGTTTTATTTATTATTTCACGTTTCTTTATTTTAGATTTCGTAAGATCTTCCCTAGAACATGGCAAGGTAGCAAACCACACCAAAAACATTTTCAAAAGACCTCTCTCTCTCTCTCTCTCTCCATAGAGTCGCATCTTTTTTTTACCACTGAAAATTGTTGAGAGAAGGTAAAATGAGTAGAATGAAGGTAAATCTATTTCTATCTGGATAGGCACAATGACATACTTCTTTGTTTTGCCAACTTAGTAATAAGGTGCACTAATCTCACACATTTTAACCTTCAAATTGATTCTTTCTTTGATTAAAACTTATTAATTTACTAATGTAATTCGATTAGAATAATTAATATTGTTTACAAATAATTTGAACTTTAAGATAAAATACAGAAGAATTTGTGAGCTTTCCCAAAGAATGAGCTTTAACATGACGATTATCCTTTGAATCACTTTGTGCATAACTGCATATATTCAAATGATACTCACCTTAAACTAATGACTAATCTATTTTAAACTAAATTATTAAATAAGAATAAGATGCATCAGTTACAAAAGAAAATTAGAAAATAAATAAATAACTCATTCAACAGTTAAAACAATTTATACTTAAATGTGAATGTTGATTATACTGAAAAGTTGCAGGTTGATATACTAAAAAGTTTACACTAAAAATCGATAACCGTATAAACTTTTCAATATATTAATCTGCAACTTTTTAGTATATCAATCTGCAATATTTCAATATAAACAACTTTAACTGTTAAGTGAGTACATCAGTTGCATATGAGACCTTTCAAAAAAAAAAAGTATTCTAGTCTCACTCCTAATAACTGTTTTCAAAATCAGACCGAACCGTCCGGTTTAACCGGGAACCGATCACGGAATTGGTTCTGTTACACCCAAAAAAATTGTTTTTCGATCAAACCCGCTCAAAACCGGTCAAACCGGCTATTTATTAATATTTATTTAGTTTTACTTATTTTTATTTGTCTTCTTAATCCTAATCAAACCAAAAGCCAAAAATTTATTTTTCACAAAAAAAAAAAATCCTAACTACTAAAAAACTGAGAAGAAGTTAAAGAAAACCTACTTTGATTGAATTATTTTGTCTCTTTTGTACTCCCTCCGTCCCACTATAAATTATTCATGTTGTCATTTTCGTCCATCCCACTATGGGCTTGTTTGCAAAGTCATTTGAAAAGTGTAAAATCACTTTTTTTTAAAGTTGGTGATGCCCAACTTTTTAAATAAAAAAATGATTATAAGTTTCTAGTTGTTTTTGCAAACAAGCCCTATATGTTGCTCATTATTTTTTTACTTTTTTTGGAAACTACTATTAACTTCTTTATTATTATTATCAATACTTTTTACACTATTTTCATTACTTTTTCACTTTTTCCATCACATCACTTATACTTTTTCACTTTTTCTATCACATCACTTATATTTTTTCACTTTTACTTTAATTCGTGTGCCCAAAAGTAACGAGCAACTTATAGCGGGACGGATGGAGTATTTTGTATTGTTATTTTATGACTATTGTATTTATTTAATTTTATAAGTAAATATTTATTTTATTTAATATATAAAATATTAAAAAAATAGATATAAATTATTTTAACGGTTGAACCGTCAATTCAATCTGTTAGTACTTAGAACCATGAACCGATGTCTTGTTCGATTTGATCACCAGTCCGGTTATGAAAACACTGCTACTAAACTAATAGCAAGGAAGGACGTCATTGGCACTATTCAGAACTTTTAGGGGTGACTTTGTAATAAAGCAGCTTTTGATCTTTTTCCCTTTCCCGAGTCTGCTAAAAAAGAAGAGAAGTAGCTCACTGCCTCTCTCTGCAATTACCTGCAAGCTGTTCGACGAAATGCCCACGCGTCAATAATCATCTTAGAGAAGAAGATTTCCATGGAAGAAAGTGCTTTAGTGAATAAACCTCGAAGCATCTCGGATGCTGACGATCCGTCGCCGACGAGACTCAAGCTCTCTGAGGTTTATGGCTTCATCAGTTCCATCACCATTGTCGTTGCTACAGGTTTCCTTCCTATTCTTCGCTGTTTTTCTAGACTTGGCAGTGTAGATGACGCATAATCATAACGCAGGTTATCGCGAAAATTCAATATCCTTGTTCATTGCTTCTTATATTATCGATTTCACCCTGCCGGGTGTGTGCTTACCTTTGGGAATCTGAAATTCTGATTGATCGGTATTAATTGCTCGATAATTGTGCGTTTATGCTGCCAAATCTTCAGAATGATTAGTTCATGTTTATTGATCTGCTCCAGCAAAATACGATTGAAATATAAGCAAGCCTAAAACATCTTTAGAAATGAGGCTTCTCCAGTTTTGAGTTGATTTGAATGCTTAATTTGAGAAGACAAAAAAAAAATGATTCTCAAAGCATCTAAGCATGCCATGTGTCTATTATTCTTCATCTTTTTTCCTATAGTTAACTGAGGGTTACAAATTGTGTTTGTGAAGATGTAGATTCTTTGACTTTTCGTATAAGGGCTTTAAAATCTGGATCTTCTGATTGAAGATAGGATAATGTGGCATCTAAAAACACTCTTGCTTTTGCTTAAATGTTGAACAGGCGCTTTAATTATATGGGCATATGTTCCGGAGCATTGGTTGCACAATTTCGGAATCTACTACTACCCGAGCAGGTCAGTCTATACAATGGAATATATATGTGCTCGTCTTTTGAGATCATAGAGCTTTAATCTTATTCTCTATTGTATGCATCTCCTTTTTGTATTGTTATTTTGCACCCAAAAGTTGCTTTATCGGAGGACATGTTCTCATCTTGTGGGAAGAACAAAGCAATTATATGAATGTGTTCTGTTTAAAATCTTGATTGCCACCTTTAAATTTGCTTCTCTTTTTGAGAGTTCACATTACTTTTCTCATCTTTTGTGATTTTGTCCGGAAAATGATGTAAAAATGAAGTTGCTTGGAAAATCTCTTTGTACATTAGAAACGCTTGTTCTGGAACTCCCAAGTCGGAAATAAAACCCCCCAGCTCACAATTCTTGTCATTGAACTCCTGATTCTCGTCAATTTGCATATTAAACATATCATTCGTCCAATCTAATGAATCAAATTAAATGATTTTTCATGTGCAGTAACAATATCACCTCTGATTCTGTAACAAGCATCAATTATTTAGTAAAAAACTTGTCTTGTCAACACCTCCTTCGGCGAGTCTAACACATATCCACGTTACCAGTTGCTCTTAACATGTTTGAAGATTGGGTGTGTTTTCGCACTTAAATTATTACATGACGATGTACACTTGCTCAGGCATCAGGCGTTGGCTGTGCCAACTTATGTAATAGTGACTATTGTTCTGGGAATTGGAGTTTATATTGGACTCAACTTTTTGGCTACTCCGCCTCCTACCTCGTTGAAGACCATGTTTGGTACATACCACTCTTTGCAAATTGATTTACGTATAGAAACACAGGGATGATTCTCGTAGCACCAAGCATTATTACCTTTCTCTTCTCTCAAATTATGCAGAGGAATTTAGTAAAGATCTTCTGATCGATGATGAAGATGATCTAGCTATTGGGCCTTTATCCGACATTGGCATTGCCAATGTTAACGAACTGCTCAATGATTTCGACGGATAGCCCCGCTACAGGTAAGCTATTTTGTTCAACATCATCAAATGATTCAATAAATGTCTTTTTTACGAATATGAAATTATATTGCATTCTCGCTTGTTCAAAGATCATAAGAGTGCATTTTTGTTCATTAACCCAAAATATAACTCCAATGCATCACAGAATACTTCATCCATCTTAGGATTATTTGCATACTAATCTGTGCACATAAACTTTTTGAGCAAAGCAATGACATGCATATATTTTTGTAAATATGCACACAAATCAATATTTCCTTTTTATATGCAAGTAATGTTGGAACTTCAAAAAGACAAGTGCACAATTAAATTAATCCCGAGAGTATATGTTTTCACCATTAGTTTCCACATTTAGGTTCTTACTTCTTATTCATAAGAAAGAATGACCCAAATCGAAGAAACAAGAAATGCATTAAACTGCCAAATCTTTTGATCTATATGCAGGAAAAGAACTGGAGTGCTGCAGTGGAGTTTGATATCCAATTTGCTTTTGGAAGACTAATTACATTCCATGTGTAAGATAGAAAAGATTTAACTTAAACTTTGAACCAAGGTTAGTAGTTGTACGAAAATTTACCAAACTATGCCACTCGATTCAAATTTGAGTATTAAACATTAACTTTGTACATTATTTTGTATTCGAATTCTCCCTCATTTCAAAATAAATGATGTTATAATCCTTCAGTTCAGTTGCAAGTTCGATGACATTTTCTTCCAATATAAGCATTTTTTTTAACGAGTGAAACAAAATATTTACTTAATATGCATGTATTCATTCAAAATGACAATATATTTAAATAGTTGGAAGTATATAAAATGATAGAGTAAATTTTATATGAAAAAGGTTCATTATAAATTTGTCATGTGTTTAATCAAAATTCATCAGAAATTTTAAAAGTTTCAATAAAATAACAACAAATATCATTAACCCAACTAATTTGGTATACATCCATTCCTCCACAATTCAAAACCTCAAATCATGAAAATGAACCAGGAATTGCGACAAATGCCGAGAACATTATGGTCCATTTACAACAAAAATTAAGAAATAGAGCCTCATCAAAACAATCAATATAATGGAATGAATTAGTTTAACGGTACATCAAGTATCATGGAACACTTAGAATCTAGACTCATTCTGATCACGCCATCGTGAACTGAGGGCAGTATATCAACATACACAATATTAGTACCGTAGATCAAATTTTCATCGAATCCAGGCCACAGAATCAATCTCGTCTCTAGCTTTCTTGTACAGTTCAAGCCGTTTAGCATATTGCAGTCGCTTCTCCATTAACGCTGGATCTTCATCTAATAGGTCGGAAAGTTGCTTACCCTATAATGCAACAAAGCATGAGTAGCAGTACCATGCAAACGGAAAGATGGTATGATATATTCAAAACTTAGAATAAATAATATTGCATTAGAAATGAGACTGCTTGAGATGGGTGCAATTCACTTAGGGTGTGTTTTGTTTAAGGTACTAAATAGTCAATCCATCTAAAACAAGATTGGCAGGAATAATTCTGTTTTAGCGGAATTGACTATTTAGTCCCTTAAACAAAACACATCCTAATTAGACAGCAGCCTGAAAAGTAGTAAAATCAATTTTCCTATTGATTTGAGACACAAAAATTTGAAAATATTCCAGTCAAAACTTGAACAATAGAAATTGACAAACTATGACCCACAAATTTTAAGATCATATTTGTCGTCTTATAATATATAGTCTCGTTTATTATTATACATAACTGATTTTTTATTCTTATTGTTTACTCACGTGAAATTAATATATCCTCGCTTTTTTAGAATGTGATTTATAAAAATATTGTTGAGTAACTAGAAGCTATAAGATGACAAATATGGTTTTATATTGTGTGGATCCCCCTATAATGATGTTTTTAGCCTTTCAAGTCCCGAATTGATAAAAAAAAAATCTTTCAAACCCCTAAAACGAGGTCTTCACCACAATTGATGAGAAATTAGAGAAGGATGCTTAAGATGGATTGAAAATTTGCATAGAAGACCTATAGATGTGGGGCAGGATGTAGAATCTTATCTATAATCTGAAGGGGAGAGAACTATAAAAAACCTGCATGCTATATTCAAATATTGCTGAGCAATTGTGTCAACTATTTATGAGATATGTGTGTTGGTGTGGTGTTGTAACATTCAAGACTAACTACTGATGTATTAAGAGTGCTTATATGATTTAATGCGGAGCATTTGTTTTTGCAAGGAAACTGGAGTTAACAAGATCTACCAAAAGAAAAGAGCAAGTACCTCTTTCTTCCCAATTTGGGTGTAGAAGTAGTTGAGTAGATTCTGTTTGGCCTCCTTAACTTGGCAGTAAACCACTGCTTTGGGAATCGAGTTCCTAAGTGTCTCAGATATCATACCTACATAAGACGACACGTTGGAACCTATCCTCCTGAAATGTGCCTCCGCATAACGATCAACATTTGCTGAGTTGTCGCGTGGGTTGTCACGTGGGTGCCCACCTGGGTGTCCTGCTTTCTCAACTTCCTGAGGAAGCTTCCGGAAAAAATCAACAGTGAGGTATGAAGATTCCATATCAACCAATCTAACGACGGTTTTCTTGCTTTCCTCACGAAACCGTTCCAGTGATTCATTAGCTGCCCCAGCTATGGTTGATTGTAGAGTTGGAAAACGTTTCAACTCCTGCCAGCAAAGAATATTTTGAAACAAATAAGGATGCAATATAGACCAAACCTATGTATATACACACACAGTCAAAAAATAGGACCCAAAATTGGCTTTACAACATTAGGTACTCTACTTTGTATCTATGTATATAAATTCTCATGAACGAACAGTCACCTGACACTCCGACATTGACTTCCTGACAAGTTCCTTCAGGACAAAGTGAACCTGAATATGATAAACATTGTTAGTCATGGACATAAGGGGATATTATGACAGTAACTAAAATTAGAATAAAGAAAAAGAGTAACTCACAGCATCTACAGATGCTTCAGCAGGGCCCCTAAAATAATTTAATGAGCCCTCAATAAGTCGTCGGTAACCTTGCTCAGGAGCAATCAAGTGCGGTTGATAACCATCCGCTTCTGAAACAATTTTTCTCACGTTCTGCACTGAAAGATGTCTATCAAACGGAAGTTTTCTCAATGCAGCTGGCAGCTGATTGTCGAAAACTCCATAAATTCGATCGCCTCCTGGTCGGCTGAAGTAATTAAGCAGCTAATTAGAAACTACAATCACTATCATGTTAAATTTAATCAAAGAAAATGCAAATTGGAATCATGAGCAATTTTTTTAATTTTAGTGATTGTTTGTCATTATCATTTAAGGATGTGTTTGCTTCAAAGGATACAATTATCTATCCCTAAAAAACATGCATGTTTTGATGAGATAGATAATTTTATCCATTAAAAAAACAGACCCTAAGAAGAAGAGAAATAATGTGGTTGGTAGGCAGAGAAATTATGAACTTGTTTAATAACACAATCATCATCATATCCAAATGAATCCTAAAGCAAGCAAATATTAAGGGTTTAACTTTAATAAGAGACAGTTTGCAGGTGTGGAGACAGATCAAACTAAAACAACATGGATTTAAAGGAAATTTGTCTTTGGATACACAAGCAATATCAATAAATTATGCAAGATTTTGTACGCATCAGCATTAAATATTACTCCCTCCATCTACGAATAAATTTCATAGGAGGAAGTGATTTTTTTTTTTTTTTAAGAAAAATTGTTTTATTGACTTTGTTAACCAATGAATGAAGATTATTTGAGATAAAAGTGGGTATTGTGATTGATGTTTCCATTTTTAGGGTGTGAACTATATTGTGAGACGACTCGAAAAGAAAAGTGTGAAATTTATTAGGGGACAGAGGGAGTAGAAACTTTGGGCTTTATTGGCAATATTATATCCTACAATTTATTTCCAACTCACTCCACAAATGGAAATGAGTATATCAAGTATATTTAAAATATTGGAATTTCACGACAATAGTGAACTATATTTACCAGAATTGGGAAAAATGAATCAGTGAGATGTAAATGTAATATGTACATAATGTAAGTCATGCATCCTTGCAAATAAATATAATTTTCATAGAAGGAGTTTTCAGGTCTAAAATATAAGAGTCATTAATGCACAAGACAAGCATACCCTCCATCTAGATGCTCCTTGAATATCTTGTCAAAAGCACGGCAAAGTTCCAGAATCAAGTACAATTGAGCCTGAAAGACGAACTTCAGCTTCTAACACAATTGAAAAACTTCAGACATAAAATCATGAAAAGGAAGGTAAGAAGGTCACCCCAGCATCGACAGCAATAGGCCTTCCAAGATGGTCCAACTCAGCTTCAAGTTCATCAATACTTTTGTTAATCAATGAAGTAATACTCGGTATTCTGGCCTTAATTACAGATTCCAAATGCTGAAAAAAATATCAGACAATATAAGATTAAGCCAGATTGCAGGATATGAATAATTACAGTTGAGGAAGAAAATTAAACCTTAGACAGCAGCTTTGCAAGATATTCAGAACCCATTTTATTGGCCAAATGCCCATAGTCGGGACTTGTCGCAAAGTACTCACGCTCCCTTCGCCTAGCAACATTAATATCAACATTTTTGTTAATATCTGCTTGTGAACGATTCACAATACCCACCCAAGGATGCTGCAAACGATATGCTCTTCCTTCCAAAACCTAATAAGAGTAGTACAGAAATAAAACATTCATTTTCACATAAAAATGCAGACAGAGAAAGGGGAAAAGATGGAGAAGACGGGTGAGACAAAACATGAATAATTTTGGGGAGAGGGACAACAAACAAGAGTGGAGGATTATCATGCAAAACTGGAAAAAATAAAAGGACAAAATTTGTGTGTGGATGGGTGTGTGTGTGTGTGTTGGGGGGGGGGGGGACAAACAAAACAGTGGTGAACTATCTAGCTAAACTGGAAGACACAAAAAGTCAAAAAGGAAATTTGTTGGGAGTATATAAGCAGTCTTGCTCATATAGTCTTCAAAGATGTACTATTTCATTGACAAGAATAAGTGTATCATTGTAATTTTATCCTTCAACGATGTTAGTTTAACGTCTGTCGTGGTGCACATGATACATAAAATAGAGAGGGCGAGGAGAGATTACATCCTGGGCATTAGTTCCTTTGTCCATCAGATCAAGTTTAGTAAGCACTCCAAATGTACGTTCACCTGCATAAATTGCATAATGATCATAAAACAATAACAGCTTTGTAACAGATACCAATTCTTCAATTTATCAACGGAAGGTTCGTACCGGATGGATCCACTTCCTTTGCAAGTTTAATAGCATCAGATGTTGCAATATCTTGGTTTGCTGGAGATATTGCCAGTATAATGCAATTGGGCTGTATTTAGAAAGAAATTATTATAAACTAAACAATTGATAAACAGATACCATCCAGATAAAAACAGATATTAAGAGATAACATTCAAAAAATGCTTTTCTTTTTACCTTCTCAACATATGTGCGAACCATAGTTTCAATGTCTTGGACAATACTTTCTTGTTGCCCCTCTGCAATGACAAAACTTTATTATATTGGATATCATGTTAATTAAAAATTTAAAACTTTACTAGTTGGAACTTGGAAGAGAACATATGAGAATGAGAACATACCTACAGCAACTTTTGTTAAACCCGGAAGATCGATAAGAGTTAAGTTGACGACTGCAAGAACACAAAAAACACCAAAAATAATTAACAGCGAACTCCGTAGGGAAGAAAGAACCAAAATTCACAATGCGCCGGATATGTTCCAAGAAAATGGTGCTTCAAAAGCGACGTACCGTTAGGTGAATAGATACTAAGGTGAATAGGAACTGGGGAAATTTGTTTCGACTTTCCTGTGATTCTATCAGTTTCATCCGCTATTTCCTTGCGGACCATTGCTGCATCAGATATTAAGTTGATATAAGTATTCTCTTAATTATATAAAGATTTTAATACTTGAAGTTACAATTGCTAAAACCACATTAAAAAATTTGCGAGGTTACTTGAAACCAGTAATCAACCTCCTGTATAAGAACCTTATCATTACCCTCCATGGGTAATGCTGTGAAACTAAAATTTTCTAACCATAAACTGATTCACTCAAGTGAAGTCTTTTTTAATAACCATAATTAAGATTCCATTAAAATACGCAATATTTTCCCTACAAACTAATGATAACTGAAATTCTAAAAGAGAATGCAGAAGGTAACACAAATGAAAATGAAACTATCAGCAATTAATTTTCTTTGACAGTAATTAGCACACTAATCATACCGAAATCAGTGAATCGTCTCCTGGGCAAATGACCAAATTCTGCATATTCCTGCTGTCCATCATCTATTTTCTGCAGCTGCAACACCAATGGCCGCCTAGTAACGATTCCTGAAGTCCATTTTTTAAAAAATTAACATATATATATGCTCAAGAGTAAGATTTTGATACATAATGTGCCTTTCTTTCCAAACCAAATTGCATCAGACAAAACTAACCAGAGCCTCTAGGAAGAAAATCACGCCCCACAATGCTCTCCAACACCGATGACTTTCCAGAACTCTGCATCCAGCTCAATCCACCAAACGAAACAGATTCAGAACCCACATTTAACAACAAAAACATATCAATTGAAGTTGAGGGGAAAAAAAAAACTGCCACTCACTCATCTTACATCTGATCAACAAAAAAAAAAGCTATTTACAATATAAATTTACATTAGCTGCACGGATCTTCTAGTTTTCTCAAGCCACCCTCTCCAACCAAAAAAGATCCATACATTGTGTAGAATCCACGTTAAACTAATTAACAAAATAGGCAGATTTCCTACTATCAATTATGATAAGGAGTGATTAAGATGCCGACCTGACCACCGACAACAGCGACGGAGGGGAGGGCGTCCCATAGAGATGAAAAGGACTGGTCTCCGCCACCGTGGTCACCGAGGGCGGTGCAAGCCCTCTGTATTCTGTTCACCAGTCCGATCAAACTCTCCATTGTCGCCATGCTACTCTCTTAGACACCAAAAACTCGAGAAAAACGACAGATCTAATTCGAGAATGCAATCAACCTTCAACTTCCAAATCAAAAACTAAATCAAGTTTGGAAACGACAAATGCACTTAGAATTGAACTAACAGACAGTCGACGAACAACTGTTTGGACTGAACGCTGAGCTAGAGAGAGAGAGAGAGAGAGAAATCGGGGTGATTTTGTTCAAGGTGCGGTTGAAAAACTTTTGAAATCAAATTTGTTTTGTTGGGCCTGAGTGTGGGTTAGGGATATATTGCGCCGAGTGCGCAGTGGAGTGGACAATGCGGCAATTTTCGAGTGTTGGCGGTCCCACCCGGTGGTATGGTGGGGACGAGTAAGGCCATTTGAAAGTGTTGTACCTTTCCTTTTCTAATTTTCTTGTATTTATGGAATGTACAAATGAGCAACGTTTAGAAATTTGAAATTTGAAAAAGGAAAGTGGGCCATGGGTGGATTGCACCGTTGAGGTTGGCCGGCGCTTGGCGGTGGTGGGGGCATGCTCACTGGTCAACAAAAATCTTGATTTTTTTTAATTATTATGTTTTTAATTTGTGTTTATTTGATTAGAATATTATGTTTTTGTTTCAGGCAAATATTGATAATTAAATACATTCTATAAATAAATAAATAAATAAATAAATAAATTACAAAACATACTATTCTAGCATATTCTAATAGTAAAATTTGCCATTTCGTATTCGGTTTAAAATTTTATATATGATGTACATGTAAAATATAAAATAAAAATCATCTGCAGTAATAAAAGAAGTCATAGAAAGTCACTTGAGCCCAATTCAAAATAGATACCAAATTAGTTTAAACATAAATTTATTTTCAGAACAATTTAAAGCTGGGCTCAGTAATTTAAAAAAGATAAAAGGAAAAAAAAAATCAAACTACTCTAGCTCGACTCATGTTTGTCTCGATTAAAATTCTTTCGAACTTGACTCGATTAACTATCAAAACATTTCGACTCGAGCCATTTACAGCAAGCTCAGTTTATGGCTGAAGCTGTATCTGCATTCAACAGTCAGGACTTTGGATATAGAGTGCTAGTAATTTATCTGCCAATAATAGTCCCTATTACATTCCATCAACATATCAAATTCACTTGAATTAAATCATTGCATTATTGGACATAAAATGTGGTATCCCTATTAAATTTTCGCGGGTTAAATATACAAACTGAGAAATTTTCGGCTGACAGACATTGCCAAGAACACCAAGACAGACCTCATCTACAAATTCATGCATACATTAAGTGTTAACAGTTATTAACTTAAGAGTGAGTTCCCATGTCCAAATCGATGCTCAAGCCTTCTTGTAAACCACTTTGGCGTATTCGGGGCTCCACATGTTGTTCTGTACATAAGTTTTAATTTCATCCTGCATCACAAATAATAGGATTAGTTACGACAATGATCCAACGTGAAGTTGGCAAATCTGAGAAACCGGTATTTTCACATAGAAGACAGATCGAAGGGCATGAACTGATGATGTATATGCATCAAGAGTAATGGTGTTTTCTTTCTGTAAATTTCACTGTCTAGGGTGTAGGAAATTTCTGGAAAGTCGTGTTACTGAAAGCAAGAAGTCGAGAGATGCATAAAGATGTCATGCTGTTATCTACAACCAGGGATGGTAACTATACCCTTCTCTCAAATTAAGAGGTAATCATTTGGAAATTTGAAACGTCATCTACGCTAGAAACAACTAAAGAGAAAGAAACAGCTTGTTTTAGAGTCGTATTCGGAGTGCTAAAGAGAAAGAAACAGCTTGTTTTAGAGTCGTATTCGGAGTGATGCCTTTGGTCCACAATACACTAATATACTGTTTTTTCCTTTTTCTGTTTCTTAAATAAATGAATGATCCCTTTGGTACTTGACAGTAAGAGGTGATGTGATAGTCATTCATAAATATACGTAGAAAGTAAAGAAATACACGTAATCTGAAGGTAGATTTAGCAAGAGGTAATGCATGCAAAGGGTAGCGCAGAGAGATTGGTTTCAATAATAACTTTAATGTGATTATTGATCCTACTCCGCTGAATGTTCATCTCTCTGAAACTTAAGCCCAGAGCAAAATAACTAAAATCATTGGACTGATAGATTGCTAAAGAAGGATCACGTCACTGTAAACAAGAGCTTCATTTCCACCCCGAAGAAGTGCAATAAAGTGCTTACTACAGAAGCATACTAAAATTCTGACCAAGGCAATTTACATGCATGGAAAAGAAATGAGATAACAAAAAATCAAAGGCATGCGTAAGTTGAATGTCCACAAAACTTTATGTACCGTATTCAGTCTCTTTAGTTCTCGTGCATCCATCTCACGATATCCTTCTACCAAGTCCTCTTCTATGGCTTCTTGAATGACTGCTGCAGCTACTTCCTTTGTTATATCACGTATTCTGCTTGCATGAATAATATTTAGGAAACTAAGGGGACAATGTAAATTATTTCATTTTAGGTCGAGATAAGGTTCGTTTAATTACCTGGATATTGGCGGATAGATAATTCCTTGAAGTACCTCTTCCTCAGTCATATATCCAGCTAAACTGTATTTAAAAGTAACTTAATTAAGATGTAAACTGAGACTTGATGAGCAAGAGGTGCTATTAATATATTTCACAGGACCTCTACACAACACCTAGCTTAAAAGAAATGTGAATTATTTGGGCACAAAAAACAATAGAGCTCCATTTGGATTGGTGGATTTGAAATCCATTGATTTCACACACAAATAACACTTTCTCCAAGTAAGTTAATGAATTTATAAATACTTAGATTTTAGTCATGTTTAAAATAGAAGAATTTTAAATCCTTATCAAAACCATGTCATTTAAAATACCTCCTCTCTACCCTCTTCCATCTTTCTCTCTCCTTTATTTTTTCCCTTCTCTCCCATCTCTTTGGGATTGATGATTTGAATAAATGCCTTCTTACATTTATTATTTCTTAAATCCATTCACTTTCAAATCCATCCAAATGGAGCCTAGAGGAATTGTGGAAAGTACACTTCAATCAATTGATGAACAAACAAGGCCAAAAGTTTCATTTTAAAGAGAGAGAAGCTTTTCCAAGAATTATAGTGGATATAAATTTTATTAATCTAGTCATGTAGCTCAAATTTAGTTGGACTTGGCAAAGTATCATACAGGTTATTAGTTTGTTAATAAAGCTGTTCCTAAGATAGCACTAAATCCTATGTTAAGAGCTATGATCCAATCACAGGAATATTTAAAAACTGTAGTCCCTGAAATACCATTCTGCAGCTGCCTGTAGCATTCCATCTGAGACGATCTTAGATCCAGATAGTAGTGTTCCAAGTCCAATCCTGCAACAGAGGAAAGCTTAGCTAAGATGGAAATCAAACACTTACCAGATAATCTTCCTCAATTACTTAGGAATTTGAGACACTAACCCGGGAAAAAGGAACATGTTATTTGCCTGGTTGCAGTGGCCAACATGACCATTTCCTGTGTGATTTTTAGTTGCAGTTAGTAACTAGTAGACTTTAAAAAGAAAACTGGAATATAATCTAGAACAGATTTATCTGCAGTGAATTGTTCCTTAATTTCTCTCATCTCTCTCTGTCTCAAACATACAAATCATCAAAATGCAGTCCTTAAATTTGCTGTCACCAATCCTGAGGCCTGAAGGCTAGCTGTAGTATTAAACTTCTGACACTTTTTTAACTTGTTTAACACAGTAAAATAGCATATTTGTCAGAATAGGAGATGTATGACTGTATGGGGCCAGGGAACAGTTGAACGGGTTAATAACAGAAAAAGATAAGGACAGCAAAAGCTAGAGACATGGTCAAAATTCGTAGGCTAGACAACAAACTTGGTTAAAATGCAACATAAGGTCTGAAGTCACTATAGACAAACAACTAAAGGCCCAACAGCAGGCTTCTAGCATCGATATAACAAGATCTCAAACTTCTTTCGGATTAGTAGTCCTACACATTTGCAGACAGCTGAACTTAGTTACACGAAGACCAGATGTGATTCATTAATGTGACACATTGTTTTGTGCTTAATACCTCTAAATTTCTTCAATTTCAGCAGAAAACCAATAACTGGGTTTTCATGCAGAGAAAATTGAAAGAAAAAATGAAGATGGGAAAGCAGCACCAAACAAGTTAAAAAAGAATCAAAAGACATACCAAGATCAACATTGTTGAAAGGGCTTCCACTTCCAAATATGATGTTGTCACCTACTATGGAAAATGCTTCCTCTGGGGTGCACTCGGCTGACATGGTCCCAATGGTTTTTCTCAATAAGACATGAAATTAATATGTTTAAATTGTATAAATTAACCAAAAAGTTTATTACCATTTTTCGTAGGGTTAGACATTGGAAAAATTGCTGGTCTGGTAGAAGTTGAGTCTCTGAGCGCTTCTAACACCTGACAATCGGAAAGCAGTATGATTCAACATAAAACTACTACAACTTCTAATTTTGTTCATCACCAAAATATATATATATACACACACACACACACATATATACAAGGAGAACGTGGATTTCATACTTCTTTGGAAAATAAACCTCCACATGCAGACAACCCAAGAAGAACATCCGGCTTTACTTGTCGTACCTGATCCGATATCAACCAAACAATTGTTATACTAAACTGAAATATATATCTTAAACCTCCAATTATATCATAAATGTATGTGTATGTGAATCTTTAAACTTTTATTTTCATAGTAAACATATGCATGAAAGAGGACCCAAAGTGATCCAATTTGAGTCATCAGAAACTCTTAATTGTGGTTCATACCAAGGGAAATGCACATGCTGAGGTATCAGGGACAAGACGGGTCAACAAAAGCTCTGCAACAATTATCCTTACATAAGCTACTTAAATCAGCAATGTAAAGCTTCTCTAGTTCCTAATGTTATGTTAATGAGTAGGAGACTATGTAGGTTAACTTTCTAAAATTATTGACACCAGTTTACACTGGACCTGCTGAAAAGGATAGGCCTATATAGCTATCACACAAGAATCAACTAATTTCCCAAATGGTTCTCTCTAAAGTTTTTATACAAAAGGGATAGCTTCTCAGTGGCACCTATTCAAATCAGTAGTCTAGTAGTAAGCAATAGCAGGAGGAAAAGGGAGTTTTTTATATGATACAGAATAACAGGAGGGATCCAATCACAATCCCATCTCTTGAATAAAGAGATATCACGTAGAATGTATTCAACTTAGCTTGCCTTCCATGACAGGAAATAATCGAAAGAGAAGAATCATTTGAAACTGCAGTTTTTTTCTGGCAAAAATGCAGAAACTGCAGAGTCCCAAAACATTATGAATGAAACAGCTCATTTAACTTATAAGAGAGCAGAATCAAAATGAGGCAGGATTATGCAGTTCATTTAGTGATCAATTTTGGAATTACATTTGTCATTTCTTTGGTCATATTCCACAATCCACAATTCGTTTTTACACATTATAAAAAAGCTTCACATGAAATTTTATTATAACATGAGAGCTAGCCATAAAGTCTAATAATAGTGTTAGCCAACTGATTCACATTTTTTTCTATGACATAAAATAAGACATTTAATAATTTGACATTCAT
This sequence comes from Prunella vulgaris, assembly GCA_026898435.1. Taxonomy (NCBI): domain Eukaryota; kingdom Viridiplantae; phylum Streptophyta; class Magnoliopsida; order Lamiales; family Lamiaceae; genus Prunella; species Prunella vulgaris. Next base: position 511,276 of record JAPKLY010000018.1, on the reverse strand, counting down.
ACTTCCATAGTAAATGAATATTTAATAAACTGACCACTTCCGCAAGGGTTGCCCCTTCTCTCAATCCTTGGCGTGCAATTTCTTTGTCCTTCCTAGCAAATGAGCGAGCATCTGGATCAATATTTTCACGTGCTTCTGTTATAAGTCCCTGTATAACACAAATATTATACCTGTTAGTACTTGCACTCTCAGCTGGTTATCAAATTAATTAGAAAAGATAGTAAACAAATTAAAGCATATATTAGTAGATTACTTACGTTGGCATCAACAACCCAGAATTGACTCCTGGCACTTTCGAAAGCAACTTCGGTGTCTCCTAGCATTCTTGACATTGTTTTCCTTGCAGCATTGAGAACACCTATTCCAGCACTGCAGCAACAGTTCAATAACTTGTATGTCGAACAAGAGGAAGAAATCAATTGTAATGGTGGGCATAATATGATACTACCTTCCAGCCCCAGCAACAACAATTTTCATCTTTGGAAAGTCAATCATTGGTCTTCCTTGTGCTCTGACAGCTCCTAAAAGACCCGCAAGCGCAACCCCAGCTGTTCCCTGGTGAGTTTATTGGCATCAAACAACACACATAATTTGGTTATCAATTTTGAAGACCAGGAAACATTTATCGACTCCGTACCAAGAATGTTATTTAGAATCATGTTTTTTTGATATGCAGCAGGTTTTCTAAAACTTGCATGAAGCAAAATAACAAACAAAACAAAATTTTGAAGCAGTTGTAGTATGTTCACCATCAAAAATTCATGGTGCTTAGGTATAAAATGAAAATTTATAAAAGGAGATATGAACAACACAGTCTCTTTCTTTAGATCCGTTGATGATTCTTATCCATTCACCATATAAGCAACTCAAGTGATGATTGTACGGTTTTACTTTCTACTGGACCTCATCATTTCACTGAACCATATTATTTTTATCCAGTATAACTTATTTAGATAAAAATTAATAAGTGAATCAAGCATCTGATATATTTAGAACTTTACTTATATATATTATTATTACAAGGCATTTTCCATAAGTAACACTTTACTATTCTCACCCGGATGAAACTACAAAGATATTGAACATGCATAATCATGGATGTATTTGTGTTTGTGTGTGAGGGAGAGAGGGATTTCTACCATCCACCAGTTATTCCATTCACCAAATAACCTAACATTACAGCACGGATATAAAAACTATAGGTAAGAAAATAAAACATTGCCTGACATATCGAACATAAAAATTCAAATCCTGATGAAGAAATATACAAACCCTCCACTAATTTAGTCAAATACATGTTGGGTGACCTACAGAACCTTCTGAATCCCTTTTAAGAAGTTCGAATCTGAAGGAATTGAAGTTTATGTAAATATATATAAGTCTAGTGACATTTATTACACGGAAATCTCCCCCCCCCCCCCCCCCAACCCTCTGTCTGACAGTTCAAAAGATAAATAAACCCCCACTGGTAATGCTTTAGTATTATTTTAATCCATTTGACAGATTAGTAACTGAATATGTCCCTCCTTGGCACCTCAAAGCGTAATTTTTTTCCTATATATAGGAATGCCACTTACCCATATATGGCCCAACATAACACGGAATATTCAAAACTTGATGGGTCAACTTCAAAGCACTGTCTCTCTAACATCTAATGGATTTTAGAGTATTTACTGTTTTAGAATAATGTCTAAATAATATGCAAATTTGACATCATGAATTGTATAAGAATTATTGTTGACATTCTTCTAGATATCAAGCAAATATCATCTGCAGAGGAATTGCATACCTGAACGTCATCATTGAACATTCTGTATTCTTTCCTATATCTCTGCAACAGCTTGAAGGCCCACTTACTTTGAAAATCTTCAAACTGTAAATATACTACGTGCATGAGAAACTTAAAATGAAAAAACATTTTTACGGAGATGCCAACTAACCAACAGAGCACACTACAATCAGAAGGTTATAATCAGTTAAAAGGCATATTGGCACCTGGACAATCACATGAGGCCAACGTGTAAAAACTGCTTCCATGAATTCATCAATAACAGCAATGTACTCCTCGCAATCAAGACGGTGCTCTTGTAATCCCAAATCTGCAAGAAACGGCAAGTAGGTAAGTGCAATGAATCTCAAAAATATGATCTGCTAACCACTAACAAGATATAAATTGTTCTAAAAATATATTAGTGGTTACTTATAGAAGTGAACATGCTACCCAACATGAATAGATAAGTACAATTATAACATGTTAGGAAAAAAATTACTAGAGAAACACACACCAATTCATTCATTGTGATAAACAGAGAACTCGGAATTATCAGCATAACTATATTTCACAACTTTATTAACTGAATATGAAAACCAAGACATCTGCAAGAAACATATTCTACTTAATTGTGGTAGCATGTCAAGGCCCTGATAGGAGGAAAATAATAACTATCGAACTTTGATAATGCTGGGTAACCTCAGCTCATTAGGTTTAAACAAAAATGGCAAAGAAACTTCAAGACATAAAAAATTTATGATTTTCCTGTAACATAATTGACATGATTGTACAAGGAACTTACACATTGGATCTTTTAGAAGCTGCTCATTGTTGGTTCCAACATCAATCATGACTGGGAGAACCTAAGAAGGGCAAAAAGACAGAACATGGATTGTCAGGGTATGGGTGAGAGCAACAAAAAAAAAATTTTAATGAATTATAATTATTTGGAGTCTGTTATATGCAATTATGAGCAAAATCCAAACATAATGTCCAATCTAAGACATGTCTTAATTTATGTTTAAGTAAAATAAATGTTTCTTAAAAAAATTACTACCTCCGTCCACGAAATTTATGCTCACATTTTTGCACGTGGTTTAATGCAATATGTCGGAGGGTATTACGGGATATTGTGAAATCCGTTTTGAATAAAGAGAATATTTATGAAAAGTATATCATATGTATTTTCCATAAATATTTTTTTTGCTCAAAACGGACCTCACAATATCCCATAATACCTTCCGACATATTGCATTAAACCACGTGCAAAAATGTGAGCATAAATTTCGTGGACGGAGGGAGTATTTTTTAAGTCTTTGTAGGTCCTTCATTCGCCTTACTTACTAAAAATCAGTGGACACAAAATGGGTTGACAGTGGTAGATGTTAACTAATGGGTGTGTGCAAAGTAGGTGATAGATGATTGATTGTGCATGTGAAAATATCTATAGGGAAGTAAAATAAGATACTCCTTTGTGCTATATTAAAAATACTTTTCTCAGGGAAACCGTCGAAGATTCAAACATATAATTCATCCTTTCTTCTACATAGTCTGCTTTGCATAAAACTGAACATTCAGTATTTAATTAATTGTTCAATGATTTAACTAAACACACATCAATTATAAAATTACAAAATATATCATCCTTAAATTTGGTATATACGCCCTTACTGGCTTTCCCTGAGACTTTGTTCATAAATTTATAGGTAACATATATAGCATGCTAAAGTTGTATTTTATGCAGTAAAAAAGATATTTAACGTAATATAGATTTAAACGCGAACAAGATTATACTCTTTGTGGGTTTATCCCTGCAGCAGCAACATAAAGATCCAACTTTCCAATTGCAATTCCAATTCCTTGAACTCCAAGATCTCCAAGACCCAGTATTCTGCTTCCATCAGTAACAACAATCATGTCAACCTACATGGAAAGGATTGTTATCAATAAAAAGTTTGTTGAGGAGATAGATTTTTAATTAATACCAACATCAGGCACTACATATATTTATTTTTGGATGTGCATTATTTCTGTTTGACTAGCTTAGAGGAATTAAATGTTGGAAATCTCCCAACCTACATGAAAAGGATTGTATCAACTATAAAATTTGCTGAGGAGATAAATTTTGAATTAGCATACAAGGCACTACATATACTTATATTTGGCTGTGAATTATGTCTATTTCACTAGCTTAGACAAATTAAATGTTGGTTATCTTTTTACATAGAAGTGAGACAAAACTGCTCTCTGTTCCTGTAATGTATACATGACGCAGAGACAAACCCACAACTTATACTTGATATGCAGGATCTTCCATTGTACGTCATAAACATCATGGAATAGCACCAAAACGGTTTAATATGAAAAAGTAAGCCATCCCGAATCGACTATTTACCCCATGATATTGTTCATAATCAAGACTATTTACCTGATCTGCTGGCCAATTATAAACCATTGACATCATTTCTCCACGATCTTCTGCACTAAAGTACATCCCCCTGGGTCGCCTAAACAAGCCACTGTACTTCTGACATACAAGACCAACTGTAGGAGTATAGACAATAGGTGCATATTCCTCGATATTATCAATAAGAACCTGTAAATATGATCAAAATGAAAGAGAAAACGTTCATAAGAAAAAGGAGCAATGACTATCAAAAAGTTACACTACATAAAGAGGTGATCGAAGTCTAACAAAGTAAGAGTCAGGATGCAACTAAGCAGTTTGATTAATCGGCGCACCCACACTCAGACACAGACTGAACTGGTAGGCCTTCTTCACAAGATAATTTGTTTCTGCTGCTCCAACATTCTTATTTCTAGACTAAATTTAAAAATTTTAAATTTTAGCTTCATCAAGGTTTTCCCATGGTTAGCAAGACTCAAAGCTACACTACTACTTTGAAAGCTAGTTTAGTCTATTACAAAAGTTTAGTACTTCACTAGGACTGCTAATAATGATTAATGAGTAAAGTAACAGATTAACATGTATGGGTTCTCAAGTAAAATTGATAACAAGTGACCTCCAAAAGAGCTAATGGCAAATGAATAAAAAACGGATCAACAGTATAATAATTGGCTCTTGCAGAAGTTCATCACAATGCTGGTTGATGCAGATTGGTGAATGTCACAATTATATACTTGAAAGTGCTAGTGACGTTGACTAACTATTCATTAAAGCGCAAATAGTGCAACACTGACCTTATAATACATTGTCTCATTTCTATCATGCAAGCGGTTAAGAATGCGCCATTTGGCCAAACTGTATGGATCAGATGGTCCGTCTCTAGCACTTAACTCAAGCTTCTTCAGGTCAGCCACTATGATTGGATGGATGCAATAGAAAAGTAATTTACGACAAGCAATTGAAGGTCAAACCAAGAATCAGCACAAAAGAACTTCTATTTAAAGAAAATCAGAATATATATGACAGCCTCAAAATTGATTTAACCTCAGTTTAAATGACTAGGTCCATCTTCTGTCCAAGAAAAAGTTTCTTTTTTAGTCTATGAGCCAGCTAATATCTTCTAAATGTGGACTAACCAGTTTTTGCCTAAAAGCCAGTAGTGCAAAACCAATATCACTTAAACAAGGCAAAAACAACAACATAACCCACTAACATTACTAAAGAGTAAAGGCTAATTCATGATGACTCAGTCTTTTTCTCGCGATTAACTTAACCACAATACAAACAGATATTATCCATTTGACAGATTGTACATCAAGGTCTAAGGAAGAGATCACGATTCACGAGAACTGGAGGAAGAAAACTTACTAAAGCGTTCAATTTGCTGTTCATGAGACGAGACATTTGGAGGCAGTAGTCCACGGAGATCTAGACGATCACGTTCTGTCATCGTAAATGCAGTTCCCTATATTTAGGAGCACAAAAGTGTGAAGATTAACTTTCAATTGTTGGTGTACCTTAAGTCGTAGACAAATATGTCGTAGAAAAACTGCTAGATAGGATGCATACAAGCCATAACCCATAAGAACGAAAAACGGAGGACAAAAGATGTCACATGAATAACATTAACTTGGTTGGCTCATCACATCAACAGATATAATTTAAACCAATAGAAGAAAGTTAACATCCTTGTAGCATTGTCCCATGGGCTAAGAGAGGCCAAACATATCTGCCTGGATTCACATGTGCATTAATGCACATCAGAAAAAGTTCTCGAATCAAACTATATCTTGCCATACAATCTGCTCTTATCATAACTCACTATTTGTTTGCTCTCCCTTCCAACTCCAGTACTACCAAACCATACAATTCACAATAATCACCAAAATCATACTTCCGCACACAAATCAACAGCAGTAACAAATTAACCGAAGCCGTAGTACAAAATAAAACTCGCATAGAAACCTAAATTGAGTTATAAAGCGCGTCGTAAACTTCTGGAATTAATCGCAGCCCAACACTTCAACCAACGCAATATCAGATCTCAAAAATAGCAGCACGCTCCAGATCAGTATAATCAATTTACACAACATTCTCAACCAGTTTTACCTTGTTGAACCATGGATCGTGGAGAATATCCACGCTGCGCTTGTGAACTATGGTAGGACGGTGGCCCTCCGTCGTAGTGAACGATCTCGAACTACTCACATTCACGGCGGCGAAATCACTCCGCCGCGATTGCAAACGCTTCAACAGCGCGGACGACAGCCTCATCTGGCGAGAGAAATTCCCCATAGTTTCACGGAGGAAAAATACAGGGGAAAAAATGAAAAAAGAATCCACTTCAGTATATAGTTTTACAGTAGCAATGAATTTTATATTTGGAAAGTCAGTTTGGATGGAAACGCGAAGCTGAACAGTGACGCCAAGGGGAAATCATTTTTACTAATGCCAGAGTGATCACTGCATCGAGAGAGATGTACTCCCTTGATAATAAGTTGTACGTTGATCTGGAGGTAGAGGTCAACAATTGGGAAAGATTTGTCGGTATGGAAATGGAAAGTCTTGTCGTTGTGTGGGAGGAGATGAGTCAACGGTTATACCAAGTTGATCATTTATATAACCATTAATTGCAATATTTGATGAGATCCTTATTACCAAGAGGAGTTTTATTACCATATTGGATAAATGTTTATTTTATAAGCTAATTATTCTAAATTACTACTGTTTATCCATATAAATTTATTATTATTTTAATTTATTTTATTAGTATAGTAATTTCGTAAAATTATAAAATGAGTTGGTATTATGTGAGTGTTATACACCATAGAAGAACCCATGAACATTAATTTGACCTGACCCAAGATAACTTGATCCATTAAATAAAATCCTAAAAGTTACATAATAGAAGGTGAAAAAACACACATTAACAGAGAGATTGAAATTGAACGATTGAAATTTCACACACTAACATGTCGATCTCATTTGGAAGTTTGACAACGGTGCAACGGAGATTGCATGAAGAATCTGAGTCGATGGCGGCGCTCAATCTCCACGAATGAGTTAGGTTCTGTCATTGAAATCACCATTGAAATCGGCCGATTGAAAATTCATACACTAACAGGTCGATCTCCCATGGAAGGCTGACGGCGGTGCAACAGAAATTGAGTGAAGAATCAGAGTCACAACTACTATTCATATGACAATGAAGAGGGAAGACCATATCGATTGTTCATGCTATCATCCATCTCCAATTTTCTAGGTTCTGTCGTGAATTATAATTTTTCACAGATAGATTTAAGATTTTATTTAGCACAATTAGATCCCTCTGTTTCTAATTTTCACAATTACATCATGCATATTTTTGTGTTTGGGTTAATTCATCGGTAAAATTACAAAATTACTCGGCATGTTGTTAAAAAGTCCAAGGTTAATGGACCTTTTTCCGATTTACTCTTTCGTTCATGTTTGTTGATTTTCCTGAACTGGAGTTCTTTGCTCATTATTTGGCTGCTACTATCTCTTTGTACAAAATTATTCTCTTTCTTATGAACAACTGATTTTGCAACGTGGTGGTATTTAGATGGGTTAGTATTTATGTTAATGCGTTGTGTAATTAGTGAATGATTTGGGATAGAATTAGATATACAGTGGCTTTGTGGTCTTCGAGTCCAATTAGTCTTTAACTTGAGGTTAGTTGTATCACGAACCCTTGAAGTTGTTCCACATAGATTTCTTCATTAGAGTATCCTAAACTTCTTTCCACGTTTTAGCTTCATTGATCCTTGGAAAGAGAGATCCCACCATAGCTTGTCCTCCATATTTTGGTCTAGTTTTCCTTTATCTGCTGTAGACAAAGATATTGTATCTCCTGGAATAGTATATCCCTTGTCAATGATTTTTCATATGCCTTGGTGCGTAAAATATGGCCTTCATTTTGAATCCCCAATAGTCATAATTTTCTCCTTAAAAATTGGAATAGGAATTTGATGGTTATTCGGTACATTGGCCATTTTTATAGATTTGAAAATCGTATTAGGAAAGTATCGTAAATGGTGTTTTGGTGATATAGTAGAAGCTAATTTTTACCTAGTTAAAATCTAACTTGCTCTGATCGTAATTAGATGGGTTAGTATTTATGTGAATGTGTAGCGTAGTTGGTTAATGATTTAGGAAGCATTTGTAATGGGAATAATATATAAAAATGGAGAAACCACATTGTATAGTAAATTAATTAACACCACAGTGTATATGAATTAATTTTTATGAGAGATGTTGTTGGGTTTGGCTATACTGAAATGTGAAACTTCTGTTGCTCAGTCTCAAGAGAATATTGATTTGACTTCATCATTTAGTGTTGCTGGAAATTATATTAAGTTATATGTTGCATTAAGGCAGTGGCCCAGTAGCCAACCCACAAATTACATAACCTGTACTTTTTTAGTACATCCGCTGTTATTACTCATTGATGTGTTGTCAATCTTTTGTTGAAGACTATAATTGTTCTTCTTTATGTTTGTGATTTACTTTATTTATATTATGAAACTTAAAAAACAGACTGTGACACAATGAATCTACCAAAAGAAGCATATAGCGTAGCTTCAGTTCGTATATATTGTAGCGTTAGTTCGTAAATAGTATAGTGCTAGTTTGTATACAGTATAATGTTAGTCCATAAATGGACTGATGTTAGTACAAATTCAGTGTGGTGATAGGTCATTTTCTCTGTGGTGTTAGTTTAAATACATTGTAGTGTTAGTACACATACAGTGTTGTGTTAATTTATTTTCTTTGTGGTATTAGTTCATATATACTGCAGTATTAGTTTGTATATAGTATAGTGTTAGTTCATATATAGTGTAGTGTTAGTTCGTACATAGTGTGGTATTAGTTCGTAAACAGTGTAGTGTTAGTTTGTAAACAGTGTAATGTTAGTTCGTAAAAAGTGTAGTATTAGTTCTTAAACAGTGTAGTATTAGTTCGTAAACAGTGTAGTGTTAGTTCGTAAACTGTATAGTATTAGTTCGTAAACAGAGTAGTGTTAGTTCTTAAACATTGTAGTGTTAGTTCATAAACAGTGTAGTATTAGTTCTTAAACAGTGTAGTATTAGTTCGTAAACACCTATTAATCCATAAATCAACATCACTCATTAACCCACAAATTCAATGCCCACTAATCCATAAATCATAAATTGTTCAAAATTTCATCATCATCATCATCATCATCATCATCATCATCATCATCATCATCA
>JAPKLY010000018.1:472924-501836 GCA_026898435.1 Prunella vulgaris | reverse complement strand
CATCATCATCATCATCATCATCATCATCATCATCATCATCATCATCACATAGCACCATCTCCGCCCTCGTTTGGCTTGTATCTATGAAAAATGCTGCATCCACGTTTAATTTCCAATGGTCTATTTCCGCAAGTTTATAGCACTATTTCCTTTCTTTAATTTTCAACCACTTTAGATCCTTCCCTTTCATTCTAAACGCTTGCAGGCATAAAAACAACTTCATGGGCAAAATTATGTGATCCTTCTCAAACCATGTTAGTCCTCTCTCACTATATTTGCCATATAATCATACTAGATTTTGCAGCTACAGATTTACCCCTTTCTCGTAGAATCATGAAAACCAAGTCCATGTAATCATCATCTTTATATCTTGCATCATCAATAACTTCTTCCATAATAGAAAGCTGCAGACATTCTGAAGCAAAATTACAATGTGTAAAAAGATGTCAATTATGATCAATATAATTCCCATAAAGAGCACAATCTTTATTATCCACAACATACTTCATAAACAAATTATTCTTAATTGGTAAACAATCCCAACATGCTCTCCACAAACAATCATCTACCTTGAGTGCAAATAATATTGTTTTCCTATATTGTAAAACTTAAGGTGGGTTGCAGCATCAAGAAATGCAATTTCAAAAAAAATATTAATTATAATTACGCAAATGCAGTACAAATTAAACTCCATATAGTTGTTAATTCCATCATAAGAAAACCACATGTTATTATTAACTATCATAACTCAACAATCACTCTTTATCACACTATCTGTTGAATCTTATGGACATGTTTGCTGCTCATTTTCAACATTACACTTTGTTGTACCTGCTTATGTCATAAGCTTCAATTATCAATACAAAGTAGAGGAGAAACAGAGGCATAAAAGAATTTGTCATATATGTTACTAGCAAAATGACTTTGAATTAGAAGAAAAGACTACCAAAAAATAAAATAAACAACCATAATGTATCAAAAGCAAAAAGAAACAAATTGAGAAGAGTTTACCTAATTTCTTCTGATTCTATGGTGAGGATATTGCCAGAAAATAGTTTGTACTGATAGTGGCACTTTGAGCAGGACACAAGTTGAAATGCATTATCCATATTAGCAACTAAAATGAAATAAACAACCATAATGTGCCGAAAGAATAACGAGCTTGATGGTTTTAGTCAAATCATATTAGCAACTAACTTCAAGAATATAATATCATTTAGACCATAAATAGAGATCATGAAATTCATACCTTAAACAATTTTTGCTAAAATAAATCACTTTGTACAAACATACTGAGACATCGTATACCTGAACATTATATCCATGACAATCAACTACTTCTACATCTTTCATAATGATATTACTCTGCCAGGGGTAAAATATCAAACAACTAGTTTTCCCTGTTCTTTTTTGCTTTCCTTTTATCCCATTTCATTGAATTTCAATATCCTGCGAGTATGTTACTTGCCAACAAATTTGGAAAACTAAAAAATATTCCAAGGTAGTAATTTCCATTGTGTTTTGTAGTAAGTACCTGTAAGTCTGTAACAAGGGAACTTCCTCAATTGGGAGTTCAGCACCAAGATCACCACAAGCCACCGTAGCCTATCAACATCAATAATTGCAATAGTTAGCTATACTTTTATCAATTATTAACTATTGTACCCAATTCCAGAGCTCCTAAAAGTACATCAAAGGGACTGCCCGCTTTAGGTTAATTGATGTAAAATTTTCTTTGTTGTCACATATTCTAATAGTACAAGGAAAATGCACATACACTAGGACTGATCCTGAATCCTGGGAACCGGACAAGTAATAGGTCCAGACAACCACGGAAAACTGGAAATCGGATCAAATAGACTATAAATTATTTCAACTAGATTTTAACAGGGTTGGACAGGTAAAAAATCCCTCGGCTTCTATCTTATATATTACCAGGTGAACAAAATTTTAAACGTTAGACATTTGGACGACTTATTCAACGCAAAATTTAAAAATATCACTGACAGCATCTTATGTACCATATATCATTGTATTAGCCATTTAAAAAGTGAAGAATAATGGTCTAAAACTTTGATAATCTTATGAACCACATATCATCGTATTAACCATTCAAATAATTTGAAGAAACATAAAATAACCCAAAGTATTTGCATTTGTATACCAGTTTCAATTAAAGTAGGCAATAAGGATCTTCACATTAGATGTTCGATAGTAATTTTTCTTCAAAGTAGTAAAAAGTAACAAGAATAGAAAATTATTAGCGAGCAGCGATCGATTTACTAACCTTAATAGAAGTGACTATTATCACTGGCGCGACGTCTACACAAAGCCGCAACGAATGTTGACGAGCGATGTTTGAGACGATGATGATTCAGTGAAAAATCAGAGCAAAGACAGGGCGAGATGAAACGAAGTGCATGTGAGAGACAATTGTAGCAACGACGTGCGTGGGAGAGACAATCGGAGCAAATTCAGGCGAGATGAAACGAGAAGCGGTGTGCGTGGATTAGGGTTTGAGAAGATTTTTTAGAGAGTGTATGTAACAAAGGAAAATGAAAAAAAATGGGTAAAAACATCTTATATACTTACCCAAAAATTGACCCGAAAACTGATCCGAAATTGTTATATACGGATCCAATATGTGTGTGTATATCATTCACACAAAACTTTACCTTATAAAATACATTTAATTTAGTATAAGTATACTCATATGTGTTAGTTTTTCATTTTCATTTGACAAAAAAACAATTTTATTGTAGAAACTAGAAACTGAGTGCATGTGTACTCATTCCTTACAAATCCAAACACTAAAAATACTTTCTAAGAATAAAATAGAGTCAAACAACCAATATCGAAGCACTCTCTCTCTCCATTTAAAGTATCTCTAAAATATCTCCTTCACGTTTTAGTTCAACTAGCATTTTTGTAGATTATATATCGAAGCTCTCTCTCTCCATTTCAAAGTATCTCTAAAATATCTCCTTCACATTTTAGTTTAACTAGCATTTTTGTAGATTCTATATCGAAGTCTCCAAGCTTTTATCTCTACTCACCAATTGCATTTTTGAATTTTTAAGCTCTCTACCGTCTTCCCCACCTCAAATATTGCACCATTGAAAATTAAATCATTTCTCAATCCCCAATTTGTACAAATTAGGTCTGAATGTTGCATGAAGTGCTTCACCGTTTTGATACGAGTTGTCGTCTCTGTTTTCATCCATTTGTGAATTTCATCCCAAATAAATAAGCTCATCTTGCACTAAAAAAATATATGTTGGACTGATTCCCCCTCTTTCTTGAATTTAGCATTTCAATTTTTGGTCACTGATTGGCACCCCTCTAATGCGAAGATTATCTTTTGTTGTAATTCGATCTCTACCTGTCTTTCAAGCCGTAAGAAGAGTTAGTCGTTTAGGCGCGAAATTACTCTAAAGGCTTTTGAACAACTTTCTTTTTTTTCTGTTAAGTACCTTAGTTTAGATTTAGATGTGTGCAAACAATGTGTATTTGTTTAATTTGAACTAACACTTGTGCTAAGGAAATTGGTGTATGAAAACATATAGTTGTAAGTGAAGTTTGTAGCTGTATATTTGATCATTCTACAGCTAAGACATGACCCTACAGCTGTAAGGTTTCTCTACAGCAGATTTTTCTTATTTGATAGGACTCTACAACTGCAAGATTAAAGTCTACAGCTGCAAAAAACCGTTTGAAGAAGAGATGGTACAATTCAGAGATTATTTGAAGATAATGAAGACCCTTAAGTACTATTAGTATAGCTCTCTAGCACTCACTAAACTGTACTTAAGTGGAGGATATTTTTCTTAATTCTGGAGCTTAATGAAGATTAGTTACAAGAAGGCCAGAATTCTGATGAAAAGGACAATAGTACAATCAGTACTATCCTGTGTGAAGGATGAGGACCACCTCACACATGCCAAATAGAGAGAGGAGCCTTATCCGGATTTCAAATTTGAAATTCCAACGGATAAGTCACACCACTCAATCTATAAATAGAAGAAGTCCTCAGAGGAAGCAATAACAACAACCCTGAGCATACAAGCATTCAACCTAAGCAAGTCTACAACCAACAATCTTTCAGAGAGAGCTTACTCGTTTTATTCTTTGTAATTCATATGATAGTTGGTTAGGATTTTCTTAGTAAGAATCACACCTTTTGTTGTTGTTCCCCCACCTATTTTATATTTCTACTTTGTGTAGATATCTCTTTGTGAGGTTTTGTAAAACTCTTTGTGAGTTGTACTCTGAGTGAATAGGGTAGTTTAATCTCTTTTTAGAATAGAAATCTGAGTGAACCTAGCTCTAAGGGGGAACTACTTGTATTGATCTTAGTGATCATTTCTTAGTGAATTTGGCACCTGAGTGGTGTAATAGTGGATGTAGATGGTCTTTTTATAGACACTGAACCAATATAAACCCTGTCTATTTACTTTCTGCTATTTAAATTCTTGTCCTGCATACTTAATTTCCTTGTTACATTCATCATTGTTTTGAAATCTGGGTGCATAAAACTTTATGATTTTCACAGAGAAAAACTAACTCTACAGCTGTAGACTTCTCTAAATCACTCAGCTGTTAAGTCTGTTTATATTGTTTTTCATTAACACTCACTTTATTCCGCTGCACATTAGAGTATTCTCAATACAATTTTAATTGTGAGAACTCCTTTGTTATTTTGTCTACAAGTGATTTGTTATTTTGCAAGTTTTTTAAACTCTGCAGCTGTAAACTTCTCTAAGTCTACAGCTGTAACCTTTGTGGTCCAGTTTCTAAAACTCTTGTAGACTTGGTATTTTAAACTTGAAAAAGGGCTACTGTAAGGTTCTAGAATCCATCATTTTTGAAAAGTTTGAAAAATCTGATTTTGGACTCAAGGTCTATTCACCCCCCCTCTAGACCTTGACCACCTTAAGGGACTAACAAGTGGTATCAGAGCTGTTGGCTTGCCACTGCTTTGATCAATACCTAGCTAGATCCTTTTTGTTTTTGAAAAACACACATGCATACTTGCATGGCTCCCAAGATGATGAAATCAAAAGTTCCAATGTTCTCTGCTAAGGACTATGATGAATGGAAACTTAGAATGCAAGCACATTTATCTATAATCAATGATGAGATGTGGTCTATCATAGAGGATGACCCTATACCTATTGTGAAGGTCAATGCTGCAGCTGATCAGTCAGCTGGACTAGCTAAGATTATCCCCAAACCCAGAAGGGAATGGACTGTGGATGACAAGAGAAGGTCCAACATTGACAATGTTGCAAAGAGCACTATCTATCATTCACTTGATAAAATTGTGTTTAGTAAGATCAAGAACTGCAAGACTGCAAAAGATATATGGGAAAAGTTAGAAATGATTTGTGAAGGAACTGAACAAATCAAGGAAAATAAACTCATGATAGCAGTTCAAAAGTTTGAGAACTTCAAGATGAAATCTGGTGAAACTCTTGAGAAGTTTGAGTCAAGATTCATTGAGATCCTCAATGAGCTAGACTCACTTGGTAAAGATTACTCACAAAGAGAAATGAACATGAAGGTTCTCAGAGGCTTACCTTCTAAATGGGACATGAAGGTCATTTGTATGAGAGAATCAAAGGATTTATCTAAGATATCCACCTTTGAACTCTTTTCAGACCTCAAAGCTTATGATTTTGACATAAGCAGAAGAAAAGAACCTGACAGTAGTAAGGTTACAACTCTAGTGGCTGACAACCCTACAACTACAAGTTCTGATGATGAAGACTTGACTCTTTTCATAAAGCAGCTTAAGAAATTTGGCAAATGGACCAAGAAGAAGCAATTCACACCAAAGGAAGATTGTAAGGTGAAATCTACAGCACCTAACTCAACTTTTTTGTGCTATAACTGCAGAAAACCAGGACATTACATCAAGGATTGTCCATACCCCAAAGCTGAAAAGTACACTGATGAAGAAAAGAGACCCAGGAAAGATAGAAAGAAAAAGTTTGACAAGGAGAGAATTAGAGCACTACTTTCTGAGTTTGATAAAAATCAGGAAGACTGTCCCACTTCTTCTCAAAAGTCAACTGCAGATTTAGAAGACTCTGACTCTATAGATTCAGATGAAGAAGCCCCGATCTGTCTTATGGCTAAAGATGAAGAGGTATGCTTATCATCATCAAGTTATATTACAGAAAATGATTCTTCTAGTGACATGCTAAGTGCAATCCAAAGACTCCAAGAGGAAATTGAAGATCTTAGAAGAGATAATCACATTGGAAGAGAACATGTGAAAGCTTTGTTAGCTGGAGTAGAAGATACTGAGAAACAACTGCAGATTCTACAAGAATTGAAGGAAGGTTACAATTGTCTGAAAGAGGACAATGAAGAACTCTTCAATGAAGCAAGTTGTAGAGCTGCAGATTGTGCTGAGTTAAAAGAAACAATCAGAAGTCAAGAACTGATGATAGCTGAACTGGAAGAACACAATGCCTATTATCAAAAGAAACTAGATTGCTTTGGAAAATCATCCAAACAATTGAAAAATATGCTGTCTGAGGGATTTGACTGGAATAGGATATAATCCTTGTGTCTGGATGAAATACTTGCAAAAGTCAATTCCAAGACCTGAAAGAAAGTTTATCAGAGAATCAACCCCTGAAGAAGCTGTAGACTCAACACTACCGCTAGAAGATTTGAAATTCTTGAATTCATTCAAAGAATTGTCACCAAGAAGACAACAAAAGATCAAGGAGATCATGGAAGATACTGAAGAAAATGTTTCAAACATGTTACAAAACATGGTTCTGAAACCAACTGCAGAATCAAGTATACAGTCAGAAGAAGAAGTCTTTCATAGATTGGATATGGAAAGAAGACTCAATTTTGATAGATTCTGGAATGGAAATATGTCAAATATGTCTCCCTCTTCAAGCACTCAAAGAGGAGGATCAAGCAAGAACTGTAGAATTAACAACTCTACAGCTCCCAAAAAGGCTTGGATTGCAAAGTGTAACACTGGAGGAAATCCAAAGTATTGGATTCCTAAATAACTCACTTTATTTTGCAGGGACATGTTACAACCACCAAAAGAGAGATTTGGTACATTGACAGTGGTTGTGCAAGACATATGACTGGAGATAGAAGTTTGCTACAAAATGTGAAAGATCATAAAGGTCCTAAAGTTGTTTTTGGTGATAATGTCAGTGGTACAGCTAAAGGATCAGGATGTCTACTCAAAGGAAATGTTCAGATCAATGATGTTTACTTGGTAGATGGTTTAAAGCATAACTTGCTTAGTGTGAGTCAATTTTGTTACAAAGGTTACACTGTAGACTTTACACAAGACACTTGCATAGTCAAAGATGTTGAATCTCAAACCACTAATCTGACAGGAACTAGAAAAGGGAATGTTTACATTGTGGAGTGGAACTCTACAGCTGAAACTACCTGCTTTCTAGCTAATAGTTCCAATGAAGTTAGTTGGCTATGGCATAAAAGAATGAATCACATAAATTTCAAAACCATGAATGAACTTGTGAATAACAAACTTGTAAGAGGTTTGCCAAACACTAAGTTCAGGAAGGAACACTTATGTGATGCTTGTGTCAAAGGGAAACAAATCAAAAAGTCTTTCAAAAGTAAGACACACTCAAGCACTTCAAGAACACTTGAATTACTGCATATGGATCTTTTTGGGCCCATAGAACCAGTAAGTATAAGTGGGAAGAAGTATACTTTGGTAGTTGTAGATGATTACTCAAGATTTTCTTGGACTGTGTTTCTAAGAAAGAAGAGTGAAACTCTACAGCGGCTACCAGAATTGTTAAGAAGGATTCACAATGAAAAGAACTTGAAGATTGTGAAGATCAGATCAGATAGAGGAACATAATTCACAAATCAAGTTATTGAAGAGTATTGTTCACTTCATGGTATTGTTCATGAATACTCTGCAGCTAGAACCCCACAGCAAAATGGAGTTGCTAAAAGGAAGAATAGAACACTCAAGGAAGCTGCAAGAACAATGATTGTTGAAGCAAAGTTGCCTAAGAAATTTTGGGCAGAAGCAACAAGCACTGCATGCTATACACATAATAGATGCTTAATTGTTAAGGATCATAAGAAGACTCCATATGAGTTATGGAAAGAAAGGGCTCCTAATATCTCTTATCTACACATTTTTGGATGCAAGTGCTTCATACTGAATAATGGGAAAGAACATCTTAAGACTTTTGACTCAAAGTCAGATAAAGGTATCTTTCTAGGTTATTCTAATGTTAGCAAAGCATTTAGAGTGTATAACAAGAGATTGATGATTGTGGAAGAGTCACATCATGTTGTTTTTTATGAACAACATAGCTCCCCTGAAGAAGTTATTGAAGATTCTAAGGAGGACAACTCTACAGTTACAAGTCAACAGCAATATGTTGAGATCAAAACTCCTATAGATTTGACCAACAAAGGCTTTGGCACTATAATTGTTGAGTTACCACCCTTAGAGAATGTAGAAGACCTAGTCCATGAGAATATTCAAACAGAAGTAGAGACACCAACAAAAGGACTTGATGAGTCTGCAGTAAGTGAATCTACAACTGAAGAGAACAATGATCAAGGATTAGAACCTATGTCAGATTTGATTTGGTTGAAAGATCACCCCCCTGAGCATGTAATTGGAAACCCATCAGATGCTGTAAGAACCAGAAAACAAATCCATGAGGCAATGTTTGCTACATTTCTTTCATCTTCAGAACCTACTGATATTCATGAAGCACTGCAAGATGTCAATTGGATTATTGCAATGCAAGAAGAATTGAATGTTTTGAGAGAAATCAAGTATGGGAACTTGTTCCAAGACTTAGGAATCACAAAGTGATTGGGACTAGGTGGGTATTCAAGAACAAACTTGATGAAGATGGAATTGTAACCAGAAATAAAGCAACGCTAGTAGCTCAAGGCTATTGTCAATCTGAAGGCATAGATTTTGATGAATCTTTTGCCCCAGTTGCAAGATTAGAAGCTATAAGAATTTTTCTAGCCTGTGCTGCACATATGAACTTTACAGTCTATCAAATAGATGTAAAGAGTGCATTTCTCAATGGTTTACTTTCTGAAGAAGTGTATGTTGAACAACCACCAGGATTTGAGGAATCTACAGCTGAAGACAATGTTTATAAGCTTAGAAAAGCCCTTTATGGACTTAAACAAGCACCAAGAGCATGGTATGATACCCTATGTGATCATCTGATCAAAAATGGATTCAAAAAGGGAATGGTTGACAAAACCTTATTCAGATTACAACATGGGAATGATATTTTGCTTGTCCAAATCTATGTTGATGACATAATCTTTGGCTCAACCAATGAGGAATTATGCAGAAAATTCTCTAAGTTCATGACTGAGAAATTTGAGATGAGCATGATGGGAAATCTGAATTTCTTTTTGGGATTACAAGTTAAGCAAATGAGAGATGGAATTTTCATCAATCAAGCTAAATATACTCAAGAGCTTATAAAGAGATTTGGAATGGACAGTTCTAGGCCTAGCAATATACCTATGACACCTTCTGTGAGTCTTGACAAAGATGAAAATGGCAAAAGTGTTGATGTTACCAAATATAGGAGGCTAATTGGATCATTGCTATACCTCACAGCTAGCAGACCTGATATCATGTTTGCAGTAGGTGTATGTGCTAGATTCCAAGTGAATCCTAAGGAATCACAATTGAATGCTGTAAAGAAGATCATCAAATATGTCAAATCCACACAAAATCTAGGATTATGGTATCCTAAAGAAGGAGGAATTGAACTCATTGGGTACACTGACTCAGATTTTGCAGGCTGCAATATTGATAGGAAGAGTACTAGTGGGATTTGTCAATTCCTAGGTGAAAGGCTGGTGGCATGGCACAGTAAAAAGCAAAATTCTATTGCTCTTTCTACAGCTGAGGCAGAATACATTGCTGCTGGAAGTTGTTGTGCACAAATCTTATGGATGCAATATCAATTACAAGACTATGGGATTGATGCAAGAGAAACAACTATATTATGTGACAATACAAGTGCTTTTGCTATTACACAGAACCCAGTTTTACTCTCTAGATCAAAACACATAGATGTAAGACATCATTTCATAAGAGATCATGTTGAAAGAAAGGATGTGAAATTGACAAAGATTCATACTGATTTGAATCTTGCTGATATTTTCACTAAACCTTTGTGTGAATCAAGATTTTCAATCTTGAGAGGCAATTTGGGAATGTTAGAATTGTAAAAAGAATCTGTGAAAATCACTAAATTGCAAAGACAAGCTCAGAAAATTGGAAAATCAGTAAAAAGGAAAATTGCAACTGCAAAGTCATTCAATTGTAGAGTTGAACTCTACAGCTGTAGACTTAGTTCAAAACTGCAAATTCCTTACCAACTGTACATTCTAAGAATGTCAACTGCAAACTTAGGGAATTTACAGTACCTTGTACAATTCCGCAAATTAAATGAAGCACTACAAAAATTCAGAAACTTTTGTACTAAGCTACAAAAATTTTGGATTTATTCAGGCATTTTAATTAATAAAATGTGTGAGTACGTGTAACATTTTAAATAGAATTAAATTCTATGTGAGTTAGATTTTGGACAAATTTAATTATAAATTCTGGTCTAGAATTCAAAAACTCATAAATTTTAGGTCAAAGACCATTATACCCCTGTTCTTAATGACTGTTTAAGGAAAGGTATTTAAAGGATCCTTCATCCTTTTATATCTCACTTTAACATTTCGAACACCCTGAAACCTTAAACACTCCTCATCCCCTACTCAAAAGAAACCAAGAATCATGGCTATGAAAGTTATTTTCGGAGCTTTATTCGATTTTGATGAAATACTGAAGAAGCATCCCACTGATGCTATGTAGGATGTTGTGAAGCACATAGTGAATCAAGGGATCCACTACTGCCTGACTCACAACCCTGGATCTTATGATGATAAGATAGTACATGAGTTCTATCAAAACGCAGAAGCCAATGTTGAAAGGAAGATGCTATCAGTTAAGCTGCAAGGTAGGAATGTCAATATTACAGTTGGTGATATTTGCAAGGCTCTACATCTAAGGACTGGAGGCGATGCTCATGATAATCTCAACTTTGCTGAGGAAGATGAGAAGTATTGGAAAAGATTTACAGCAAAGAAGTAATTTCCAAAGAACTGGAATAGGACATTCAAGAAGACTGACTTAGCAGTTGAGTATGTCTATCTTTATGAGGCTATTGATAAATGCTTATTATGTAGAACTGGTGCTCATGATACTGGCACTATATTGATGTGGGATTTAATGATAGCATTTGTTAAGGATGTTAAGATAGATATTGGAGAACTTTTGTTGAGAAATATAGGAAATGATGTAGTTAAGGCTGGTAAGAATAAAGGTTTTGGTTTGTTCTTAAACTATATCCTGAAGGAAATTAGTTTTACTTTGTTTAATGGGCATGAGGGTCAACCCATCATTACTCATAGAATTATTGGGAGGGCTAACTTCAATAGAGGAGCTGTGGATGCTCCTATGGCCCCTGAATCTAAGAGGAGAAAGAAGAAGTTTGAAAGAAAGGTTCTCACCATTATCAGATCACCAAAAGAACCTGAGAAGAAGAAGAAGAAGAAGAAGGATGTAAGAAGAAAGCTCTTAGTAGATGAACCTACAGACTCAGAGGATGAGATTGATAGAGAAAAGAGGCAGAAAAAGCTTCGTTCTAAGAAAGTTAGAGATGTTGAAACTGACAAGTCTACAGCTGTAGACTTGCCAACTGTACAATCTGAAATACAAGCTACTGAAGAACAGTTTGAAGAAGCTGAAGTTCCTGAACCTGAAACTGAACAACTCCCTGTTGTTCCAGTTGAAAGGGTAGAAGGATTTGAAGAAGAAAGACAGAAATTTGATGATTGGAAGATAGTCAGAGAGGAACTTGAGAAGTTAGCAACTGAAGAAGGGAATTTGTTCCAGTGGGTTGTTGACTGGACAAATTGCAGTGATGTCAATGAATTAATGAAGCCTAATTTCATAGATGACTTTATTGCTGAGAAAAGAAGAAAAGACAAAGGAAACGGAAAGCAGACTATTGAAGAACCAGCAAGGCAGAAAATCACCTAATCTGCAGCTGAAGCTTTGAGAGTGGCTCTCATGACTGAGAAAGATCCAGAAGCTCAATATCCTGAAACAGAGTATGATGTTGTGAGCTCAGAGAGTGATGAAGAATTACCACAGAGGACTGGAGAAGGAAGTACTCAAGTAGTTGAAGCTGAGGGCTTGGCTATTTTAGCAAATGAGGCTATTTTATTGGAATCTGCAGGAGCTAGTGCTGCAGATCCAGTAGTTGTTGAAGAAGAAAATCCTGCAGAAGATCAATTTGAAAGGAGAAGGAAACAAGAAAAAATGATTCCCCATGCAAAGAGCCTAAAGAAAAGTCAGATGATGATGAAGATGGCAATGATGATGCACCAATGGGTGGTGAACAAGCTCAAGCTAAAATTCAAGATAAGATTGTGGAAACTGAAGTTCAAACTGCTGATATTGTTCAAGTTGATGAGCAAGTTGTAGATGATACTGCCAAAGATATTGATGAAAGTGCAAAAGACATGCCAAACCCCATCACAAGCATTTTTCATCAATCTCCACCTGCAATGTTCACTTTTGGAAGAAATCTATAGGCATGGAACTCCCCCACTGCAGAGCTATTCAGCCCTTGAGAGAGAAAATATAGATGATTATATTGCTGAATTCTCTACTGAAGTGATTTTAACTCCTAGCAAGAGGAAGACTTCCACTGAAGACTCTACAGCTGTAGAGTTGGTGCCTTCCAAAGCTCAGAAAGTTACAAAAGGGAAAGAGTTGGTAATAAGAGAAGGAGACTCTGAGGAAGAAGACAGTGATACAAATCCTCAGATGACACCCAAAGAAGTTGTATCCCAACTATTGAATCTGAAGGAATCATTCAAAGGTATAGAAGCTGAAATTCTGAAGCAAGTCAAACAAGTTCCTGATTCTATTATCTCTCAAAATGTGAGAAAATGAATGGAAGACCTTGTTAAAAAGTTTGAGGAGAGAAGTTCAGAGGAAAAGAAGGTCCTTGAGAAAAATTTCAAAGCTGTTGTGGACAGCCTACTGGCTCAAAATGAAGAAATCAGAAAAGAGAGTAGCCAGAAGAATGGAGAAATTATCAATCTACAGTCAGATATTAAGCTTATGAAGGATGACTCTTTCAATCTGAAGGTAGAAGTGAAGGGAATGAAGAATGAGATGACCAAGCTGATATCTGGGAATGAGACCATGAAAACTGAACTGATGAGCAAGCGTAACACCATTTTGTCACATATTGATGTTGGCAAAAATAGGGGAAAGCAAAATAGAAAAAGAATTGAAGAAAGGGAAAAGGTTACTGATGATATTCTTGAAAATGTGAAGGATATTGGAAGTCATGGGCAAAAGAGCTTGAAGATGCAAAATCCAAAAACTTGTCCATGAGATTGGGTGAACAAACTGAAGAAAGAACTCACAATCAGAGCAGATGAAGGGAAGCTCTAGAGAAAGCAAGATCATACAGCTTCCTAAGTCTACAACTCAGAAACCTACAGTTCAATCATCTCAAAAACCTTTTGGTTATTGGGAACAAACAGTGAAGGAATCAAGAGAGAGAAGGAAAGAGAAGGAAGAGAAAGAGAAAGAAATGAAAGAAAGACAAAGAGAGAAAACTTCTGATGAATCTACAGCAGTTGTGACTGCTCAACCTTTAAATGTTCAACCTTTGAGCATGGTACCTATTGAAGATTCTGAAGAAAGAGTTAATCAAATGAAAGCTGAATTTGACAACTTATGGAAGGAATTTTTAAGTATATGCAACAGGCATACTGTGATTAAGAGAATTAAGCTCAAGTAGGACAGATTCCAAAAATTCAAAGACCTGAAGGCTGGTGGATCATTATATAAAGGAGACAATGCTCGGCTCCTTGGTGGAAAGATCAGAAGAATTTCATTGCCTAAGAGGGTATTCAAGTCCAAGAAGGAAGAAGAAGAGATAGAATCTTATGAATTACAGATGCTGTTGAAATATTTTGAAGAAGATGAGAAAAACAAGAAGTTAGTGGAGCAAGGAATTCTGAAGGCCCAAGATGAAGATTCTGATGATGAGAATGATGAAGAAGATGCAGATCCCAAGCACAGGAGAAAATGAAGACTCTACTATAGACACTAAAACTGTTTAGTTTTTAGTCTAATTATTTACTGTAAGTTGTATCTTGAACCCCTTTTTATTATGCAGCTCTGTGCTCTGTGCTTTGCTCTATCTTCTGTTGTTTTGTCCTGCTTTGCTCTGCTTCTTGTTGTGTTTGTTCTTTTTAAGACAATTTCTTATTGTCTTTGTTACTTGTTTTGTTGATTGTTTTGCCAACATTAAAATAGGGGGAAATTGTTAAGTACCTTGGTTTAGATTTTGATGTGTGCAAAACAATGTGTATTTGTTTAATTTGATCTAACACTTGTGCTAAGGAAATTGGTGTTTGAAAACATATAGTTGTAAGTGAAGTCTGCAGCTGTATATTTGATCATTCTACAGCTAAGACATGACCCTACAGCTGTAAGGTTTCTCTACAGTCGATTTTTCTTATTTGATAGGACTCTACAACTGCAAGATTGAAGTCTACAGCTGCAAGGAACCGTTTGAAGAAGAGATGGTACAATTCAGAGATTATTTGAAGATAATGAAGACCCTTAAGTACTATTAGTGTAGCTCTCTAGCACTCACTAAACTGTACTTAAGTGGAGGATATTTTTCTTAATTTTGGAGCTTAATGAAGATTAGTTACAAGAAGGCCAGAATTCTGAAGAAAAGGACAATAGTACAATCAGTACTATCCTGTGTGAAGGATGAGGACCACCTCACACATGCCAAATAGAGAGAGAGGAGCCTTATCCGGATTTCAAATTTGAAATTCCAACGGATAAGTCACACCACTCAATCTATAAATAGAAGAAGTCCTCAGAGGAAGCAATAACAACAACCCTGAGCATACAAGCATTCAACCTAAGCAAGTCTACAGCCAACAATCTTTCTGAGAGAGCTTACTCATTTTATTCTTTGTGATTCATAGGATAGTCGGTTAGGATTTTCTTAGTAAGAATCACACCTTTTGTTGTTGTTCCCTCACCTATTTTATATTTCTACTTTGTGTAGATATCTCTTTGTGAGGTTTTGTAAAACTCTTTGTGAGTTGTACTCTGAGTGAATAGGGTAGTTTAATCTCTTTTTAGAATAGAAATCTGAGTGAACCTAGCTCTAAGGGGGAACTACTTGTACTGATCTTAGTGATCATTTCTTAGTGAATTTGGCACCTGAGTGGTGTAACAGTGGATGTAGGTGGTCTTTTTATAGACACTGAACCACTATAAACTCTGTCTATTTACTTTCTGCTATTTAAATTCTTGTCCTGCATACTTAATTTCTTTGTTACATTCATCATTGTTTTGAAATCTGGGTGCATAAAACTTTGTGATTTTCACATAGAAAAACTAACTCTACAGCTGTAGACTTCTCTAAGTCACTCAGCTGTTAAGTCTGTTTATATTGTTTTTCATTAACACTCACTTTATTCCGCTGCACATTAGAGTATTCTCAATACAATTTTAATTGTGAGAACTCCTCTGTTATTTTGTCTACAAGTGATTTGTTATTTTGCAAGTTTTTTGAACTCTACAGCTGTAAACTTCTCTAAGTCCACAACTGTAACCTTTGTGGTCCAGTTTCTAAAACTCTTGTAGACTTGGTATTTTAAACTTGAAAAAGGGCTACTGTAAGGTTCTAGAATCCATCCTTTTTTAAAAGTTTGAAAAATCTGATTTTGGGCTCAAGGTCTATTCACCACCCCCCCTCTAGACCTTGACCACCTTATGGGACCAACATTTTCCTTCCTCATTTCTTTTTCTTCCTCATCTGCAATTCTGGTATTCTTAATTTAATGTATATGCCTCTTTCTTGGATTCCTTCCAAATCCACCGATCCTCTTCATCTTGATTGAACACTAGGGATGTCAACGGGGGCAGGGCGGGGACGGGGGGCCAATCCCCATCCACGTCCCCGTGAACTTCGCGGGGAAAGTTTTATCCCTATCCCCGCCCCGCCGAGGAACCCGTCCACGCAGGGAATCCCCGATCCTTATTTAATATTTTAATTTTTTGTATAATTTATTAATTTTTAATAATTATCATTAACAAATATAAATATAAAATTGTAAAATGCACTTATATTTTAAAAATAAATAGTTAAAATCCAAAATAAAAATTTAAAGAATGTTTAAAAATACAAAATACAAACTTAAATTATATATAATACAAAAATATAAATATAAAATATGTATAAAATTTAAAATACAAATTTAAAAACTAAAAAATATATTAATTATTTACTTATATTTTATGCATTATGTTGATAGAATTTACTGATTGTGTTCGTTTATGTGGCTTTACGACGGATTAATTCTACCAAACAATAATCTTATGATTTTATGTTCTTGGGGAGGGAGAGTAGAGAGTTTAGAGAGAGAAATATTGCAATGAAGGTTATATTGATTATGTGAAAAATGTGAGAGTCCCCTGAATAGTACAAGAGAGGTCTTATTTATAGGTGTGTGAGTGTGAGACGGCACCTTATGAGCCTATGTGGCTTCCGGTGTTGATGAGGGTTCCTTACCCTCGTCTTGATCTCTCACACTGCTTCCCCCTATCATGCCTCGTCCTACTACTATGCCTTAGACTAGATGGGCCTCATTAAAAACCTCGCCGTAAACCACCCTTGTGGATAAACCGGACGGAGGGAAAAAGAGCGCGCCATCGGGGTCCTATTGACTAACAGGTGAGCTCATGGGCGACCTCAGAGGCGGGCTTCGGTGGGTCGGGCGAGCCCTAACACCTTGCGTGGCCTACGAGTGTTGTGCGATGATGAACCCTGGCGAGACCTTCACGAGGGTATGGGCGAGCCCTGGGCGAGCTCCAGCATGGCAGAGGCGATCTCCTGATTCTCTGATTTACCTCGAGTGGCTCGCCCATCAACAATTACCCCCCAACTCGCCTTCATCATGGCTCATGGCATGTGTGGGCGAGCTGTCATATAACTCTCGGGCGAGCTCTCCCGTGGGTGGAATTCGAGACGTCGCACGCGTCTCCCTCAGTATCATTTCCCGCGCCCATAATAATAACTTTTCAAATTCTTTGCAAAAAGGTCCCTTATCTTCCGGGAATTTCAAGCTCGCGCCCAGCGTCTATAAATAGGCGAAAATGAGGAATTTCCTCACTTTTGCTTTCACACCTCTCAGAGCACATTTCTGGCGATCACCCTTATGCTTCAGACGCGTCTCCGAACGTCTCCCAAGGTAGAAATCCAGATTTCTCCCTTCTCTTCTTCCTTGTTCCTTGCTTCCGAACACCTACATTATGTCTGAGAACTCTTCAAGCCGTACCCCCCCCCCCGCATCGTGATCCGGGCAAAGGACAAATGATCGATGACCTTCTAAACCCCCGAGTAGCACATGTGGTCCTCTCTTTGAGCTCTGGGGCGAGCTCTGAAACCTTTTCGGACTGTAGCGAGCTCTTGGGGTCAGTTCGCTCTGACTCCAGCGAGCAAGCTACTAGCTCTGGTGAGGAATCGCCCCTCCGCGAACTCTGGGATTACTCAGAGCGAGCTCACGGAAGAGTCGCGACCCCCGTTGAAGAGGAGGCCACCGAGATTGAGGCCCTGGAGGAGATCGCCGAGGTTGGGCCTGGTGACCTTGCTGACGAGCTGGCCCGCGAGGTCGATGAAGAAGTCAGCGAGGATATGGGGACGGAGGTCACTTATGAATATCTCCGTTTGATCGACTTTCCCTTTCCAAGCTCCCTGAACATCAAATCTCTACCGAGGTCGTGAACGAGTTCGACTGGGGCGAATATGTGAGAACCCACGGGGCGAGCTTCGATTCGAAAAGCCGCTGGCAAGTCTGACCTTAAGGCCAACAGGGTGGAGAGCATCATGAGCGAGTTCGCCCTTCCGGATATTCGGAGGTGGTTCCATATCCCGCTGGACATTTTTATGTATCCCGTTGAGGAGAAAGAACGAGCCGACCTCCCCCCTGCAGGGCTCACAGCCATGAATTATCACACCTTGAAGGCGGGGCTCACCCTTCCCCTCCACCCCATCATTGGGCAATTTTTGGCGGACACGGGCCTCGCCATTACCCAACTTACTCCGAATGCATGGAGCAATCTGTTGGCAGCCCTGACCGTCTTCGGCCTCGAGGGCTATGAAAATCGGCTGAGTACGGCGGAGATCAATGAGCTCTTAATCGTGATCAGACAAGTGAGGGAGGGGAAGGGATATTATTCTTTCCAAGCTCGCCCGGGTGGCAAATTTTTAGGCGACCTCCCCAACAAAATCCAGGATTGGAAGGAGCAATTCTTCTTTATTGGGGGGGGATTGGCGAGCTTCTGATGGTCGTGGAGGGCGTATCCCTGCTCCAGAGACATATGGGGAGGCGAGCTGTAGGTGGCATACCTTAGTGTGTGTGCGTCGGATTAGATTACTGATCTAATCTATCTTTTTGCAGGTTTGAAGCGCCACAAGTCAAGCCGTGGGAAACCGGAGGTTTCGATTGGCTTTGAGTTTGTGCGGACGGTGTGTTGCTTGAGGGAGAAGAAGGATCGTGAGATCGAACACTTGTGCCAACACCACTGCCGCAGGCTCACCGGCCTCATCACTTCACCACACCACCTCGCTGCTCAAGGTTTTGCACTTCTCCATTTTGAAGTTCTGCCAGGTCGCTGCTCCGTATATTGAGGTCGCCTGACCTACTTGATCATCTTGTGCAGGTGTAGGTCCTACTACCGAGCTCCCACCTGTTAAAGTTCCTGAAGCATACTATTTCTTAGCTCGGCAGCTCAGGGTGGGCAAGTCTCGCCCAGGGAGGGAAGGTATCCCTTCGGGGGCGGTCCTGGACGCAACAAAAAAACTCAAGCTCGCCAAGGCCGCTGATAAGGCTGAGGGCTCGGGTTCACAAAGGACCTCGGCGCCTCCCCAAACAAGAGAAGGTTGCCGCCACCAAAAAGGGAGCGGGCCGAGGCTCGGATTCTGAAAGGGGTACCCAACCCCCTCCACCCCAGCAGACGAGGCAAGCTCTCCACCGGGGGGATGGCTCGCGGGTGAGTGAGGAAGAGGCTCGCCCCACCAAACGAGTTAGGGCTGAGGGCGGCTCCGAATCAACCCTAGCAGGGTCAGGGCGAACCCTTGCTGTCCAATCTTCTCAGGCGCCCCCAACTCCTCAGAGTGCGCCCTCGCAGCCTCCCTACGGGGTCCCTATTCGGGATGATACCCTGCTTGGGCTCAACCCCGATAGGTTTGGGTAAGTGGGCGACCTCTTTTGAAGTTGGAAGCCTTTGTAACTTCTATGATTTTTGCTAACTGATTTGAGTATTGTGTAAGTATACTCCCGCCGAGTTCCCGCAGTGACCTGAATCTCTCCATATCGCTGAGCGGTGTAGTGCCCTGGGCTCATCTAGGGACCTTCCTGATGGGGCGGCTCACCGGGTTTTTACTGAGGCCCCTAAGTACCTCTCCGCCTCAGAGCTCGGCATGATCGAGAGGCAGAAGCCTGCCGACAAGGCGAGGCTGGCGATGCACTACGCCTGTGCGGCAATGGCGGCGGCCCAGCTCGTCGGCGATGATGTCGCCGCCGCTGATAGAGCTCGCCATGATGCGAAGAGGGCGCTGACCAAGGTGGGCGACGAGCGAAAGAAGGCCCTCGAGGAGCTGGCGAGGGCAGAGACCAAGGCAAAGGCCTCACTGGAGGCGGAGCGGCTTGCTATCAGAAAAGCAGAAAAACTTCAGGCCGACCTCCGCCAACAACAGGCCGAGC
The DNA here is from genome assembly GCA_026898435.1 of Prunella vulgaris. Lineage (NCBI taxonomy): Eukaryota > Viridiplantae > Streptophyta > Magnoliopsida > Lamiales > Lamiaceae > Prunella > Prunella vulgaris. The sequence goes on along the minus strand of JAPKLY010000018.1, from coordinate 481,931 downwards.
TGGATGAAGCTCGCCGGACACTTGCTGCTCGGGAAGAGGAGCTCGCCCTGACCCGAGTTTAGGTAGGGCTCCTCCGTGATCAGAGCCGAGGGAACTCAGAAGAGTGCCGCAAGCTGCGGGAAGAGGTCGCCGCTAAGGCTTTGGAGATCGCCGAGCTCAAGAGCTGCTCTGACACCGCCATCACTCCTGAGGCACTTGAGCTCGCCGAGGTGGTCGCCACCGACAAGGGCTTCGTGCTCTGCTTCGCTGAGGTGATCCGCTCCTTCCAATGGGCGCGGATTAATAATGACAGTGAGTGGGAAGTCCTCGTCAACGAGTTTGAGAATTGCTTGGAGAAGTCCTCGATCCCCCCAGGCACGGAGCTGAATATTGGAGACCTCGCGGGCTACGGGATCAATCTTGACGCTGCTGGTCAAAAGTTCAACATTATCTAGACGAAGCAGGTCTTGACTGCCAATCTCGCCCAAGAGACTGAAGATGCTGAGGGGGATGCTGGAGGCGAGGCCCCGCCGACAATGGAGCAGATGCAGGAGGTCTGCGGGGATGCAATGATAAACATCAGTGAGCTCGGCACAAGCGGACTCTCCGGGATCATCACTTCTGATGCCGAGCTTGCCATGCCCATCCGCCAGGTCGCCCCCACTCCAGAGGTCGCCGACCCCGAGTCCTAGGCCTTCTTTACTATTGCTTTCTTAGTTCAGTTTTTATTTTCCAAGTTTCGGTAGGTCGTCGGGTTGCGGAGCTCGCCCAGAAGGAGCTCCATTTTTGTAGCCTTTGCTTTTTGCTCAAGTAGATTTAGCTCGCCGGGCACGTGCAGCTCGCCCAGAAGGAGCTTTTTGTAGTTCAAAGATGGCCAGCTGGTCGGCCTTTGTGGCCAGCACAGCTACTTATACTTAGGATTTTTTCAAGCATATTTTTGGCTTGAAAATTTCTTAAGTATCTTTTTGAATATAAGCCGAGCATTTTTTGTCCAACTCTTTTCCTTTATGTATTTGCGCTTTTACGTTATAATTTCGTAAATAGCTCGTTTTTGTTTATTTTTCTGGTACATAATTGTTCGTCTTATTCTACTTTGAGAAGCGAATCGTTCGTTTTACGTCACTTACGACTACGAATTGTACCTCTGTTTTGAGAGTGCGTATTCTTCGTCTTACACCACTTAGGGCCGCCAATCGTTCGTCTTAGACCACTTAGGGCGGCGAACTGTACTTCGATTGATTCACGTTGGGCCATTGGGTTTCATGAACCTTGCCTTAGACATTTTTATCTTTTTCGCGAATTTTTCTAACTTGTGGCAGTAGGTGCTTAGCAACCCTTTAGGGAGGGTACTTTCGCGACCTTGGGCACTTTGGCCTTTGCCTTCGAGCTATTTAATTACAACGTTTGGGACCTTGGTCCTTGTACATTGAGGATTTCTGAGCATGTGGGCGAGCTAGGCTCGGCGAGCTATCTGGAGCAGTGGGTGACTTGGTGCAGCTCGTCTGGTTGGAGAGCTGCACAGGTTCAAACACTTGGGGAATTTTTCTGATTTTTTTCTGACTTTTCATAGCGGTGTAATTTACATCGGTTGCCATCGACATTTTTGATGCAAACCTTCGACTAGTCTATTACAGGATTCTAGTCTATTGGTAGAATTTTTTTAGATGTGCCGAGCTCCAGGTGTATGACGAAGCTTTGCCTTCTGCGTCTTCTAGATCATAGGTACCGTTCGGCCAGGCTGCGATGACCCGGAATGGTCCTTCCCAGTTTGAACCGAATACACCTGGTGGGGCCATCAATTTCTTTTTTAACACCAGGTCTCCGACCTTGAACTTTCGGTCTCGGACCTGAGAGTTGTAATATTTTTCCGCTCTGCGCTTGTAGGTGGCGTTTTTCATTTCTGACGAAGCTCTGGTCTCTTCGATCAGATCTTTTTCTACTGCCAAGGCTTCATCATTCTTTTCTTCATCATACTCCACCACCTTCCAAGTCTTGTTCTGGACTTCTACCGGGACTACGACTTCAGTCCCGAAGGCCAGGGCAAACGGGGTCTCCCCGGTGCTGGCCCTATAGGAAGTTCTATAAGATCATAGGACCTCCGGGAGTTCGTCTGCCTAGCTCCCCTTCTTTTCTTCGAGACGGAGCTTCAATATGTGTTTCAGGATCTTGTTCACCGCCTCGACCTGGCCGTTCGACTGGGGGTGATATGGAGTTGAGTAGTGCTTCTTGATGTTCCATGAACTACAGAAGTCCCTCAACTTCTGTCCGTCGAACTGCCTTCCATTATCAGTGATGACCGACTGCGGGAGTCCAAATCTGCAGATCAGGTTTTTCCAAATGAAGCCGATCATCCTTTCTTGGGTTATGGTTGTGAGAGCTTCGGCCTCAGCCCACTTAGTGTAGTAGTCTACTGCCACGACAACAAACTTTACACCACCTCTGCCAGGTGGAAATGGGCCGATCAAGTCGATACCCCATTTCGCGAAAGGCCATGGGCTGAAAACCGACTTAAGCTGGTTGGCTGGGGAGTGGATGTTAGGTGCGAAAAGTTGGCACTTTCGGCACCTTCGAGCGAAGCTGATGGCATCTTTGCGAAGAGTGGCCAGTAGTAGCCCTGTCTGATCGTCTTATATGCCAATGCTTGCCCCCAGCGTGACTCCCACAAATCCCTTCGTGAATTTCTTCTAACACTTCGGACCCCTGCTTCCTAGTTAGGCATTTGAGTAGGGGTAGAGAGAATCCACGTTTATAGAGTTGGCCATCCAGCAGTGTATATCTGGCAGCTTGCTTTATTAACCGGCTAGCTTCCCAGGTGTCCACGGTTGTTGTTCCGTCTGTTAGGTATTTTTGGATTGGAGTGCACCAATCTTCACCCCCTTCACTGTCCTCCTGCCCCCCGCTCGAGGTTTGATTTATCTTGTAATCGGACGTCGAGGGGTTTTTCAGTGTGGTGATCACAACCTCCGTAAATTCGGCTTCGTCGTTGCTAGTAGCTAGCCGGGCTAGAGCATCTGCTTGTGTGTTCTCTAGCCGCGGTATCTGATTGATGTAAACTTGTGTAAACATCGAGATCAGATGCGCGGCTATTTTCTGGTAGGTCATTATCTGCTGGTCTTTTGCCTCATATTCCCCCCGGACTTGGGATATTATTAGCTGGGAATCTCCGAAAACTTGAAGATTGGTTGCCCCCACAGCTAATGATAGCCTAAGTCCTGCTATCAACGCTTCATACTCCGCCTCATTGTTGGTTGCTCGAAAGTCGAATCGAATTGCGGAGGTGAAGACTTGTCTGTCTGGGCTGATCAGGACCACGCCGGTGCCTGCTGCCATGCTAGTTGATGATCCGTCCACGTAGAGATGCCACAGAGCTATACGCCCCCCCTCCCCCCCCCCCCGTCGGATCTTGTGGGAAAGTTAGCTCGACGATGAAGTCGGCAAGTGCTTGTCCCTTGATCGCTATTCGGGGTGCGTAGGTTATACCGTATTGGCTGATCTCCAGTGACCATTTCAGCAGGCGTCCGACAGTGTCTGGGCGCTGTAGTATTTGACGCAGTGGGAACGTTGTCAGCACCTCTACTGGATGGTCAAAGAAGTAAGACCTCAATTTTCTAACACTCATCACCAGTGCATAAGCCAACTTCTCTGTTGGGGTGTACCGCAACTCAGCTTCATGTAAGACTTGGCTCACGTAGTACACTGGTAGGTGTGTTTTCGCCTCTTCTCGGACCAGGACGGAGCTGATGGCCACCTCCGACGCGGCTAGGTACAGATACAGCTTCTCTCCAGGTATTGGCTTCGACAGAACCTGTGTATCCACCAGGTATGTTTTGATATCTTCGAAGGCTCGTTGGCATTCATTTGTTCAGATGAAGTGGTTTTTGAGGTGGAGCTTGTTGGCTTTGGCCGCCTCTTTGTACCTTCGTGTGTTTGCCTTAATTGCCTCAAAAAATGGGCGATTTCGGTCGCCGGACCTGGAGATGAATCTGTTCAGGGCTGCCATGCACCCAGTCAGTCTTTGAATTTTTTGGACGGAATTGGGTATACCCATCTCGATTATGCATTGGACCTGTGTTGGGTTGACCTCAATTCCCCGCTGGCTAACTAGGTGCTCCAGGAACTTCCCAGAGTGTACGCCGAAGCTGGTCTTTTTGGGGTTCAACTTCATGTTGTAGTGGCGCAGTATGTCGAAGGTCTGTTTTAGGTGGTCCAGGTGGTCCTCCTTTCTCAAACTCTTGACAACTATGTCATCCACGTACACCTCCATGGATTCGTCAATGTGTTGGTCAAACATTTTGTTCACCAATCTTTGGTAGGTAGCTCCGGCGTTGATGAGTCCGAACGGCATCCTTTCCCAGCAATACATGTTCTTGTTAGTGTAGAACGCCGTGTGTTCCTGGTCATCTGGGTGTAGAGCTATCTGGTGATAGCCCGCAAAAGCATCCATGAATGTCATCATCTCATGGCCTGCGGTGCTGTCCACCAGCTGGTCAATGTGAGGTAGTGGGAAGTTGTCCTTCGGGCATGCTTTGTTCAGGTTCGTGAAGTCAATGCAGAGTCTCCAAGTCCCATTGTGTTTCTTTACCAGGACAGGGTTCGCGACCCACTGCGGACACAAAGCTTCCTTGATGAGCTTGTTGTCTAACAACTTCTCCACCTCAACTGTTAGAGCTGTGTACTTGTCTGGTCCATACTTTCTTCACTTTTGGCGTAAGGGTCTCCTTCCCGGGTCTATGTTAAGTCTGTGGCAAGCATGTTCCAATGGGATCCCCGTCATGTCTTCGTGGGACCAGTCAAACACGTCTAGGTTGGTCATTAAGAACAGCTCCATCCTCGACCGGTACAATTCAGGTAACTCAGAACCGATGAAAAGTTCTAGGTCCCTTTCCGGGTCCACCGGGAGTGCCGTCAACTCTTCCATGGGGGTTGCTTTTCTCTTTTGACTTTTCCACCTCGGGTCGCTGATGAACTCGTCCCACTCCCCTTGTGACATATGCGCAGGCTCGTGGCCTATGCCTGGTTCGAGGTCATCGGGTTGGCTCTCAGCTTGGGCGAGCTCGTCAGTTGTGAACACCTCCGGTGGTCTGTCAGCTTGGGATGGTGTGGTGACTTGGGGAGTTGGGTCAACGTCCATTGGTGTTGGTTCTTGACCTCCCGCAGGTCCCCCACCTTGGGCCTCATCAGCTACCTCCATGGGAGTAGGCTGCTGTCCCTGCGCAGGTACCGACCCCTGCGCAAGTCTCAACACTTGGGTTTCTTCCAAGTCCTCCATTGGTGTCGGTTGTGTGTCTTGCACAGGTCTAGTGCCTTGGTTGATTTTTGACAAATCACCTGCCTCCATCATCTCAGTTTCGACCGAGATGACGTCTAGGATGTTTGGCTCGTCTGTAGGAATCTGTACGTCCTCTTTGAGGATGTGGACTTGTGTCACCGCTTTTTTGACCCGACCGTCTTTGACCTGGAGCAAACACTCTCGGGCCTTTCTCTGGTCAGCTTTTATAGTTCCGACACCTTTTGGAGTTGGGAATTTTAAACAGTAGTAGTAGGTCGAACACGCTGCTTTGAATTTATTGATAAACGGGCGGCCAAGGAACCCGTTGTAGGAGGACTGCTGGTCGACAACTAGGAAATCTATGAGCCTAGTCAGTCTCCTTTCGGGGTCCTCAGCCGATACAAGCTGGACTCTCAACCTAACACTACCTAGGGGGACGGATACGGCTTCTCCGAACCCCACTATCCTAGCATTGCTAGGTTCCAGATACGACTCAAAATCACCTAAGGCATCCAAGGTGGATTTGAAGAGAATGTTGGTGAATGCTCCGGTGTCCACAAGTAGCCTGTGAACTCGAACGTTCATGATGTTGGCGGTTATCACCAACGAGTCGTTGTGGGGCATCAGTACCCCCTCCAGGTCCGCTGAAGAAAATGTCAGCTCGCCAGCAAGCTGTGAGATGGACCTGGGGCCAGAGCTGCCTTCCTGGACTTGGTTTATGGCCCGGATTTCGGCCTTCCTTTTTCTCTTGGATATGGAGGATCCCCCGTCCTGGAGACCTCCTGCAGCTCCGATCTCCTCCTCGAGAACCAAGAGTTCCCGGGTGGGTTCCAAGTTTTGCTGAGGTTGGGGAGGTGCCCTCCGTCTGTGATGGTGACCAGGTTGGTCTGCTTCCTCCTCCTCGTCATTGGAGGTAGCCCTCCTCTCGAACCTCGGTCTCTTAGCTGGGGCCTTCTTCACGAACTCGGCCAATTTCCCCTCCTCGTAAAATTTCCAGAGTTGCTTGAGGAGGTCTCGGCACTCGCTGGTGAAGTGGTTGATGGCCTGATGGTAGGCACAGAATTTGTTGGGATTGCGCTTCGTGCGGTCCTGGCGGATTCGCCTTGGCTCTTCCAGCATGGCCTTGGCTTTAACAGCAGTGAAGATGTGGTCGACGGAGACAGTGAGGACCTGGTTGAGCTTCTCTTTGAGTTCATCTCCCTCGCCAAAGGCTTTTATGTTCCGAGGAGCTTTGTAGGTGCCCCCGGACTTCTTCCCGTAGGGCTTCCTTTCCTCGTGGGCACCAACTTCTTTCAGTAGTGCCTCCTGCATAGCCACAAACACCCCCGCCTTGTGGCAGAATTCGCTGTAAGTGTTGGGACATGCGAGGTGCATCTCTTTCCAGAGGTCGGTACCCCTCCTGAGTCCGGCCATCGCTGCGACGACCTTGGTGTCTTCACTCACCGGCTCGCCTTCCAGCAGGATTTTGTCGAACCTTTCCAGGTACTGCTGATCGGTCTCGCTCTCGCCTTGATGGATGTTGGCGAGTCGGTATTTCTGGGTAAGGTAGGATCCGAACCCAGAGAAGTGGGCCAGGAACTCCCGTGAGAGTTGGCCAAATGAGTAGATTGACCCCGGGGCGAGTGAAGAGAACCATCGGTGAGCTCGATCCCCTAGGGTCAGCGGGAAGTTCCTGCACTGGGTGGAGTCAGTGGCGCCGACCGAAATCATGAAGTCCGCGTACTTGGCCAGGTGGACTTTCGGGTCCGATTCGCCTTCGTATGCGGACATCACCGGGAATTGAATTATCTTCTGGACCGGTGCGCGGAGGATGGCAGGTGCCAATGGAGAGGTGGGGAGAGTCGTGGCGTCAGGTCCGCCAGATTTAGCTGCTACTTGTGCTTGTAGCATTTCAACGGCCTTTTTCAGTGAGGCCAGCTCGTCATCTTGGGTCACCTCCGGCGGAGGGTGCTCAAAGGTCGTGCGTCTCGCGGACGCACGTCCCCGAGGTACCTCACTCTGGGGTGACCTCTCAGTGGCGGGCTGGAATTTGCGTCCGCCGTGGGGGCCTAGTCAGTCAGTGGCGGGTCTCCTCAGCCTTTCGTGGGCTGATCTGCGTGGCTGCTGATCGGAGTCCCCATGGGACGCAGCTGGGGCCTCCGTACGCTCATTCTCTTCGTATCTTGGGCCCAGGCGGCCTTGGAGGACTTCCCTCCTTTGAGATTGGTGGGTGCCAGATGCCCCGGTGTAGGCCGACTCCCTTCCAGTGTAGGGAGCAGGACCCTCCTCCACCATTTTGGCCTTGCCGGTTCTCTCCCTGCGCTGGCGAGCCTGTGCCGAGCTCACCTCCTGCTCGGTGGGGAGTACGTTGTAGTCCCCTCTGGTTTGGGTGCCCTGAGTGGGCCTGGTCTGCTCCCGGGTTTCGGCGGCTGGAGCTCGCCTGGGTACTAGGGCGAGCTCGTCCTGCTGTCGCTGCTGCAACCTTTGTAAGGTCGCGATGGTGCGTTAGAGCTCGTCAGGATTGCTGACCAGGTCCCTCAGAGCGGGGGCCAAGTCCTCCTGGGTCACCGCAACTCGCCGAGGTCGCGGAGCTGTGGTGCTCTTCTGGGGAGGTGGTTGTGAGGTCTCCACCACCTGACCTGAGGTCTCCACCTCGGCCTGGTTTTGATCACCCCCTTTAGACCTTCCCGCAGCGGCGGAGGCCTGTCCCTTGGCGGCTCGAGTGTTAGCCATTTTTGGGTTTCGGAGGGGGTAGCTTGCTGTAGGTCACCGAGATGGAGGGAGGTCGCTGGTGCGGTGGTTGTCCAGCTTAGGTGGAGCCGTGCAAGTTTTCGTCTAGCCTCGCGTGTTGACGAATTATCTGAGATTCAGTTTATTCGTGTGCACACGCGCGTTTGCAAACTTGTTCCGAGCAGATCTCGTGAAATCCGAAAACTTGGGTTTTTATCCGGAAATCTGGGTTCTGCGTCCAAGGGATGAAGATGTATGTGTATCTTCAAGTGTTCTTGGGTTTTATCAAGAACACCTTCAAATCTTCAAACCTTCAACCAAACCCTAACTTTTTCGTTCTTGAGATTTTTAATTTTTCAGGTTCGAACACGCACCCTCCTTCTAGCGCCAAATTGTTGATAGAATTTACTGATTGTGTTCGTTTATGTGGCTTTACGACAGATTAATTCTACCAAACAATAATCTTATGATTTTATGTTCTTGGGGAGGGAGAGTAGAGAGTTTAGAGAGAAAAATATTGCAATGAAGGTTATATTGATTGTGTGAAAAATGTGAGAGTCCCCTGAATAGTACAAGAGAGGTCTTATTTATAGGCGTGTGAGTGTGAGACGGCACCTTATGAGCCTATGTGGCTTCCGGTGTTGACGAGGGTTCCTTACCATCGTCTTGATCTCTCACACTGCTTCCCCCTATCATGCCTCGTCCTACTACTATGCCTTAGACTAGATGGGCCTCATTAAAAACCTCGCCGTAAACCACCCTTGTGGATAAACCGGACGGAGGGAAAAAGAGCGCGCTATCGGGGTCCTATTGACTAACAGGTGAGCTCATGGGCGAGCTCACAGGCGGGCTTCGGTGGGTTGGGCGAGCTTTAGGGCGAGGATGAACCCTGGCGAGACCTTCATGAGGGTATGGGCGAGCCCTGGGCGAGCTCCAGCATGGCAGAGGCGATCTCCTGATTCTCTGATTTACCTCGAGTGGCTCGCCCATCAACACATTATATAATATATATATATATATATATATATATATATATATATATATATATAT
>JAPKLY010000018.1:445688-472914 GCA_026898435.1 Prunella vulgaris | reverse complement strand
ATATATATATATATATATATATATATATATATATATATATATATATTTACATGCATAAAAAGTGGGTGGGGCCCCGCGGGGAATACAATCCCCGTCCCCGCTCCGCCCCCACCTTCGGGGCAAAATAAATCCCCGTTTTATTCGAGGCGGGGACTGGGGATTCCCCGCCCCACTGTCAAGCCTATTGAACACAATGTTTGAAATCAAGCACTTTAACTCATGTAATTGTTCCAATTCTCGTGTGTTTAGATATCTCTTCCACCTTCATTGCCATTGCCAATGTCCTTTATACTCCCTCTGTCTCAAGATTACTTTCATAGTAGTTTTGGGCACGTGAACCAAGAAAAAGTAAGTATGTGAATGTAAAGTTAAATAATAAAATAAGAAAATGTGTACTTTGTTGACTTTTGTGAGTATAAAACTTTCTTTTTTAGGTGTGTAAAAGTAGATTTGAGACGTCCATATAAGAAAAGTGTGAAAGTAGTTTTGAGACGGAAGGAGTAAGAGTTAAGTTATGTGTACTACACTGATTTATCCTAAGAAACTTATCTTCGAGGCACACGTCATCGATCCAATAATCAATCCAAAATTTTGTTTTTTTTTCCCATTTCCTACTAATATCTTGAAATCATTCTTCATTGCTCTCCCTTTTTCCCAAGGTATATATCACACAGGTCTTGCCACCAAGTTGATTAATTTTTGTTACGCCTCTTCGCCTTATCAAGTATTTTATTCCCTCAAATCCATCACATTTTGAGTAAATTATTTTCACTCATAATCAGTTCTCCTATGTAAGCAAGGGCCAGATCCATTTTCCTACTATAACTCTGTTAAAGTCGCCAATGCCTTAATTCCCAGCCCTCCATCTAATTTATCTTTGCACACTTCTTCCCATCTTGTCCATGTGATAACTTAATTATGTATTATTTATTTAAATATGTGTGTTTGTTTAATTAAATAAAATAAATATTAATAAATAGAACTTAAACATTGGGTAGCTTTGATTAGTTTATTTAATATTCATAAACATCTGGAAAGAGACTAGTCAATAAGAATTTTAATTTCTTTTCTTTTTCCCTTTATATCTCATTAATAATGTAAAAAAGAAAATCTAAATACCACTTAGTTTTCAATTTACACACACATATATATATATATATATATAATTTATTCAGCATATATAGGATTTCAAAATGACCCGCCCCGTAGTCGGCCCGCCCTGACCTGCTCCATTTGGAGCAACCCCGCCCCACCCCATCCTGAGAATGGGGCAGCCCGCCCCGCCCTGCGCATGGGGCAGGGCAGGCATGGAATTGTATTTTTACTGCCCGGCCCCGCCCCATCCTGCCCCATTGTATATATTAAATAAATATATAATATTTTATAATATATAAATACATTCTATATATAATATTTTATAACATATAAAATAAAATTAAAAGTGTGTCTACTACGCACCCTAGTGCATAGTATGCACCCTTAATTCAAAAATTAATGTTGATAGAATTTGTTAATCAATGTTTGTTTATGTGGCTTTACAACGGATCAATTCTACCAAACAATAATCTTATGATTTTATGTTCTTGAGGAGGGAGAGTAGAGAGAGAAATATTGCAATGAAGATTGTATTGACTGTGTGAAATGTGAGAATTGTCTGAATAGTACAAGAGAGGTCTTACTTATAGGTGTGCGAATGTGAGACGGCACGTTACGAGCCTATGTGGCTTCCGGTGTTGACGAGGGTTCCTTACCCTCGTCTTGATCTCCCACACTGCTTCCTTTATCATGCCTCATCCTACTACTATGCCTTAGACTAGATGGGCCTCATTAAAAACCTCGCCGTAAACCACCCTTGTGGATAAACCGGACGGAGGGAAAAAGAGTGCGCCACAGGGGTTCTACTGACAAAGGGCGAGCTCCCGAGCCTTGACCAGATTCCAGAGAATCGAACAGTGATGTACCACAGTCAGGCGAGCTCTGGGCCTTCCACAGGCGGGCGAGCTCTGGTCCCTCCCCAGTTCGGGTGGGCTCTGGAGACCTGGCAAACCTTGGGGATTATTTCTGAAACCGACGTATTAGTTCGCCATATCAACATTTGCCCCCCAGCTCGCGCGCATCATGACTTTGTCCAATGTGTGGGCGAGCTGGAGAACATGAGGTCTGGCGAAGTATTTCCGGGGGTGCCGAGCTAGTAGGCGAGCTGCGCCTCGGAGGTCGCCTCGGCCAACACGATGCTGGATCCCAAGCGTCACGCAAGTCTCTTGTTGTCTCGATTCCTGCCCATAATAATAACTTTTCAAATTCTTTGCAAAAAGGTCCCTGATCTTTCGGGAATTTCGAGCTCGCGCCCAGTGTCTATAAATAGGCGGAAATGAGGAATTTCCTCACTTTTGCTTTCTCACTTCTCAGAGCACATTTCTGGCGATCATCCATCTGCTTCAGACGCGTCTCCGAACGTCTCCCAAGGTAGAAATCCGGATTTCTCCATTCTCTCCTTCCTTGTTCCTTGTTTTCGGATGCCTACATTATGTCTGAGAACTCTTAAAGCCGTACCCTCCCCCCCGGCATCGTGATCTGGGCAAAGGACAAATGACCGATGACCTTCCAAACCCCCGAGAGGCACCTGGGGTCCTCTCATCGAGCTCTGGGGCGAGCTCTGAAACCTTCCCGGACAGTAGCGAGCTCTTGGGGTCAGTTCGTTCTGACTCCAGCGAGCAAGCTACTAGCTCCGGTGAGGAATTGCCCCTCCGCGAACTCTGGGATTACTCAGAGCGAGCTCACGGAGGAGCCGCGACCCCCATTGAAGAGGAGGCCGCCGAGATTGAGGCCCGAGAGGAGGTCGCTGAGGTTGGGCCTGGCGACCTTGCTGGCGAGCTGGCCCGCGAGGTCGGCGAGGATATGGGGATGGAGGTCACTTATGAATACCTCCGTTTCATCGACTTTCCTTTTCCCAAGCTCCCTGAACATCAAGTCTCTGCCGAGGTCGTGAACGAGTTCGACTGGGGTGAATATGTGAGAACCCACGGGGCGAGCTTCCCCCTACCCCGGCGAGCTCCGATTCGAAAAGCCGCTGGCAAGTCTGACCTTAAGGCCAACGGGGTGGAGAGCATCATAAGCGAGTTCGCCCTTCCGGATATTCGGAGGCGGTTCCGCATCCCGCTGGACATTTTTATGTATCCCGCTGAGGAGAAAGGACGAGCCGACCTCTCCCCTGCCGGGCTCACAGCCATGAATTATCACACTTTGAAGGCGGGGCTCACCCTTCCACTCCACCCCATCATTGGGCAGTTTTTGGCGGACACGGGCCTCGCCATTACCCAACTTACTCCGAATGCATGGAGCAATCTGCTGGCAGCCCTGACCGTCTTCGGCCTCGAGGGCTATGAAAATCGGCTGAGTACGGCGGAGATCAACGAGCTCTTCATCGTGATTAGATAAGTGAGGGAGGGGAAGGGATATTATTCTTTCCAAGCTCGCCCGGGGGGCAAATTTTTAGGCGACCTCCCCAACAAAATCTGGGATTGGAAGGAGCAGTTCTTCTTTATCGGAGGGGATTGGCGAGCTTCTGATGGTCGTGGAGGGCGTATCCCTACTCCAAAGACATATGGGGAGGCGAGCTGTAGGTGGCATACCTTAGTGTGTGTGCGTCGGATTAGATTACTGATCTAATCTATCTTTTTGCAGGTTTGAAGCACCACAAGTCGAGCCGTGGGAAACCGGAGGTTTCGATTGGCTTCGAGTTTGTGTGGACGGTGTGTTGCTTGAGGGAGAAGAAGGATCGCGAGATCGAACACTTGTGCCAACACCACTGCCGTAGGCTCGCCGGCCTCATCACTTCACCACACCACCTCGCTGCTCAAGGTTTTGCACTTCTCCATTTTGAAGTTATGCCAGCTCGCTGCTCCGTATATTGAGGTCGCCTGACCTACTTGATCATCTTGTGCAGGTGTAGGTCCTACTGCCGAGCTCTCACCTGTTAAAGTTCCTGAAGCATACTATTTCTTAGCTCGGCAGCTCAGGATGGGTAAGCCTCGCCCAGGGAGGGAAGGTATCCCTTCGGGGGCGGTCCTGGACGCCACAAAAAAGCTCAAGCTCGCCAAGGCCACTGATAAGGCCGGGGGCTCGGGTTCACAAAGGACCCCGGCTCCTCCCCAAACAAAGGAGAAGGTTGCCGCCACCAAGAAGGGAGCGGGCCGAGGCTCAGATTCAGAAAGGGGTACCCAACCCCCTCTGCCCCAGCAGACGAGGCGAGCTCTCCACCGGGGAAATGGCTCGCGGGTGAGTGAGGAAGAGGCTCGCCCCACCAAACGAGTTAGGGCCGAGGGTGGCTCCGGATCAACCCCAGCAGGGTCAGGGCGAACTCTTGCTGTCCAATCTTCTCAGGCGCCCCCAACTCCTCATAGTGCGCCCTCGCCGCCTCCCTACGGGGTCCCTATTCGGGATGATACCCTGCTTGAGCTCAACCCCGATAGGTTTGGGTAAGTGGGCGACCTCTTTTGAAGTTGGAAGCCTTTGCAATTTCTATAATTTTTGCTAACTGATTTGAATATTGTGTAGGTATACTCCCGCCGAGTTCCCGCAGCGACCTGAATCTCTCCATATTGTCGAGCGGTGTAGGGCCCTGAGCTCGTCGAGGGACCTTCCTGATGGGGCGGCTAGCAGGGTTTTTACTGAGGCCCCCAAGTACCTCTCCGCCTCGGAGCTTGGCATGATCGAGAGGCAGAAGCCCGCCGACAAGGCGAGGTTAGCGATGCACTACGCATGTGCAGCGATGGCAGCGGCCCAGCTCGTCGGCGATGATGTCGCCGCCGCTAATAGAGCTCGCCATGATGCGAAGAAGGCATTGACCAAGGTGGGCGACGAGCGAAAGAAGGCCCTCGAGGAGCTCGCGAGGGCAGAGACCAAGGCAAAGGCCTCACTGGAGGCGGAGCGGCTTGCTATTAGAAAAGCAGAAAAACTTCAGGGCGACCTCCGCCAACAACAGGCCGAGCTGGAGGAAGCTCGCCGGACACTTGCTGCTCGGGAAGAGGAGCTCGCCCTGACCCGGGTTGAGGTAGGGCTCCTCCGTGATCAGAGCAGAGGGAACTCAGAGGAGTGCCGGAAGCTGTGGGAAGAGATTGCTGCTAAGGCTGTGGAGATCGCCGAGCTCAAGAGCCGTTCTGACACCGCCATCACTCCTGAGGCACTTGAGCTCGCCGAGGTGGTCGCCACCGACAAGGGCTTCGTGCTCTGCTTTGCTGAGGTTATCCACTCCTTCCAATGGGTAACAATGACAGTGAGAGGGAAACCCTCGTCAACGAGTTTGAGGATTGCTTGGAGAAGTCCTCGATCCCCCCCGGCACGGAGCTGAACATTGGAGACCTCGCGGGCTAAGAGATCAATCTTGACACTGCTCGTCAAAAGTTCAACATTATCCAGACGAAGCAGGTCTTGACTGCCGACCTCGCCCAAGAGACTGAAGGTGCCGTGGGGGATGCTGGAGGCGAGGCCCCACCGACAATGGAGCAGATGCAAGAGGTCTGCGGGGATGCGATGATAAACATCAGCGAGCTCGACACCAGCGGGCTCTCCGGGAACATCGCTACTGATGTTGAGCTTGCCATACCCATCCGCCAGGTCGCCCCTACTCCAGAGGTCGCAGACCCCGAGCCCTAGGCCTTGTTTACTATTGCTTTCTTAGTTTAGTTTTTATTTTCCAAGTTTCGATAGGTCGCCGGGTTGCGGAGCTCGCCCAGAAGGAGCTCCATTTTTGTAGTCTTTGCTTTTTGCTCAAGTAGACTTAGCTCGCCGGGCACGTGTAGCTCGTCCAGAAAGAGTTTTTTGTAGTTCAAAGATGGCCAGCTGGTCGGCCTTTGTGGCCAGCACTGCTACTTATACTTAGGATTTTTTCAAGCATATTTTTGGCTTGAAAATCTCTTAAGTATCTTTTTGAATATAAGCCGAGCATTTTTTGTCCAACTCTTTTCCTTTATGTATTTGCGCCTTTACGTTATAATTTCCTAAATAGCTCATTTTTGTTTATTTTTCTGGTACATAATTGTTCATCTTATTCTACTTTGAGAAGCGAATCGTTCGTTTTACGTCACTTACGACTACGAATTGTACCTCTGTTTTGAGAGTGCGTATTCTTCGTCTTACGCCACTTAGGGCCGCGAATCGTTTGTCTTAGACCACTTTCGGGCGGCGAACTGCACTTCGATTGATTCACGTTGGGCCATTGGGTTTCATGGACCTTGCCTTAGACGTTTCTTCGTCTTTTTCGCGAATTTTTCTAACTTATGGCAGTAGGTGCTTAGCAACCCTTTAAGGAGGGTACCTTCGCGACCTTGGGCACTTTGGCCTTTGCCTTCGAGCTATTTAATTACAGCGTTTGGGACCTTGGTCCTTGCGCATTGAGGATTTTTGAGCATGTGGGCGAGCTGGGCTCGGTGAGTTCTCTGGAGCAGTGGGTGACCTGGTGCGGCTCGCCCGGTTGGAGAGCTGCACAGGTCTAAACACTTGGGAATTTTTGAATTTCTCTGACTTTGCAAATTTTCTGACTTTTTACAGTAACATTATTTACATCGGTTGCCATCGACATTTCTGATGCAAACCTTCGACTAGTCTATTACAGGATTCTAGTCTATTGGTAGAACTTTTTTAGATGTGTTGAGCTCCAGGTGTATGACGAAGCCTTGCCTTCTGCGTCTTCTAGATCATAGGTACCATTTGGTCAGGCTGCGGTGACCCGGAATGGTCCTTCCCAGTTTGAACCGAATACACCTGGTGGGGCCATCAATCTTATCTTTAACACCAGGTCCCCGACCTTGAATTTTCGGTCTCGGACCTGAGAGTTGTAATATTTTTTCGCTCTACGCTTGTAGGTGGCGTTCTTCATTTCTGCAGAAGCCCTGGTCTCTTCGGTCAGATCCTTTTCTACTGCCAAGGCTTCATCGTTCTTTTCTTCATCATATCCTACCACCTTCCAAGTCTTGTTCTGGACTTCTACCGGGACTACGGCTTCAGTCCCGAATGCTAGGGCAAACGGGGTCTCCCCGGTGCTAGCCCTATAGGAAGTTCTATAAGACCATAGGACCTCTGGGAGTTCGTCTGCCCAACTCCCTTTCTTTTCTTCGAGGCGGAACTTCAATATGTGTTTCAGGATCTTGTTCACCGCCTCGACCTGGCCGTTCAACTGGGGGTGATATGGAGTTGAGTAGTGCTTCTTGATGTTTCATGAACTGCAGAAGTCCCTCAACTTCTGTCCGTCGAACTGCCTTCCATTATCGGTGATGACCGACTGCGGGAGTCCAAATCTGCAGATCAGGTTTTTCCAAATGAAGCCGATCATCCTTTCTTGGGTTATGGTTGTGAGAGCTTCGGCCTCAGCCCACTTAGTGTAGTAGTCTACTGCCACGACAGCAAACTTTACACCGCCTCTACCAGGTGGAAATGGGCCGATCAAGTCGATACCCCATTTCGCGAAAGGTCATGGGCTGAAAACCGACTTAAGCTGGTTGGCTGGGGAGTGAATGTTAGGTGCAAAAAGTGGGCACTTTCGGCACCTTCGAGCGAAGCTGATGGCATCTTTGCGAAGTGTGGGCCAGTAATAGCCCTGCCTGATCGTCTTGTATGCCAATGCTTGCCCCCCAGCGTGACTCCCACAAATTCCTTCGTGAATTTCTTCTAACACTTCGAACCCCTGCTTCCTAGTTAGGCATTTGAGTAGGGGTAGAGAGAATCCACGTTTGTAGAGCTGGCCGTCTAGCAGTGTATATCTGGCAGCTTACTTTACTAACCGGCTAGCTTCCCAGGTGTCCACGGGGTTGTTCCGTCTGTTAGGTATTTTTGGATTGGAGTGTACCAATCTTCACCACCTTCACTGTTCTCCTGCCCCCCGCTTGAGGTTTGATTTATTTTGTAATCGGACATCGAGGGGTTTTTCAGTGTGGTGATCACAACCTCCGTGAATTCGGCTTCGCCGTTGCTAGTAGCTAGCCGGGCTAGAGCACCTGCTTGTGTGTTTTCTAGCCGCGGTATTTGATTGATGTAAACCTGCGTAAACATCGAGATCAGATGCGCGGCTATCTTCTGGTAAGTTATCATCTGCTGGTCTTTTGCTTCAAATTCCCCCCGAACTTGGGATATTATTAGCTGGGAATCTCCGAAAACTTGAAGATTGGTTGCCCCCACAGCTAATGATAGCCGAAGTCCTGCTATCAACGCTTCATACTCCGCCTCGTTGTTGGTTGCTCGAAAGTCTAACCGAATTGCGGAAGTGAAGACCTGTCTGTCTGGGCTGATCAGGACTACGCCGGCGCCTGCTGCTATGCTGGTTGATGACCTGTCTACGTAGAGATGCCACGGAGCTATACATCCCCTCATCGGATCTTGTGGGAAAGTTAGCTCGACGATGAAGTCGGCCAGTGCTTGTCCCTTGATCGTTGTTCGGGGTGCATAGGTTATACCGTATTGGCTAATCTCTAGTGACCATTTCAGCAGGCGTCCGGCGGTATCTGGGCATTGTAATATTTGACGTAGAGGGAATGTTGTCAGCACCTCTACCGGGTGGTCAAAGAAGTAGGGCCTCAATTTTCTAACACTCATCACCAGTGCATAGGCCAGTTTCTCTGTTGGGGTGTACCGCAACTCAGCTTCATGTAAGACTTGGCTCACGTAGTACACTGGTAGGTGTGTTTTTGCCTCCTCTCGGACCAGGACGGAGCTGATGGCCACCTCCGATGCAGCCAGGTAGAGGTATAGCTTTTCTCCAGGTATCGGCTTTGACAGGACCTGTGTATCCGCCAGGTATGTTTTGATGTCCTCAAAGGCTCGTTAGCATTCACTTGTCCAAACGAAGTAGTTTTTGAGGTGGAGCTTGTTGGTTTTGGCCGCCTCTTTGTATCTCCGTGTGTTTGCCTTAATTGCCTCGAAAAATGGACGATTTCAGTCGCCAGACCTGGAGATGAATCTGTTCAGGGCTGCCATGCACCCAGTCAGTCTTTGAATTTTTTGGACGGAATCGGGTATCCCCATCTCAATTATGCATTGGACCTGTGTTGGGTTGACCTCAATTCCCCGCTGGCTAACTAGGTGCCCCAGGAACTTCCCAGAGTGTACGCCGAAACTGGTCTTTTTGGGGTTCAACTTCATGTTGTAGTGGCGCAGTATGTCGAAGGTCTGTTTTAGGTGGTCCAGGTGGTCCTCCCTTTTCAAACTCTTGACAACTATGTCATCCACATACACTTCCATGGATTCGCCAATGTGTTGGTCAAACATTTTATTCACCAATCTTTGGTAGGTGGCTCCGGCGTTGATGAGTCCGAACGGCATCCTTTCCCAGCAATACATGTTCTTGTTGGTGTAGAACGCCGTGTGTTCCTGATCATCTGGGTGTAGAGCTATTTGGTGATAGCCCACGAAAGCATCCATGAATGTCATCATCTCATGGCCTGCAGTGCTATCCACCATCTGATCGATGTGAGGCAGTGGGAAGTTGTCCTTCGGGCATGCTTTGTTCAGGTCTGTGAAGTCGATGCATAGTCTCCACGTCCCATTGTGTTTTCTTACCAGGACGGGGTTTGCAACCCACTGCGGACACAAAGCCTCCTTGATGAGTTTGTTATCTAACAACTTCTCGACCTCAATAGTCAGAGCTGCGTACTTGTCTGGTCCATACTTTCTTCGCTTTTGGTGTACGGGTCTCCTCGTCGGGTCTTTGTTAAGTCTGTGGCAAGCATGTTCCAACGGGATCCCCGTCATGTCTTCGTGGGACCAGGTGAACACGTCCAGATTGGTCATTAAGAACAGCTCCATCCTCGACCGGTACGGTTCAGGTAACTCAGAACCGATGAAAAGTTCCAAGTCCCTTTCCGAATCCACTGAAAGTGCCGTCAACTCTTCCATGGGGGTGGCTTTTCTCTTTCGACTTTTCCATCTCGGGTCGCTGATGAACGCGTCCCACTCTTCTTGTGACATCTGCGCAGGCTCGTGGCCTATGCGCAGTTCAATGTTATCGGGTTGGCTTTCAGCTTGGGCGGGCTCGTCAGCTGTGAGCACCTCCGGTGGTTTGTCAACTTTGAATGGTGCGGTGACTTGGGGAGTTGGGTCAACGTCTATTGGTGGTTGTTCTTGACCTCCCTCAGGTCCCCCACCTTGGGCCTCATCAGCTACCTCCATGGGAGGAGGCTGCTGCCCCTGCCCAGGTACCGACCCCTGCGCATGCCTCAACACTTGGGTTTCTTCCAAGTCCTCCATTGGTGTCGGTTGTGTGTCTTGCACAGGTCCAGTGCCTTGGTTGATTTCTGACAAATCGCCTACCTCCATCATCTCAGTTTCGACCGAGATGACGTCTGGAATGTTTGGCTCGTCTGCAGGAGTCTGTACGTCCTCTTCGAGGATGTGGACCTGTGTAACAGACTTCTTGACCCGGCCGTCTTTGATCTGGAGTAAACACTCTCGGGCCTTTTTTGGGTCACCTTTTATAGTTCCGGCACCTTTCGGGGTTGGGAATTTCAAACAGTAGTAGTTGGTCGAACACGCCACTTTGAATTCATTAATAAATGGACGGCCAAGGAATATTGTAGGAGGACTGCTGGTCGACAACTAGGAAATCTATGAGCCTAATCAGTCTCCTTTCGGGATCCTCAGCCGATACAAGCTGGACGATCAACCTAACACTACCTAGGGGGACGGTTACAGCTTCTCCGAACCCCACTATCCTAGCATTGCTAGGTTCCAGATACGACTTAAAATCACCTAAGGCATCCAAGGTGGATTTGAAGAGAATTTTGGTGAATGCGCCGGTGTCCACAAGTAGCCTGTGAACTCGGACGTTCATGATGTTGGCGGTTATCACCAATGAGTCATTGTGGGGCATCAGTACCCCCTCCAGGTCCGCTGAAGAAAATGTCAGCTCGTCAGCAAGCTGTGAGATGGAACTGGGGCCGGAGCTGCCTTCCTGGACTTGGTTTATGGCCTGGATTTCGGCCTTCCTCTTTCCCCTGGATATGGAGGATCCCCTGTCCTGGAGACCTCCGGCAGCTCCGATCTCCTCCTCGAGAACTAGGAGCTCTCGGGTGGGCTCCAAGTTTTGCTGAGGCTGGGGAGGTGCTCTCCGTCTGTTGTGGGGACCAGGTTGGTCTGCTTACTCTTCCTCGTCATCGGAGGTAGCCCTCATCTCGAACCTCGGTCTCTTAGCTGGGGCCTTCTTCACGAACTCGGCCAGTTTCCCCTCCTCATAAAATTTCCAGAGTTGCTTTAGGAGGTCTCGGCACTCGCTGGTGAAGTGGCCGATGGCCTGATGGTAGGCACAGAATTTATTGGGGTTGAGCTTCGTACGGTCCTGGCGGATCCGCCTTGGCTCCTCCAGCATGGCCTTGCCTTTGACGGCAGTGAAGACGTGGTCAACGGAGACAGTGAGGACCTGATTAAGCTTTTCTTTGAGCTCGTCTCCCTCGCCAAAAGCCTTTAAGTTCCGGGGAGCTTTGTAGGTGCCCCCGGACTTCTTCCCGTAGGGCTTCCTTTCCTCGTGGGCACCAACTTCTTTCAGTAGTGCCTCCTGCATAGCCACAAACACCCCCGCCTTGTGGCGGAATTCACTGTAAGTGTTGGGACATGCGAGGTGCATCTCCTTCCAGAGGTCGGTGCCCCTCCAGAGTCCGGCCATTGCTGCGACGACCTTGGTATCCTCGCTTACCAGCTCGTCTTCCAGCAGAATTTTGTCGAACCTTTCCAGGTACTGTTGGTCGGTCTCGCTCTCGCTTTGGTGGATGTTGGCGAGTCGGTGCTTCTGGGTAAGGTAGGATCCGAACCCAGAGAAGTGGGCCAGGAACTCCCGCGAGAGTTGGCCAAATGAGCAGATTGACCCCGGGGCGAGTGAAGAGAACCAGCGGTGAGCTCGATCCCCTAGGGTCAGCGGGAAGTTCCGGCACTGGGTGGAGTCGGTGGCACCGACCGAAATCATGAAGTCCAAGTACTTGGCCAGGTGGACTTTCGGGTCCAATTCACCTTCGTATGCGGACATCATCGGGAATTGAATTTTCTTCTGGACCGGTGCGCGGAGGATGGCAGGTGCTAATGGAGAGGTGGGGAGAGTCGTGGCGTCAGGTCCGCCAGACTTGGCTGCTACTTGTGCTTGTAGTATTTCAACGACCTTTTTCAGTGAGGCCAGCTCGTCATCTCGGGTCACCTCCGGCGGAGGGTGCTCAAAGGTCGTGCGTCTCTCAGACACACGTCCCCGAGGTGCCTCACTCTGGGGTGACCTCTCAGTGGCGGGCTGGAATTGGCGTCCGTCGTGGGGGCCTAGCCGGTCAGTGGCGGGTCTCCTCAGCCTTTCGTGGGCTGATCTGCGTGGCTGCTAGTCGGAGTCCCCCGTGGAACGCAGCTGGGGCCGCCGTACGCTCATTCTCTTCGTATCTCAGGCCCAGGCGGCCTTGGAGGACTTCCCTCCTTTGTGATTGGTGGGTGCCAGATGCCCCGGTGTATGCCGACTCCCTTCCAGTGTAAGGAGCGGGACCCTCCTCCACCATTTTGGCCTTGCCGGTCCTCTCCCTGCGCTTGCGGGCTTGTGCCGAACTCGCCTCTTGTTCGGTGGGGAGCATGCTGTAGTCTCCCCGAGTCTGGGTGCCCTGAGTGGGCCTGATCTGCTCCCGGGCTTCAGCAGCTGGGACTCGCCTGGGTACCAGGGCGAGTTCGTCCTATTATCGCTGTTGCAACCTCTGTAGGGTCGCAATGGTGCGTTGGAGCTCGTCAGGATTGCTGGCCATGTCCCTCAGAGCGGGGGCCAAGTCTTCCTGGGTTACCGCAGCTCGCGGAGCTG
Organism: Prunella vulgaris; assembly: GCA_026898435.1. Taxonomy (NCBI): domain Eukaryota; kingdom Viridiplantae; phylum Streptophyta; class Magnoliopsida; order Lamiales; family Lamiaceae; genus Prunella; species Prunella vulgaris. The sequence goes on along the minus strand of JAPKLY010000018.1, from coordinate 460,115 downwards.
CGGTGCTCTTCTGGGGAGGTGGTTGTGAGGTCTCCACCACTAGGCGTGAGGTCTCCACCTCGGCCCGGTCTTGGTCACCTCCTTTGGACCTTCCCGCAGCTGCGGAGGCCTTTCCTTTGGCGGCTCGAGTGTTAGCCATTTTTGGGTTTCAGAGGGGGTAGCTTGCTGAAGGTCGTCGGAGTGGAGGGAGGTCGCCTGAGTGGTGGAGGTCGCTGGTGTAGTGGTCGTCCAGCTTAGGTGGAGCTGTGCAAGTTTTCGTCTAGCCTCGCGTGTGATGAATTATCCGAAATTCGACTTATTCGTGGGCACGCGCGCGTTTGAAAACTTATTCCGGGCCGATTTTGTGAAATCCGAAAACTCTGGTTTTTTGTCCGGAAATCTGGGTTCTTCGTTCAAGGGATGAAGGTATATGTGTATCTTCAAGTGTTCTTGAGTTTTATCAAGAACACCTTCAAATCTTCAAATCTTCAAGCAAACTCTAATGTTTCGTTCTTGAGATTTTTAATTTTTCAGGTTCGAAACGGCCCCTCCTTCTAGCGCCAAATTGTTGATAGAATTTGTTAATCGATGTTTGTTTATGTGGCTTTACAACGGATCAATTCTACCAAACAATAATCTTATGATTTTATGTTCTTGAGGAGGGAGAGTAGAGAGAGAAATATTGCAATGAAGATTGTATTGACTGTGTGAAATGTGAGAATTGTCTGAATAGTACAAGAGATGTCTTATTTATAGGTGTGCGAATGTGAGACGGCACCTTATGAGCCTATGTGGCTTCCGGTGTTGACGAGGGTTCCTTACCCTCGTCTTGATCTCCCACACTGCTTCCTTTATCATGCCTCATCCTACTACTATGCCTTAGACTAGATGGACCTCATTAAAAACCTCGCCGTAAACCACCCTTGTGGATAAACCGGACGGAGGGAAAAATAGTGTGCCACCGGGGTTCTGCTGACAAAGGGCGAGCTCCCGAGCCTTGATCAGATTCCAGAGAATCGCACAGTGATGTACCACAGTCAGGCGAGCTTTGGGCCTTCCACAGGCGGGCGAGCTCTGGTCCCTCCCCAGTTCGGGTGGGCTCTGGAGACCTGGCAAGCCTTGAGGATTATTTCTGAAACCGACGTATTAGTTCGCTATATCAATAATTAATTTTACTAATTTCCATCCAGTTTTTTCTCTTCTAAGTCTTTCAAGTCGCAATCGGTCTCCTCCCTAGCCATGAGCATGTGCACATATATGTCACTCTTACGCCTTTCACAAAACCTTAACTAATTAATTTTAAAATAGTTATATACCTTTAGCATGCATGTTAATTCGAAAAAAAAATTACTATTATTTTCTTAATTTAGAGTAAGGGCGAAACAGCTTCTAGTAGCTTTGGAAAAAACAATATATAATACCCAAATAATAATTAATAAATAAGTAATACTCAAAAAATAATATATAATACCCAAATAATAATTTATAAGGTCCAAAGAACAATTTATAAATAAAAAATTAATAAATAAATAATTAATAAACGAATAATACTCAAAGAACAATTTATAAATACACAAATGAACGTCTTATAATACCCAAAGAATAATTTATAATACACAATGAATAATTTATAAATGAATAATTGATAAATAAATAAACCCAAAGAATAATTTATAATACCTAAAGAATAATTTTTAAAACACAATGAATAATTTATAAATGAATAAACCCAAAGAATAATTTATAATACGTCCTAAAAAGAACAATTTGTAATACTCAAAGAACAATATATAATATCCAAAGAGTAATTTATAATATCTAAATAATTTATAATATCTAAAGAACAATTTAATGATTTTGTTCTTCGGGTATTGTTAATTATTTTTGGGGTATTGTGAGTTGTTCTTGGGGTATTTGTAAATTGTTCTTCAGGTATTACTTAAATTTGGGTGAATTTTATGCTTTGATTAGTTTATTTTTTAAGCATTCTTGTTGATTTTCAACATCATTATATAAAAAAACATGTGTCTATTTTAAGATTAAAAGTAAAAATGTGGATTAGTATGAAGAGAATAGTACATTTATTTCATAAAAACTTATGAAAAATATCATTTTTAAGGTAATTTATTATCTTTTGATGTTGCATTTTGAATTATTATTTTATAATACTCGAATAACAATGGAGTAATACCCCAAAAACAAATTTAAGTAATATTCCAAGGACAAGTGTAAATAATACCCCAAAGAACATCTTATAATACCCAAGGATCATCTTATAATACCCAAAGAATATCTTATAAACACAAAGAATAATTTATAATACCTAAAGAACAATTTATAATATTTAAAGAACAATATATAATACCCAAATAATAATTTATAATATCGAAAGAACAATTTATAAATGAATAATTATTAAATAAATAATTAGTAAACAAGTAATACTCAAAGAACAATTTATAATGCCCAAAGAACAATATATAATATCCAAATAATAACTTATAATGTTCAAAGAATAATTTATAAATGAATAATTAATAAATAAATAATTAATAAACGAGTAATACTTAGAGAACAATTTATAATACCCACAGAACATCTTATAATACCCAAAGAATAATTATTATACACAATGTATAATTTATAAAATGAATAATTGATAAATGAATAAACCCAAAGAATAATTTATAATACCTAAAAAATAATTTGTAATGCTAATTTATAATATCCAAAGAATAATTTATAAATGAATAATTAATTAATAAATAATTATAAACGAGTAATAATCAAAGAACAATTTATAATACCCATAGAATATCTTATAATACCCAAAGAACAAATTTAAGTAGTATCCCAAGGACAAGTCTAAATTACACCCAAAGAACATCTTATAATACCCAAAGAACAAATTTAAGTAATATCCTAAGGACAAGTCTAAATTACACCCAAAGAACATCTTATAATACCCAAAGAATATCTCATAATACCCAACGAATATCTTATAATACCCAATGAATAATTTATAGTGCACAATGAATAATTTATAAATAAATAATTGGTGAATGAATAAACACAAAGAATTATTTATAATACTTTATAATATTCAAAGAACAATATATAGTACCCAAATAATAATTTATAATATCCAAAGAATAATTTATTAATGAAAATAATAAATAAATAATTAATAAACGAGTAATACTCAAAAAACAATTTATAATACAAAAATAATATCTTATAATACAAAGAACATTTTATAATAATAATTTATAATACACAATTAATAAACCCAAAGAATAATTTATAATACCCCTAAAAGAACAATTTATAATACTCAAAGAACAACATATAATATCCAAGGAATAATTTATAATATATAAAAGAACAATTTAATGATTTTGTTCTTTGTGTATTATTAATTGTTCTTGGGGTATTGTGAGTTATTCTTGGGGTATTTGTAAATTGTTCTTCAGGTATTACTTAAATTTGAGAAAATTTTATGCTTTGATTAATTTATTTTTTTAAGCAATTTTGTAGAGTGACACCAGGGGGAATTCTTGGGGAAACCATTTAACAGAGTAAATACAACAGTAAAATAAAATTACAAAACAAGGAGGAGCTGTAATAATTTCCTTGATATTTAGATGCGGGTGTAATGCAATCCTTGGCACCAACTGATGGATCATGGAACAGCGTATTCAGATAGCCATCTTTGAAGAAAAGTAACCTAAACAAAACATTAATCTGCACAACAGGTAAACCGTGTAGATTAACTATTGAAGGGAATGAAATCGAAAAGCCCATAAAGCATAAACAAATGCAAAACAGCCGAAAAAGTATAATTTGAGATGATGGAAAAGAAAACAAATTGTGGATACATTATTTACAGCAATAATATGTGTCAACAATTGGAATAAAACTGTACAGTTGAACCATGACAAAGTGCGTCGATGTTCTCATCTTTATTATACAAATATTATTATTCGAACGAAGTACTGCTATGTTTGTACACATATATAGACATATTTACATAATTGTGCATATATATCAAATAACTAATAATTGGTAAGTGTGAATGAGTAAGTGTATGTAAGAGAGAGGGAGTGGGGAAAGCAGTGTTTAGACATAAACACAGTGTAGGGCAATCAGGATGAAAAGCAAGTGGATGAGATTATAGAGGATTCCAACAACTATTTGATCGATACCCCAATAATAAGTTTGGAATACCCGAAAACAAATAATTTATACCCCAAGAATAACTCTTTAATACCCCAAGAACATTTCTCTATAATACTCAATTAACAACTAGTTAATGTTTCAATTACTTAAAAAACACACAAGTTAATGTTTCAATTACTAAATTTGGACCGTTGTGAGACAGCATATAACATTAGCGGTTTTCATCCAATAACAAAACTAGAAGCAAATAAAAATATACTGCATCATTGTATATCCCAGCTAGCTTTTCCTTCGCATTGAAGATGATGATAGGAGATATTGGAACACGAGTAAATGCATGCACATACTGAATTTATGGGCTCTTTGGAACAAGAGTCACAGTTTCGCCACCTTTGGCATGCCCAGGAAATGGTCATCCACTACAAAAAAAAATGGGTTTTAGAGACCGATTTTCGGTCGCTAAACACATTTACCGACCGATTTACCGACCGATCAAGGTGGTCGGTAAAACTGTGGTCGCTAACATTTAGCGACCGAATTTTCATTCGGTCGCTAGCTTAGCGACCGCCAAAACGGTCGGTAATTAGTCGCTAAAAGAACCGGGATTTGACCCATTTTTGAATTTTAGCGACCAATTTATCGGTCGCTATTTATATAAGTAGCGACCGATTATTCAGTCGCTAAATAATAATTTTATTTTTTAAATATTTTGTTATATTTTATTTAGCGACCGAATAATCGGTCGGTAAATATATAATTAGCGACCGATTATTCGGTCGCTAAATTTTGTTCGTGAAAAAAAAATTTTGGGGCCAAGGTGGTTCGAACCCAGGCCTCCAGTGTGGCTCAGCAAGGCTCGAACCACTTGGCTAAGCCCCCAACATATTAACATATGCACCGCAACCTTTATTTGAGCAATATTTGGCTCAGATTAAATCCCCCAAATTTGCGCCTGTGAGGGGTCGAACACGCGACCTCTGGGCATCTCAGAGGTGGCGTGACCACTCGGGCACTTGTCGTTATTGTTCATTTTTGTGCAATTAATTGTATATAACTCCAAATTGAGTCACGTTTTTTTTAAAATGCTTCTAATTAAATGAGTATTGTTTCTACTTTATTTATGTTTATATATATTTCATTAAATATTATAATGTTAAAATTTTATTATTTAATATTACCAAAATTTATTAATTTGTTCATTTTTTTTGCAATTAATTGTATTTAACTCCAAATTGAGTCACATTTTTTTAAATGTTTCTAATTAAATGAGTATTTATGTATATATATATTTCATTAAATATTATAATGTTACAAATTTATTATTTAATGCTACGAAAATTTATTAATTTGTTCATTTTTTGCAATTAATTGTATTTAACTCCATATTTTTTAGTCATATTTTTTTTAAATGCTTCTAATTAATTGCTTGTTAGTTATAATTTGTTTATGTATATATATATTTCAATAAATATTATAATGTTGTAAATTTATTATTTAACATTACGAAAATTTATTAATTTATTCAATTTAAAAATACAAATACAATTCGTTTAAAATTTTCACTTTCTTTGGATTTTTATATAACCATTTGAAACTAATTATTTTACACTACTAAAATTTAAACATTCAACATAATTTAAACATTCAATATCCCATAAAAACATCCAACATAAATAAAATAAAATTAATTGTTCAACAAAAAAAAAAAACTAATGTGACGAATTAAAGCCGTCGTCGTTACCACCAAGATCGACAACCTCCTCATCGTCATCGTCATCATCCTCAGGTAGAGGTGGTGGAAGATCAGGAAATTTGGGGACGTTCCAACCCATCTCTTCGGAGGCAGACTCAAGCCAATTCTTCATCATTTTCGTCAGGTCCTCCGTTTGCTTCATCCTATCTTTCATCATCTTCCCCTTTGTTTGATATTTCTCCAATTTCTTTCTCACGTCGGAGAGTTGACTTTCGACGTGGGAGGATGGGTGAGAGTCGAGGGAATAGGAGGAGCTCCCCTTCTGTGATAGGCGACAGCCTTACGGGCGAACAGCGGCGGCGGGACAGACGGGCGAACGGCGGCGGCTGGATGGGCGAAACAATTAGGTTTTTTTTTTTTTTTCTGATTCTGAAGTCGATTGGGTTTTGTTTTCTGATTTTATTTTTAGCGACCGCCTAATCGGTCGCTAACTTAATTAGGTTTTTGCCACGTGGCTTTCGTCGACAATTTGTCCGTTGATTAGTCATTTTATTATTTAGCGACCGATTAATCGGTCGCTAAATAAAAATCAAATTTTTGCCCGCGTAATTTAGGCGGTTTACTTAATTGGCGGTCGCTAATTATAATTAGTGACCGTTTTGGCGGTCGCTAACTAAAAAATATGATTAAATTTAATTCTATTAATCATATATACCTATATCAACACAATTAACTATAGTCAATTAACTATATCAACAACAATATCAATTAACTATACTGCACTGGACCACCGTGTAAAGCTTCATACGGTAAATGAACAGGTAAGTGCTCCATCGAGTCAAAGAAACTGGGTGGAAAAAACTGTTCTAACTTGCACAGTAAAACAGGGATGTCTCTATCCAAACGCTGCATGTCGTCCAGTGTAATCATTGAGGAAGTTAAGTCTCTGAAAAATAGACTTAATTCTGTGATCACACTCCATATATCCTTTGGAAGTGCGTACTTAAAGGCAATCGGTAACAACCGCTGCATAAAAACATGACAGTCATGACTCTTCATCGTAGTGTCCTTCCCTGTTGCTGGCTCAAACAACCGACCCATGTTCGACATGTAATTGTTTGAAAAGCGCAAATCCTTCACCCATTGAAATATTTTTTTTCTTATTTTCTATGGAAATTTGGTACTTTGCTTGTGGCCACTCACCTGCTCGTCGACTACTGGAGAGACTAGGACGAGAACAGAACTCACTTAACTCTTCTCTGGATTTTGCAGTGTCTTTGGTCTTGCCGTCTGTATTAAGGATCGTGTGGAACAAGTTATCAAACACATTCTTCTCTATATGCATCACATCCAAGTTGTGTCTAATCAATAATTTACTCCAATAAGGCAAGTCCCAAAAGATGCTTCTCTTCTTCCAACCTCCACGGATACCTTTATTGTGTTTCATCCAACCCTCCTCAGTCGTTTTCCACAAGCCAGTTACTGTAACCTATCTCAACAACGAATCACCTGAAATAAAGTGTGTATGGTTAAACTAAATTGATAAAACTCTTTTCATAAGTAGTGATTAAAATATAAACAATATTTATATACCTGTTCGAACTTGTGGTCTTGTACGCTTTACATCATTCCCCTTTAGAAAGTGCACTTTGTCCTTCCGCCATTTATGATCATTACATAGAAACTTCTGATGGTTATCGAACCATGATACCTTTTTACTCAGTGGAAGCTAAAATGCATTAGATCCATCCATGCAGTACGGGCAAGTTTGTTTTCCTTGAGTCGACCACCCAGACAACATAGAATATGCTGGAAAGTCGCTGATGGTCCATAAAACAGCAACCCGTAATGTGAAGTTCTCCTTCCTGTACACGTCATATGTCTCTACTCCCGTATGCCACAAATATAACAACTCTTTAATCAGTGGCTGAAGGTAGACATCTAGGTTTTGCTTAGGATTCTGAGGACCAGGCACCAAGACAGTGAGAAATATGTGTTGAGGCTTCATGCACAACCAAGGAGGTAGATTGTACGGAGTCAGTAATACTGGCCACAACGAATACTTCTTCCCGTGCATACCGAATGGAGCAAATCCGTCTGCGCACAGGCCAAGCCTCACATTTATCTTCTCACTCGCAAAATCTGGAAACTCTCTATCAAGATGTCTCCACGCATTAGAGTCAGTAGGATGACGCATCTCTCCGGAATTCTCATCAGAACACTCCTCAGCATGCCATCTCATGTCTTTTGCAGTGGCACTCGACTGATACAACCTCTCTAGACGAGGAGTGATGTAAAGATAATACATAGACTTGAAAGATATCTTCTTCCTACGATTTGAGGGTTTGAACCTAGGGTAGTTGCACATCCTACACCGATCGATGCTCTCATCGTCGCCCCAAAATAGCATGCAACCGTTGGTACAACAATCAATCTTCTCAAATGGTAAACCCATATCCTTCAAGAGCCTCTTACTTTGATAGAAATTTTCTGGTGCTGTGTTCTCTTTAGGTAGGGCCCGTTTGAACAACTTTGCAAATTTATTGTACACTTTCTGACTGACTTTGCCTTCAGTTTTGATGGACAACATCTGAGCATTGAATGATAATTGTGTCTCAGTATCACAACCAGGAAACAGCTTCTGCGAACGAGGATTTGGTTCCTCTTCCATGTGGTGACCACCCAAACCAGACTCATCAATCATCGTATGATAGCTTTGGAATTCATCCACCAGTGTCTTAGAGCATGGAATAGGCGAATCACGGCTCGAACCACAAATCTCAAATCTCTCACCTCCACTGCTACGAAACTGATCATAGAAGGCAACCACTGTTTCAAGATTATGATTCCACCGAGTTTCGCCATGTACAGTCCAATTGTAATAGTATGGAGTAAAACCAGACATCACGAGATGAGTTAGAACCTCATCAATGCTCAAAAATCTCTTGTTACCGCACTTTTTTTTTGAACAAGGACATCTAATCTGGCCATTCATATCCATGCAGTGTGGATTACCAGAGGCAAACGCAGTAAACTCATGAATTTTCTTGTAAAATTCAGGGTTGATCGATCCTTGTATCAGACGAGGGATTTCATACATCCAACGACGATCAGGGAGTTCCATCTGATTTAAATTAAGAATATACCACATTAGAATTATAAAAAAATTAGCCAAAGTTTTGACTATAAACAAGCATATCCGATTTTTTAAAACAAAAAATCCAATATATATAATCAAACATCAATTACACTACAAAATTCTAACAAATTAAATTAGGATTAAAATATCCAATAAAAATAGATATATTCATAAATAATTAATGTACAACATGCAAATAATATTAAACTTAAACGGTAAAAATGTAAAAACGTACGGTCAAATTGAAGCAACGAGCACAATGTGACAATGGACCCGAACGATTACAACCAACACGTTGAAATAATATAATTTTTCACATTTCTGAGATTTTTTAAGGTTTTGAGGGTAAATTTTCGTGAATGAAAAGGAAAGAAGAGGGCAGTGGCTGTTCTATATTCAAAATTTAGCGACCGCTTTTTTTAATTTACCGACCGAAAATTAAGGCGCTAAATGTGAAAACCGAATCGGGCAATAATTGCCCACCTACCCGCTTTTGGTTTTTAATTTTAGCGACCGAAAAAGCGGTCGCTAACATAAAAATAAGTTACCGACCGCCTAATCGGTCGGTAATATTGTTGACTAATATTGACTGACAATATTACCGACCGATTTGGCGGTCGGTAACTTATTTTTATGTTAGCGACTGCTTTTTCGGTCGGTATTTTCGTTGGAAAATTTAGGATTTGACCAGTAGTCAAAATCGATCGCTAATCGATCAAAAATCGGTCGCTAATTAATTATTTAGCGATCGATTTCAGTCGGTCGGTAAAAAGCGGTCGCTAAATTCCGTCTTTTTTGTAGTGATCTAACTGAAAACCTTAAACATCATGCAAATCTCCTACTCCAATCTATTTAGGCATCTTCTCATCTCCTTTCAACTTTGTCTGCCCGACTTTACGACCTCTCTTTTGTCTTTTTGTTCAACACTCTTTCCCACTTTATTTACTAATACCCCAAGAACAATATGGAATACCCGAAGAACAACTTAGTTATACTATACCCCAAGAATAACTTTTTAATACCCCAAAAACAATACCTCAAGAACAACTTGCTTATACCAAAAAACACACAGTGCGGCGTGTAGTGTGTGTTTCTGGAAAAATCAAATTAAATTTAAAATTGATCTATAATTAAGGTGCATACTATACACCCATGTGCATACTAGAATTTGCGTAAAATTAATATCCTACATTTATAATAGGGTTAATTATATATAAATACACCACCTTTTACTCAACTTTCAATTTAATCCTGAGCTTTACGATTTTTGTAAAAAATCCCAACCTTTTAAAGAGTTCCAATTCGATATACATTTTTTTCTTCCAGCCAGCAAATGATGATGTGTCTCGCTGGAGCTGCCACGATGGCGTACACGTGTGAAATTATTATTTTTTATACATTTTTTTCACATCTTATATTAATATATATATAACAAAATTTTCGTTTCCGCCGTGTTCTATCATCTGAAACAGGGCTCCCGACTGAGGTTCCCTTACGAGGAGGGCGCCGCCGTGTTGCTGCCGTCGTTGCCTCCACTGGAAAAAGGGGATCTGCAAAAATTAAAATTTTGTTATATATATATATATTAATATAAGATGTGAAAAAAAAATATATAAAAAAATAATTTCACACGTGTACGCCAGCGTGGCATCTCCGGCGAGACATGTCATCATTTACTGGCCGGAAGAAAAAAAAATGTGTATCGAATTGGAACTCTTTAAAAGGTTGGAATTTTTTACAAAAATCGTAAAGTTCAGGATTAAATTGAAAGTTGAGTAAAAGGTGGTGTATTTATATAGAATTAACCCTTTATAATATATTAAATAAATTTAAAATTATATTATTTATTTATTGTAATTCTAATGTAAAATTATTTTTTTGAATATATTTTGATAAATTTATTACATTAATTTTATTTTAAAATAATATTTTATTTGTCTAAAATATATATTATATTTTGGTATAAAATTAACATGAGGCAGAATGGGGTAGGCATGGGGCACAATGTTCTGGTCCGCAGTGAGGCATGGGGCAGGGCGAGGCGGGGAGACAGAGGCGCGGGACAGGCATGGGTTCTTATATACCCGCCCTGCCCTGCCCCATTGTCATCCCTAAACATATAATAATCAATATATATACATATATACACAAATTAATTTAGTATATAATATAATTTCAACTTAAAAAAAAAGTAGCTCAATTAGATACATATACACATGTTTACAGATACACATGTTTAGATCGATTTTTGTATCAGTGTTCATAAATGTATTGTCAAACAAGTTCACAAACAAATTAAGATCATAATAATGAAAATAAGTCGATTTAGTACAAATATCTACTCAACAAATGATACTTAAACATAAATGAGCTGACTTCACTTTACTTGTTTTCTCTTAATATTTGTGTGGAGTTTTAAACTATAACCAATAACTTGCAACTTTTATTGGGCTTGGTTGAGTTGAGTCATTTATGTTTGGTCTAATGTGTAGAGGCCAAGGTTATCAGCAAGCCTTTTTTGGAAATATACTACACAAATAAATACACTATCATTTTGAAAAATACACTACCCTTTGTTCATCATTTTTTTCCGAAATTTTTTCATTTTTTCGAAAATTTTTCCCGAACACAATACAAAAATGAACAAGTTAAGGCATTAACCATTTTTATTTATGCTCATCATAAAACTTTAGTCATGACTTCTCGACTTAGAGAGCTTGACAATGATGATTTCTCATCTGATGATGATTAAATAAATGTTGATGTAGAGTTTGAATCTGATGATGAAGAGTGTGTACGTGGAGTTGAACAACAACTGTCTTTAAATGTTCCTTTTAGTTGAACTACTAATTAATTTATCAGTACAATATATTTTATTATTTTAGTACTTTTTTTAGAAGTTGAACAATGTTATTTTGTAATAGTTTTTAGCAATTTATTGACTTGTTGTGTTTTTGTGAAAAATGCATTTGGGTATTAATTATGTTTTAAATTTATAATTTATTGTATAATGTACATTTTTATTAATATATGATTAGAAAAAAATTTAAAAAATAAAAAATTCTTGGCCCCGCCTAGGCCTCCTGGCGCTTGGCCGCACTTGACCTCCCGATGACTGTCAATCGTCATTTACACCCTTACCGTTATGTGACCTTTTTAGTGATATTTAGCTTTGTTTTTTTTTTTTTTTTTAAAGAAATGATAACTTTAGATGCTCAGAGTGCTTCCATGGATGGAAGACAAATCTTGGACAACATTGCTACTCTGAATGAAGCCATGAAAGAAGTTAAAAGGGGTGGATCTCAGAGATTATTTTTCAAGATATACACCGTAAAGGCATATGACTCAGTTGATTGAGAATGTTTAAATATGATGATGAAACTCTTCAATTTTCATCTTAAGTGATTAATGACAATATGTCTGGCATACAGTGGGATCTCTTTCTCCTTTTCTTTTCTTGATCACAGTTGAAGGGTTCAGTATTTTCATCTTGAGGGTATCAGAATTGGCATTTTCAAGATAAGGCGAGAGTGTCACATTTGCAATTTGTAGATGACACCAACAGTAAGTAATAGAAACGCACAAGTTGTGAGAAGAATAATTCATAATATGGAGTTGCTCTCAGATTTTTTATAAATGTAGTTTTGTGGGTGTTAACATTGGTGAACAAAGACTACATGCTAGTGCTGGAATTTTGGGCAGGAGAGTGAACCATCTGCCCTTTTCTTGCTTAGGCATAAGAGGGGTATTAAATTAAAGGAAAAATTATAAAATAGTTTACAAAATTTGTATTAATTATAAATTAATTTTATACAAAATATAATATGCATTTATGCAAAAAAAATTATATTTTTATAAAATAAATCGTGAATCAATTTATAAATGTAACTATTTTTTTTTTAACCAAAGTGACCCTAAATTAAACTATTGTGAAACTTATACCTAGTCGTATTTGATGTGATAGGAGGGATTACATTTTCTTTTTTCCTCATGTCACGTCCTAAATAAATGCTAGTCTTGTGAAACTTACCAAGTCCAAGTCCAAGTCCCAACATCGGTGCAACAAAATTTAGATTAAATTTGATTTGATATATCAAGGCAAAATATGACTATAAAATTAGGTCTTTAATTCCTTTTCCTGCAAATTTTCATTTCCCATGTGATAATCTTTTTTTTCCATATTTAAGTTTTCTTGCATGAGGAATTGGACATACCAAGTGAGAATTGAGATCAATTTCCTGTGTTGACTTTGTGACACAGTTTCGACCAATAATTTATAATTCATTCTTCCTTATAAATAGTGACATGGAGTAAATATGTATAAATATTTATAATTGTGTATGTAAATTAATGTTTTTTTTAATAGTAAGCAAATTTATGTGGTACATCCAAATAAAATAAGTATGCAAATTCTTGTGAGATGAAAGGAGTATTTGTTATATTTTTTTATTAAAAATATTATCATATTTTTAAAAAGTGTTATTTTTTTTTAAAGTAACTTCTCAAAAATATTATTATATTTTACTACAATTCTATCACCGAATTTTTAATATTTTTATTGAAAGTAACTGTCATTTTTAAAAAAATATTATCGCATTTTATTATAATTCTATCATTATCTTTGTTTCTGGTCTCATGTCATTAGACAGTCTCACACAAATTATATTTATTATTATTTTGGATGCTATTATTTGGATATTTAAGTCGATGCCAAATACTGCGTGTGTCATGTGTGTATATCCATATCTGTCCCACTGTCTCACAAGAATTTGCACATTTTTTTTATTTGGACGTCCTATACAAACTTGTATACTGCTAAAAAAAGAAAACATTAAATTTTATGCATATTCACGAGCATACACACATATTTATTTATATATTACTATTATATATATATATAATATTAAAAAAAAATATCATCATGTAAATTTCTATTGAATGAAGAAATTATTATATATATTGAACCCCAAACTAAGTAGTTAATGCTGCTGGTTTGTTATGATAGTGAAATTCATAAATTTAACGAAGCTGTTTGGTATCATGATGTGGAAAGATAATAAATTATACGAAATGTTGCAAAATTATAATTTTACCTTCTCGAGGAATTGATTAAGTACAACTCTCCAAACCACTAACACAATGATATAATCTTGCATATATTTAGATGTATTAATCTGGTAGGTTAGCTTGAGTGAGTGATTCAGGTTTGATTTTCTTTGGGAACAAATTATTTTTGGAGTGTTTGAAGACTTGATGTACTAACTTCTAATTACTAACAATGATTCGCAAATTTGTTTTCACGCAAACTCACTACCCTACAAGTGTATAGGTTCGTTGAGTATGAAGCTTGACCAAGTTAAAAATTATCGAACCCTAGGGAGGTATCTCTAGTTCAAGGACTTAATCTCAAACATCCACATGTTGCAAGACAATATTT
>JAPKLY010000018.1:387513-413462 GCA_026898435.1 Prunella vulgaris | reverse complement strand
TCTCTCTCTCTCTCTAGCCTCTCCTGATAAAAGCCCTCACAATTTCTTCCTCTCTCTCTCTCTCTCTTCTGAAATCGGAAACAGTGAGGAGAACTGCAAAGCAGAAGAAGAAATAGCAAGAATTTTGAACTCCTCGTCAAATCCTTCGGTGCAATTACCAAGAAACAAATCTCCCATATTATAATGCCAATTCTCATCAAATTTCTTCCATAGATATTGTATAGATACAGCCACACATATATATACACAATATAAGTATAGATATATACGACGATTGTGTATTCAATTAGTAAATGAGGTGTAAGAAACACCCGATTGACCTGAGTAGCAGGGTCGGCGTCTGCGCCTCCTGCCTCCGCGAACGTCTCTTCACCATCATCGCTGCGCAAGCCCAAGCCCAGGCAGTAAAACAGGCGGACTGTCGGAAATCGGATTCTCAGCCACCGCCGCCAATTTCTTTCCCCCGGTCTGTTTCGCCTTACATTTCGCGGCGGAAATCTGACGCCGCATGGCAGCCGCATGATCACCGGCTATTCTACAGCACTCCCCAAGTGGGGCCCACCGGTAAAATTAAGGTCGAGATTAAGAACAACAGGGCGAGTAGTAAGGGAAGGGGGATTTCTTCTCTGTTAGGTTTTTTCAGATCGAAATCGGAGAATAAGCCTGATTCCGCAGCTGGTACGACTTCCGATCCTAGGGTTTTGATTGATTCTTGCTCGGCCACACCATCGTGGTTCTCTAACTTCATCCCCGGCGCCCGCAAAAAAAAGATTCAAACGATTTTAATCGACGAAAGAACCAACCGGAATCGCGGCAGGGGAATGTCGCCGACGAGACACGCCGATAACGAGGACGATCACTGCCAATCGAGCGGTTACTCGTCGGACTCGCAAGGGTGGAAGCAGACGCCGCGTAGGACGCCGGCATCGAGGCGTCGAGGCGGCGGCCAGAGCAAAAGCGTATCGGGCTTGGCGTTCTGTTTGAATCCATTGGTTCGGCCCAGCCCGAACCTTCAGCGGAATCAAAAGGGAATTCAGGCGGAGATGGTGGTGGGCGGCGAATGTAGGGTTACTCCGAAGCACCACTTTTCCATTACGGCGTCGTTATGCAAAAACCGGTCCCGGAAACTCGCCGGTTTTGGAAGGTATACCTACGATCCCACCCATTGAACGGGCTTCATAAATTTCCCCAACCAATTTGCAAAGCTGTGATTACGGTTTTGACCTCGCTTGGCCTTTTTTTTTTTTTTTTTCCTTTTCTTTAAAATACTATTCATTATTATTATATATGTACAATTCATCAGTTTTTCCTTTTCTTTTATCAGATTTTATTTGGGGGAAAGATTATAAATAGTAGGTAATTTAAGGGAAACTAGTATATTTTTAATTTGGGATTTCTGACTCTGGTGAATTACAGAATTGCCCCTGTCAAATGTGTGGGGTGGTCTGACTCACGTATAGTGGGATAATGCATTTGCTCCCCATGAGGATTACAGTTGATTTTGATGGAGTCTAAATTTTGATAATTGAAAATGTGTGATGATGCCTCAAGAGTTGACCTTATAAGTAATGGATCAAGAGTGCATAATTATTAATCACATCAAAATCAAAATAAATCATACCTATTCAAATCTTAGTTCATCTGTCTAAATTACTGTTCACATATCAGGCCTAAAATTAACTTGATACATTAGCTATACTTTAGAAACTTAATTTATATATTTATTTCAATGTCTAAATTTAGAAAAAATGTATTTTGTTGACTTTTGTGAGAGAAAAAAGTTTCTTTTTTAGGTGTGTGAAAGAAGAATTGGAACGTCCAAATAAGAAAAGTGTGAAAGTAGTTCCGGGACGGAGGGAGTACAAAATTTGATCATTATTAATTGGTTTTAATTTTAATAAATGATAACTAATTGGTGATTATTTATCTGCCCTCACATAATTGTATAGAACGCGCATGTTTGTACAGTAAAATTACGAGATTATCCTATTATGGAATTGATAAATTTATTGTATGAAAAACAATGGCATTGAATGACGGATGGGGATCCTCTGCTCAGCAATAAAATCAGTAAATGGTGCTGGGGAGTAAAACGCTGACGTATGGTTAATTATTCCTCTTTTTTAGCTCATTATCACGGTAGGTAAAAAAAATTATGACTTGGTCAAAACTTAAAAAAAAAAAGAAAATATATTAATAATACGTTAGCGTTTTACTTCCCAGTACAATTTGCTGGTTTTATTGCCCAGCAGAGGATCCATTCTCCACCAATTAGGACAGAGATTGTTTTGTCTCAACTTTTTGCTAGTTAACATGCACGTAAATGGAAATAAAAAATAACTATAATAATATAAGCACGTCCAAGGTTTTTTTTTTGGGGGTTGTTTGAGCAAAATTTTACTTGTACAAATGAAAAAATAAGACATCTTCCAACCCATAAATGTGTTTTCATCCTAGCATGACACATTTTTTCAGGCATAATGTATTAAAAGATTTTCAAAATAGAAAATAGTCTTGGAGCATTCTGAAACCAAGGTTAGTTTAGGAATCTTTCAATACATTATGCAATTTTTTTTAGAAAAAGTTAATAAGTGAATCTAAAGGATAATTTGGTAAATATTCATGTATGTGGTAAATAATTTGATTAGACGAATGAGTGTAATATGAACTTAAAAAAATTGATATTTTGTGTAAATATATGAATGTTACGAGGGTGTAGTTTATGTTAATTTTTTTTTTTAAAATTTTTTGTGTAAAAACCAATTATGTGATAGGCAAATAAATAATGAGTGAAAACAATTGCAGGAATGTGAAATCATGTTGGAGTGAGATAGACTTGTATATATATAGATGTTTAACCAAAAATATAGACGATGTTATAAAGTATAATCACATTTAATGCACATTAATCAATGTTGCAATGATTAGTAATTACTCCATCTGTCCCACAGGAATTCGCACACTTTCTTTCTTTGGACGTCCCACACAAATTTGCACACTACTATAAAAGGAAACATTGATTTACGTGCACACTCACAAACATATACACATATTTACACATATGCCACTACTTTATATATAAAACATATTTTTCTTAAAAAATATGACATCTCGTAGGGTGCAAATTCCTACGGGACGGAGGGAGTAATATATACAAAAAAATGTGTTTTTTAAGATATTAAATATTAGGTAAAGTGTATTAAATATTAATTTAAAATATCAAAAGTTGAAATTAATAAAAATTATAATATAATATCATTGACTCAATTTTTTAACATGTGATCAAAATTTTAATACACTTATCAAATATTTAATACTTTAAATAAGTTTATGATACAAAACTTTGCGTTAGTATATATATACCTGACTAATTTTTTCTTAGTTTGGTGGAGCAACCTTATATGAGGGCATATATGATTGTAGCCTTACGTAAAAGACAAGAGAGGCATATTAGGACATGCATTAATAAATCTCAAAAGTTTTAGTCAACTTTGAGTAAGTTTATCTAATATCTATAGGCATAAATGTCACATCATGATTTATGAATTATTTGTTTACTCTTATTTTTTTTAATTTACGCAAAAACATAGAATGAATCAATTTCATATACTAACTCAATCCTACAAAAAAATTGCATATTTTTTTTATAATTTGTCCCCACAAAAATTTGCATAACCCCCAAAATGAAAATATTTTTTTTAATCTCCACCCTCTAAATCTCTACCTCACAGTCTCCATCACACAAATTCTACTCATTATATTTTTTCTTAAAAACTGTGCCCCTAAAAGTACCGCAAACTTTTGGGGGACGGAGATAGTAATATATATGAAATGAATATCAATATGTATTTATAACTGATACTACTATATTTGATAGTGTAAAACGTTACAATATCAGTGAACGCACATAATAAAATTAGAATTGCATGTAAATATGAATAAAATTTCAAAAAGAAAAAGAATAAATTGATATATATATATATATATATAAATTTTTAAATTGACTTTTCTTTTGTGACTACTCAATTATAGTCTTGTAGAAATATTTTCCCCTTCAAACATTTAAGGGGTGTTGATTTTACTTTGAATTTAATTATTTACATTTAAAATAGATGTGACATGCGATGTAATAATATATTGCTCACTTAAGACTTCCTTCTTCTATTTCTTTTTTTACTCAAGGAAACTGCATTATATGACTTGTGTGATCTGTAATGGTATATAATTAGAATTTTAAAGCATTTTTTAATACAAGGGATGGGTAACCACTAACCACCACATAATAAATTTTAGTTTAGTTGTGTGCTATTTATTTGAACACAGGATAATAAATACTACCATAAATTCCATCATGTGACCATTAGCTGCAACATATTGTGTGTATCAATCTTTTTAAGTTTAGTTCGGAGACAAGGGTGGGAATGAGCCGGATCAGGTTAGGTCTCTCGTAAAAAGTTTGGGGTTGGTTTATCATTAATGAGCTTAAGTCTGGTCTGTTATCTATGAAAGACTTTTTAATATGCTCGGTTTGGACCTTTTTAGCAAATAGGTCAAACCTGAAAGCCTTTTAGAGGTCTACCTAATAAAAATATTTCATAACTTTTTATTCATTATGAAAATTTTAAAATTATAGCTATAAAATTAACAAATGTCTCAATAACACCAATAATAATATTAAATATTTTATCAAATCACAAATAACATTGTTAAGCCTACATCAACTCACTAAAAAAACCAATAACAAAACCATAAAGTAGTTCAAAAAATTCAATACATAAATGATAAATATTCCTTCCAATTTTCTTCAACTACTTATAAAGAAAAATAAAATCACAAAAAGAAAAATAAATATTTCTTCATATTTTCAACTTACCACCTTTTGTGGCCACTGAACATGTTCCATTAAATCATCTATATATTAATTAATAATAAAAATAATAAATAATATCTAATAAATTAATATCTTAATTATTACATATATATATAATTAAATAGGCCGACCTGTTGGATTTAAAAAGCCTTTAGAAAAGCTCAGGTATAGCTTATTTAACTAAATAAACTTTTGAAAAGTTCTGAATTTGGCTTATTTATTAAATAGATCGAGCCTAACAAGACTTTTAATAGGTCAGGTCGTAGGCATCTGTTGGGTAGCCTGACCTATTCCCACCCCTGTTTGGAGGGAGTGATTTGACTTGACTATGTATTTGAAATGAATTAATTTCAAATTAATGGTTTTTAAATTTATGGAGTTAATATCTCTTATTTGAATTAAAAATAAATTTACGGGAGAATTTATGGAGAATTTGTCAAATTCATATCTCTCTATCTCTCTCTCAAAATAGATTGGGAGAAAGTGAGCAACAAGTAAATAAATGTACAAAGAGGGACATGTTTTAGATTTATTATATAGAGGGACAAGTGTAACCAAATGGGTTAGCTCACCTGGTTACCGAACTCCTCACTTGAGTGAGTGGTTTGAGTTCGATTCCCTCTGGAAATGAATTAAGAATTACGGGAGATATAAGGTTGACTTGGAGTGTTTTGGAAGACTTTGACGAACTAACTTGTAACTATTAACAACTAACATTTACCGATAAAAAAAAAACAAAGAGGGGCAAGTGTACAATTTTTAGAATATTTGCACACTCATTTTGAGTGTGTTTTTTTGGTGTGCAATTTTTATAATTTTTACACCCTTATCCTTCTTTGTAATTTAAATAGAAAGTGTGTCCCTCGTTTTTTCTATAATATTGAAAAGCAACATAAAATTGCAAAATTTGGTAAGAAATACCATAATATTATTCCTCAAAATACCAATTCATCCATGCACCAAAATACCATTCCTCAAAATACAATTAACAAATTAAATGCCAAACATTGATATTATTTTAATCAGAGAGAGATGGAGAACTATCAAGGTCTTGATTAGGGGTGTAAATGAGTCAAGTCGGCTCGCAATTTACTCGTGCTCGACTCGTAAAAAGATCGAATTCGACTCGAACCAAATCGAGTCGAGCTCGAGCTCGAGCTACTCGAGTAGCTCTCGAGTTCGAGTTCAAGTTTATAAATACTCGACTCGAAAGGCTCGCGAGCCTAATCGAGCTTGCATAAGTATTTAATATTTTTCATTAATTTTTTATATATAAGTAAAGTTGTCGAGCTCGAGTCGAGCTTGAATTTTAAACAAAAAAAGAGCTAAAATATATTTAATATTTCATTTTATTAAAATAATAAAATTATCTAGTCGAGTCGAGCCGAACTCGAGTTTGTCGAGTTCTTAGCCGAGTCGAGCTTGAGCTAAAAAAATCAAGCTCGATCGAGTTCGAGTCGAGTTTCGAGCTTCGAGTATTGCTTTCGAGTCGAGTTCGAGCTCAGCACTACTCGACTCGACTCGACTCATTTACACCCCTAGTCTTGATGAGAGAGAACACGTTGAATTTCTCAATATTCATTGTGGCATAGCAAAGGAGATTCATCGCCATACATGGAGAGTGAATGAGACAATGAGTTATGAATGAGAATGGATGTTATATTAAAAAAAATATGAACTCTCCCATGAACAAATTTCATAATATAAAATTAATAATATTACGCATACATATTAGTAGAGAAAATATTAAATATGGTCCTGTAACTTTGTTTGAATTCAGATTTAGTCCTTTATCTTTTCAATTTCTCGATTATAGTCATTTTGTTATAAAAAATTGTCCTTTCCGCCGAAAATTAAAAAAATTGGCCAGAATTTACACTTGTTCCAGTAGAAAATATAAAAAATGGTCCTGTAACTTTGTTTGAGTCCAGATTTAGTCTTTTATCTTTTTAATTTCTCGATTATAGTCATTTAGTTATAAAAAATTATATATTAATTTTAAATTAATTTTTTTTATAAAATATTGAAGATTATATAATTTTATTTAAAAATACTTATTTTTTATTTTAAATATGATTATTCATATTTAAAAAATATTAAAATCTCATATTATCTATTTCTGAATATATAGAATTTTACGTGGCTTAATACAATGCTTCCTACATAACTTTCTAATTTTCTCATAATTTTATATTTTTTAAAATAAAATATGAATAACCGTTGTCCGTTACTTCTTTATCCATCTTCTTTTTAATTCACAAATTTCTCCATCTATTCCATCACTCCATATTTCTAAATATTTTTATTTTTCATCTTAAAAAGATCTTTTTAATAGTTAAAGAATATTAACCGTCATCCATAAATCTTGGTTAACTAAATCCCACTAATTACTCATTTTAAAATTATATATTATTTATCTCAAATTAAATTATTTATTTATTTTAAAAAAAAAAGAAAATTTCAAATTAAATTATTTATTTTAAAAAAAAAATCAATATATTCCTATGAATTAAAACTTTCAAAATATTAGGAAGCAATGAGTAATTCCATTGACTATTAATATTTTCAAAATTAACTTACAATTAAATGTCGAGGGAACAAAAATAATTTCTTATAAAAACAAAAATAGAGAAATATTAACCATTAATATTAATAGTCATATATATTTAACCACGTTATAATATTTAAATATGAACAATCATTTATTTTCAAAAAAATTAATCAACATGTTCATATGAATTGAAATTTAAAAAAATTAACATATTCGTACGAATTAAAATTTCCAAAATTAAACTTCAAAATTTATTTGTAATAGCATTACAAGCTTAATATATATATATATATATATATATATTTATAATTATGTTTTATTATTTATTAAATAATTATTAAATACTAAATACATTTTTTTAGAATAATCATATTTAAAATGAAAACTAAGTATTTTTAAATAAAATTATATAATCTTCAATATTTTATAAAAAAAATTAATTTAAAATTAATATATAATTTTTTATAACAAAAGGACTATAATCGAAAATTTAAAAAGATAAAGGACTAAATCTAGACTCAAACAAAGTTATAGGATCATTTTTTATATTTTCTCCTGGAACAGGTGTAAATTCCGGCCAATTTTTTTACTTTCCAGGGGAAAGGACCATTTTTTTATAACAAAATGACTATAATCGAGAAATTAAAAAGATAAAGGACTAAATCTGGACTCAAACAAAGTTACAGGACCATTTTTTATATTTTCTCCATATTAGTACAATAGACTTATGTATTGAATCACATTGTAAAACATTACACTCTTCGTCCCATTGAAATTTGCACACTTTCGGCATTTAAACGTTCCACACAAATTCGCATACTACTAAAAATGAAAACATTAATTTGCGTATATACTCACAAATTTATTCACTTATTTACCCATATATTACTATTTTATATATAAAATATAAATATATATTATATCATAGGGTGTAATTTCTACAGGGTGGAGGGATATTTTAATATAAATAAATATATTTAATAATATAAATTTTATAACAAGTTTTATCAGACATGCTTTAAAAGGAAAGACCGTTGAGGATACTTCTATGGAGGAGTAAATGGGAGGGGTCGGGTGAGTGCGACTCCATAATAGCGGTGGTGGACTACACCACATCCAGCTATTTCTCACTTTTTTTATTTTTTGAGGGACTATTATTTCCCACTATCTAATTTCTAAGAATTAATTAAAATTAGCGTTTGTGGTGTCAAAGCTTTTGGAAACACTTAAAAATCAACCATCCACCAATTCCACGCCAAAGGGTACTAACGGTCACAAAAGGTTGGTCATGAATTCTAGGACCAGGAATGCCATGTGTCCGAAAAAGACTTTATAAAAATAAAAATAAAAAGTACAAGAAATATCCACATTATAAAAGATTAAAGTCCAATTGCAGCGAGATATCGAATAATAGGTTTAAAATAATATACCAAGAAGACAAGAACAAAAGAGACATTCCGAATGATACACTCAAGTTTTAACAACCAATAACCAATTTAGGATTAAACATTCAATCTTTGAAGGTGAAATTATTGTGTAATACCTCTTTCACCGCAACCCAGCTCCAAAATCTTGCTTGTATTTTCTCGATGATCTAGTAATTAATATTTATTTATAAGTAAAGAATTTTATTCTAACATGAGTATTGAGCAATATTCCAAAAGAAACTATAAAGTTTAAAATTGACTTCAAGCCTACAGTACAAAATGAAAAAGCTCTTGCCCAAAATTGCAATTTACATCATTACAAGAATTTATAATTTAATACTTTTTTAGGACACTCGGACCATTCTCCCAATAATTTCTTAGTTTTCTATTCAAATCTTTTACCTTCACTCAACTCCAAACTAACGACTTTAGTTCCTAAATCAGCTTCTTAACTTTTAACTTGCTCATTTCGAAATACTAAAGCATTTATTGCCTTCTATAGCAGTCATATCACACACTCCCGAATTCCAACAGCTAGAGTCTTACCTCTCTTTCCAAGTAATAATCTATTGAAATGGAGTAAATTTATCACCGTATTAAACGATAATATCTTCACAAACCCCAGCTATTTATAGTAGCACATCCACACTTGATATGAGACTTCACAAAAAAAAAAAAAAAACGAATAATTTCAAGTTCAACCCGCAAAATATTCAATTCACATTACTATTTGGTGAAAGAATCTTACGACTCAATAACTTAGTCAAAGTTGGTGCTCTTGAATACTCCAAAACTATCTTCTTTGTTTCAATTTTCCTAACTTCATATACTTTTGCATCTAATCTTTATCATGGTCTTACACGGTTTGTTTCACTTGAGATCACATATGTAAAATTTGAAGGCTCATGTGAATTATGTACATATATATGCTATTCTTTAAACATTTATTAAGTATTCATGTTTTCCAATATTTATGTCTCTCTCGTAATATCTATATTGTGACAAGTAATTTTGTTAGGACATCTTGTTTTTAAAAATGCAATACTTTCTAAAGAAAATAGTTGATAGCAAATCATCGCATCAAAGCCAAAAACTATTTGTTGTTCGATAATGATGATAAGGAGTACTCATAATAGAATGAATTAGGAACTAAATTCAACGTACTAACTAGTTCGAACTATTGCATTTTTTATTTTGTATTTTATTTAATAATCAGCAAAAGTGACCGAATAATATTTAGCGTGCTATTTGTAGAACTTTTTAATTGGATGATTTAATTAGCTAAATGTGCTCATTCCTCTTCCGATTCTATATAAAAAAAAAAGAAGAAATTAGCGTGCTATATAATTGTATTGTTGATTATAATAAACTCTCATATGAATTTTGTTTAATAATATTAAAATATTTATTCAATAATACCACTATTTCTATAAATTAATATCATAACACTTTATATTCACAAACATGCTGAATTATATTAATGAAATATTAAAATATTGATATATAAGTGTAATGATATTTTTAAATGAATTTTGTGATATTATTGAAGAAAAATCAATTTCATATGGTGAACAAGTTTCACCGTCTGTCACATACTTAATTGCTATTTATAAAAAAAAAAATCACATACAGTAAAATAGTAATTACATTTGGGACATAGAAAGTATATTATTTGTATAATTTAAAAATGAGTGGTTCAAATTAAATAATTGGACTTAATTAGTCCAAAATATATAATACCACTTGGCCACAATGAAGCAAAAATAAGATACATTTTATGTGACCATAAAAGAAAAACGTTGAAAGTTTAGAAGAATTTATGCACCCCTTTTTTGAAGCATAGTGTATGGATCTTTGTTGTGGGATGCTGCTATCTCGTCTCTTTCAATAACAAACCCTCACCATTAATTTGCTTCAATCTAATCTAATATAATTAATCATTGTAATTCAAATTCTTTGAACTCAATCAATACTATTGCTTTTTCCACCTTTTTTTCTCATCATTATTGCCACTTTATTCATGAATATGTTGAGTTAACAATGATTATTTGAAATAAAAAAAAATAAAGAAATTGAAGAACACCAAGATTTACGTGGTTCGATCAGGAATGATCTACGTCCACGGATGAGGGCACCTCTCTCACTAATTGATGAAGAAGATGATACAAATTACAAGTATTTTTTGATCTCTCTAGAGTATGATGTGTGTTGGTTATGATTCTCTATACATATGTGTGTATATATATAGGAACGAGAACCCAAAATTAATCCTTGAGTTTGTAACCAACTAACAAGAAACTGCTACAGTTGCAACAGAAAAAGAATAACTGTCAGAGCCCAACGGTCTTCAGTTTTGATTATGTTAAACTGATCACCAATTGCCCAAGTGGAAGTTTAAACTGCTTCGTAACTGATTCTTGGTTAATTCCTGACTTGGAGTCAGTATGCTCCTTTCTTGTCTGCTGATGTGATATGTCCTCAGCTGAGTCTGAGTACTCAGCTGATATCATCAGTAGGCCTTCATCCTGACTAACCAGCCTGACCATCATCCTGACCTGACCATCCTGACTTGACCATCATCCTGTCCTGACCAATCATCCTGACCATCAGCCTGATCAACCATCCTGACCACTCAGGAGACTACATCAGCTGACCCCTTCAGCTGACTCCGCTGATATACCAGATGACTTTCAGTAGACTTCTAGATGATCCCAGCTGACCATATCAGATGACCCTCAGCAGACCTATCAGCTGATAGTATTAATGTTCAGTTAATCAGCAGTACTTGCTCATCTGATCTTTATTTCACTTTCTTTGCATCCATAACAATTCTCCACCTCAAAGTAAGTGAGATACCTCCACCTATCCTTCACATCACAATAGAATTAAGGCACATCCCATGATTGTACCTTAACCAACTCCAAACATTAGTTGAATTTTGAACTAGGTATGACCTTAGTTAGCATATCAGCAGCATTGTCATCAGTTGAAACTTTCTGTATTGTGATCACCTTCTTTTCCACCACATCTCTCACAAAGTGAAGTCTCACATCAATATGTTTAGATCTTTCATGAAAGACTTGATGCTTGACTAAGTGAATGACACTCTGATTATCACATTGCACAGTAACTTCATCTTGTCTGATCCCAAATTCCCTGATAATACCCTTCAGCCACATAGCCTCCTTTACTGCTTCTGTCACTGCAATGTATTCAGCTTCAGTGGTTGATATTGTAACCACTGACTGTAATGCAGCCCTCCAACTGATGGTTGTGCCATAAAGTGTAAACACATATCCAGTTAGAGATTTTCTTGTATCTATGCTTCCAGCATAGTCAGAATCTACAAAACCTTGTAGAGGTTGCTTGTCCTCCTGAGTCCTCTCAAATAATAATCCCAAATGTGCTGAACCTTTCAGATATCTCATTATCCACTTGAAAGCTTCTCAATGTGCCTTTCCAGGATTAGCCATAAACCTGCTGACCAAGCTCACTGCATGAGCAATATCAGGTCTGCTACAAACCATGGCATACATTATGCTTCCAACTCCATTTGAATAAGGTATCTTGTTCATCTGAGACTTATCTTGATCACTCTTAGGACATTGATCAGCTGTCAGTTTGAAGTGTTGTCCAAGAGGAGTAGTGACTGATCTTGACTTATGCATGTTGAATCTTCTCAAGATTTTCAGTAAGTAGTCCTGCTGAGTCAAGAACATCCTTCCAGCTGACTTGTTCCTGATAATATCCATACCCAGAATTCTCTTTGCACTCCCAAAGTCTTTCATGTCAAAGGTTGAACTGAGCTTATCCTTTTGTTTCTGAATTCTTCCAAGGCTTTTGCTAGCAATTAACATATCATCCACATAAAGTAATAGATATGTAAGTACCTCAGAGCCTTGTTTTTCAAGATACACACAACTGTCATACTTGCATCTGATGAAGCCTATTGACATCATGAAGCTATCAAACCTTTTATACCACTGCCTTGGGCTTTGCTTAAGTCCATACAATGACTTCTTCAGCAAACATACATTTCCTTCATCTTCTGATAGTATGAACCCCTCAGGCTGCTGCATATAAATGGTTTCTTCAAGCCCTCCATGTAGAAATGCAGTTTTGACATCCAGCTATTGTAACTCCAGTCCATCCTGATTTACCTTAGACAATAAGATCATTACTGAGCAGTGCTTCACAACTGGTGAGAACACTTCATTCAAGTCTATTCCTTCCCTCTGAGTAAATCCCCTTACAACTAACCTTGCCTTGTATCTGATCAGCTCCAGCTCATCTGACCCAATTTCAGACTTTTTCTTGAATATCCATCTTGAGCTGACAACCTTCTGCCATTTTGTTTTATTCACAAGAACACATGTGTTGTTCTTTTCTAGTGAATTTAACTCCTATTTCATAGCTGAAATCCACTGATCTTTATCCTTTCTTGTCACTGCATCAGCATAAGTTTCAGGTTCTTGATACTCTACTTCTTCTGCTACTGATAAGGTATATGAGATCATGTCAGCCTGTCCAAACCTGATTGGTGGATGAATGCTTCTCCTATGTCTATCTCTATCCAGACTCTAGTTTCTCAAATCTTGACCCTCCTCATCTGAATTTTCAGTTTGATCTTCAGAGTCACTATCTGCTGATGCATCAGACTGATCTGCTTGTGGATTCCTGATTTCAGAGTTGTCCTGAGCCTGATCTTCATTCTGAATCCTGGTTGTATGCTCCACCTGAACTGGTGTATGTCTAATTATTGGGTTATCCTCAGCATCCTGAGTATTTCCAGATGTACCATATCCCATGACTTTCTCATTGAAAGTCACATCTCTACTGATAATACACTTCTTGTGTCCAGCTTCAAGACACCACAATCTATAACCTTTGACACCTTTTGGATATCCCAGAAAGATGCACCTCAGAGCCCTTGGTTCCAACTTATCCTTCCTTATGTGTGCAAAGGCTAAGCAACCAAACACCTTCAGATTATTATAATCTGACAACCTACCATACCAAAGCTCATCTGGGGTTTTAAAGTCAATAGCAGATGAGGGTGTTTTGTTTATCAAATAACAAGCAGTATTAACTGTCTCTCCCCAGAATACTTTAGGTAGTTTAGCATCTGACCTTCTCCAAAATAGTCATGTTCATCCTCTCAGCAAGTCCATTTTGTTGAGGATTTGCTGGAACAGTTTTGTGCCTTGTTATGCCCCTTTCTTTGTAGAAATTTTCAAACTCTTCTGACACATACTCAAGCCCATTGTCAGTCCTGAGGTGCTTTAAGGATCTACTTCTTTTGTTTTCTTGTTCAAGAAGTCATTCCCTGAATTTTACAAAGGTTTCACTCTTCTGCTTCAGGATGATCACCCACACTTTTTTGCTGAAATCATCAATGATAGTCATGAAGTACTTTCCACCTCCATGAGTCTCAGTTCTTGAAGGCCCCCAGATGTCAGAGTGTACATAGTCCAGAGGAGCATTAGTATGATGTTGCCCCTTTGAATAAGAGTGTTTCTTGGATTTTCCTAGTACACAGTGATCACAAAAATCCATTTTGATTGTTCTTGAATCTCCAAATGCCTTCTGCTTGGAGAGTTCATTCAGTCCTCTTTCACCAATGTGCCCTAACCTCTTGTGCCACAAGATAGTATCAGAGCTGCCCATAACTGCATTCACTGATCCAGCAGCTGAGTTACCCATCAAAATGTACAATCCATTTACCTTCTTGCCTTTCATCACAATGTTGTTATCCTTGGTTATCAATATGAATCCATTCTTTGTATTTAATTCATATCCCAAAACATTAAGTGATCCAAGAGAAATAAGATTTCTCTTCAACTCAGGTACAAACCTGACATCTTGTAGTATCCTCTCAGCACCATCATGCAGTCTCAGCTTTATTGAGCCAGAGCCTCTGACTTTGCACATCTGATCATTCCCCAAGAGAACTGATCCACCATCAATTTTCTTGAGATCCCTGAATAAATTTTCATTGGGACACATATGAAATGATCCCCCAAAATCCAACACTCATTCTTCACTCAGCTTGACATCAGTAACAGCCAAAACCTCAGCACTATTATATCCTTCCTGAGCAGCAATTGTGACATCAGCCTTTTGTTCCTCTTCTTGCTTCCTGGATTTTTCAGGACAATTCTTCTTGAGATGTCCCACCTTCTGACATGAGAAATATTTTCTCTTTTCCACAAATTTTCCAGATTCAGGGCCTTTACCATTCTTCTTCTTCTTTCCCTGAAACA
The DNA here is from genome assembly GCA_026898435.1 of Prunella vulgaris. Taxonomy (NCBI): domain Eukaryota; kingdom Viridiplantae; phylum Streptophyta; class Magnoliopsida; order Lamiales; family Lamiaceae; genus Prunella; species Prunella vulgaris. The sequence continues at coordinate 398,351 of JAPKLY010000018.1, read as the reverse complement.
ATTTCTTCCCTTTCTTGAACTTAATATTCAGCCCTTCACCTTGATTTGTGTTCTTCCTTTCAGATTGCATTTGAAGCGCCTTAGTTTTCAATGCATTCTGAATATCATCAGGTGACATCTTCTCTTGTCTTCCAAATAACAGAGCATCCTTAAAATTCTCTAAGGTTTTTGGTAGAGAATTCAGTAACATCATGACTTTATCCTCATCTTCAATCTTGACTTCAAGATTCTTCAAATCATCCACTGCTTTATTGAATTCTTCAAGTTGTTCAACCAAATCTCTATCTTCAGTCATTTTGAAAGAATGAAGCCTCTGCTTCATGAACAACTTATTGGTAACCGACTTCGTTTGATACACCTGTTCCAGCTTGTTCCACACATCAATGACAGTCTTCTCCTTGTATACCTCCCTCAGAGGTTTGTCTCCCAAGCACAAAATGATTGTGCTATGAGCCTTGTCCAGAATCTTCTGCCTCTTTGCAGGTTCTGATGCGGATGATGATGGCCACTGATTCGCTGGTTTCAGAGCATTTGATAATCCATAGTGTGTGAGAGCTTTCATCTTCACCTTCCACAAACCAAAATCATTTGCCCCTGTGAATTTCTCAAAGTCCATCTTCGTAGAAGTCATAGCAGTGGATTTCACCAACAATATTATTTCCCACCGACGGTGCCAATTGTTGAGTTAACAATGATTGTTTGAAATCAAAAGAAATAAAGAAATGGAAGAACACCAAGATTTACGTGGTTCAATCAGGAATGATCTACGTCCACGGATGAGGGCACCTCTCTCACTAATTGATGAAGAAGATGATACAAATTACAAGTATTTTTGGATCTCTCTAGAGTATGATGTGTGTTGGTTATGATTCTCTATACATATGTGTGTATATATATAGGAACGAGAACCCAAAATTAATCCTTGAGTTTGTAACCAACTAACAAGAATCTGCTACAGTTGCAACCAAAAAAGAATAACTGTCAGAGCCCAACGGTCTTCAGTTTTGATTCTGTTAAACTGATCGCCAATTGCCTAAGTGGAAGTTTAAACTGCTTCGTAACTGATTCTTGGTTAATTCCTGACTTGGAGTCAATATGCTCATTTCCTGTCTGCTGATGTGATATGTCCTCAGCTGAGTCTAGGTACTCAGCTGATATCATCAGTAGACCTTCATCCTGACTAACCAGCCTGACCATCATCCTGACCTGACCATTCTGACTTGACCATCATCCTGACCATCAGCCTGATCAACCATCCTGACCACTCAGGAGACTGCATCAGCTGACCCCTTCAGCTGATTTCCTCAACTGACTCCGCTGATATACCAGATGACTTTCAGTAGACTTCTAGATGATCCCAGCTGACCATATCAGATGACCCTCAGCAGACCTATCAGCTGATAGTATTAATGTTCAGTTAATCAGTAGTACTTGCTCATCTGATCTTTATTTCACTTTCGTTGCACCCATAACAGAATATTACTTCTCTAAAATATAATTGTGACGTATTTGATAGAATTTAATTTCATATAAAAATTTAATCGTAGAAAATTGGTTTAAAATATGAGTTTGACCAATTTTATTGTGATGATTCGTTTGTAAAAAATAAAATTGTTAATTGGTAATATATATTGGGAGTAGATGAATTTAATGTATTAATTTGCTCAAAATTTAATTTTTGGGGAATGAAATATTGATACATAAAATTGAGAATTTATCATGAAATTTTAAATTGAAAAGAGAAAATGTGATGGAAAAAGAAAAGAGGGTGTCTTGTCCAGCATATAAAAAGTGGAAGGAAAATTGCTTCCACATAAGTAGATTTGAAGATTTAATTTGGACCAAGTTCTATGTGGTGGTGCTATGGTTAGCTAAACTAATTCCTAAAGAGTATATTGAGTCCTTGACCACACTAATGAAGACGAGACCTCTTTGGCCTTCATGGAAAAGTGGGATCGTAGATGTGGCTAATTCGTTGTGCTAAGTTATTGAGCTTTCTTATTTCATGCTTTATTATTCTATGTTTTTATTTTAAGTTGGACCCAATTGTCATGGACTTTTATTTATATTTCCTGCAGTATTTATAGTTAGAGTTGGATGCTTTTTGAGACAGTTTTTGATAATTTGATTAAAAGAATTTGAGATTTTCCCTACTATGAAGAACACACCTAGTTTACGTAGTATCAAGGTGCTCTCTCTTCATTGTTTATCCATAATTTCTTGTTTATACGTTGACGCTGCGTCAGTTGCTGTGTCTGCCCTTCTAACCCCTAAGAAGGATGGTAGCTGGAGGATGTGTGTTGATAGCCGGGCTATCAACAGGATTACTGTTCGATATCGATTTCCCACTCCTCGCCTCGATGATTTACTCGATCAGTTTAGTGGGTCTGTGGTTTTTAGTAAGTTGGATTTGCGTAGCGGGTACCATCAAATTCAGATTCGACCTGGTGATGAGTGGAAAATGGCTTTTAAAACTCGGGAGGGACTTTTTGAGTGGTTGGTGATGCAGTTTAGCTTGTCAAATGCACCAAGCACTTTTATGCGGGTCATGAACCAGGCCATACGATCTCTTATAGGGACTTGTGTTGTCGTCTATTTTGATGACATTCTGGTTTATAGTCGCTCGGTTGAGGACCAAATTCATCATCAACGAGCTGTATTTTTTATACTTCATCAAGAGAACTTCTACGCTTCTCCGAAGAAATGCACTTTTCTGGTGGATAGTATTTTATTTCTGGGGTATGTCGTTTCTGCTTCGGGTATTTCTGGATGCCTCGAAGGTTGAGGCTATTCGATCATGGCCTACACCCTCTATTCTCACGGCTGTATGGAGTTTTCATGGCCTAGCTTCATTTTACAGGTGTTTTATTCGTGATTTTAGTTCGATCATGGCGCCCATTACTAATTGCATGCAGGGTAAGGTATTTCAATGGACCCCTGAGGCTGATTCTGCTTTTTCCTTAATCAAGGAAAAACTGACATGTGCTCCTTTGTTGGTTCTTTCGGATTTCTCTTGCCCGTTCGAACTTACTTGTGACGCTTCAAAGGTCGGTATTGGGGTTATTTTGAGCTAGAATGGACGCCCAATTGCATTCTTTAGTGAGAAATTGACTGGGCCTCGTTCTCGATATAGTGCTTATGATGTGGAATTCTATGTCGTTGTTCGAGCTGTACGCTATTAGAGGCACTATTTATACCAACATGAGTTTCTCTTATACACAGATCACGATGCTTTGAAGCATTTGCATACAGGACACAGTTTCCTCCCGACATGCTTCCTGGGCAGCCTATCTTCAACAATTTACTTTTATTTTGAAACATAAGTCTGGAGCGACCAACAAAGTGACAGATGCCTTGAGCAGGCGACATTTAGTGTTAACTGATATACGAACAATGATCCCAGGATCTGAGTTATTGCCTGAGTCATATGCCGCCGATCCTTTCTTTGCAGCGGTTCTTACTCGCCTTGCTAATGCGAGTGACCATTTATTCCATCTTGTGGATGGTTTTCTATTTCGGGGTGTTCAGTTGTGCATTTCTCAATCCAGCCTTCGTCTGTGGATTATTCGAGAACTACATGGAGCCGGGCATGTCGGTCGGGACCGTACTGTTGCCTTCATTCAGCACCATTTCTTTTGGCCTATATTACATCGTGATGCATTCTGTTTTGTAGACCGTTTTTAGGTTTGCCAGGTGTCGAAGGGTTCTGCTTCTAATACCGGACTATATCATCCTCTTCCTGTTCCCTCCCAACCCTGGGCATCTATTAATATGGATCTTGTAGTTGGCCTTCCTCGTACTCAGTGAGATTTTGATGCTGTCTTTGTCGTGGTGGATCATTTCTCCAAGATGGCACATTTTATTCCATGCAAGAAAGCCACAGATGCAGTTCATGTCGCACAATTGTTCTTTCGAGAGATCTATCTATTACATGGTCTTCCACTATCTATCATGTCTGATCGAGATACTCGATTCTCGAGTCACTTTTGGCGAAACTTGTGGCGAATGGTTCATACCCAGTTGGATTTCAGCAGTGCTTACCATCCTCAAACTGATGGACAGACTGAGGTGGTTAATCGGTCGTTGGGTAATTTATTGCGTTGTCTTGTGGGGGAGAATATACGCTCTTGGGATGTGAAATTGAGTCAGGCTTAATTCGCCCATAATTCAGCTCGAAATATGAGCACATGTTTCAATATGTTCGAGGTGGTTTATGTTGTTCTTCCACGGGGCCCATTGGATTTGATTAATCTTCTGGGTACACACTTGCTGGATGCTTGTGCAGATGAGCTTATTCAAGGACTTCAGTATGTTCATGAGACTACTATTGCTCGTTTGCATGCAGCCAATTCCAGTTACAAAAAGAATGTTGATGCTCGTCGTCGTTCGGTGGAATTTAAGGTGGGTGATTTCGTTTGGGCTGTACTGACGAAAGACCGCTACCCTGCTCATGAGTATAACAAGTTGTCTGCTCGAAAGATTGGACCGCTAGAGGTTATTGAGAAGATTAATCCAAATGCTTATAGGTTGAAGTTGCCTAGTCACATTCGTACATCAAATGTGTTCAACGTGAAGCATTTGATTCCTTATGTTGGGGATAATTCATCTGGAGACGAGACCGCTACAGATTCGAGGGCGAATCGCTTCTCACCAGGGGAGGATGATGGAGACGAGACAGCTTTAGCCTTCATGGAAACGTGGGATCGTAGACGTGGCTAATTCATTGTGCTAAGTTATTGGGCTTTCTTATTTCATGCTTTATTATTCTATGTTTTTATTTTAAGTTGGACCTAATTGTCATGGGCTTTTATATATTTCCTGCAGTATTTATAGTTAGGGTTGGATGCTTTTTGAGGCAGTTTTTGATAATTTGATTAAATGAATTTGAGATTTTCCTTACTGTGAAGAACACACCTAGTATATGTAGTATCAAGGTGCTCTCTCTTTATTGTTTATCCATAATTTCTTGTTTATACGTTGACGTTGCATCAGTTACAATTACATTGCATTAAAAAAGAAAATATCAATTTGCATGTGTTTATATATATTTTTGTAATTATACATATATTTATGTATATATTATTATTTTATATAAAAAGTACACTTTAAAAAAATGTAAAGTTCCAAGAGTGCAAACTCTCAAGATGGATGGAGTAATTATTTTTGTTGAAAATTCAAGAGAAGCCTATTCTTGTGGAGGTCATTAATTTAAAGAAATAACTGAAATGGTAGATTAGAAGTATAGAAAGAAAAAAGAGAGAGAGAGCACAGGTTCCTCTGAAAAGAAAAGAGAAACAAATTTTTTTAATTAAAGAACAATTAATTGATGAGCAGGTTTTTATATGAAAATAATTGATGATAAATTTATTATGAAATAATTACATACATTTTATCAGAATTATCATTAACATTATTAAAGTTGAGGTTAATAAAATTCATAACAATTATAATATAATACTATTGATTCAGACTTTTAATATTTTTAATGAAATTTTTTATACTGTTAATTAAATATTTAATATTTTAAAATTAATTCATAATATTTTATGGTTGGTATATTCATGGTGCAAAATCAATCTCAACTAACTGACACCCGAAAGTAACAAACACACAATTAAAAAAAAAAAAAAGATGGATTATGAGTAAAGTCAACAAATTAACTGATGGGTGTCTTTATTTGGTAGATAAGGAGAGTACTAATTGCCGCAAATTTTGTGAAATAGAATGTCAAATGAGAATCATTAATCCATGTTACTCCCAAATAATTAATTCATATCAATTAGAACTAGTTCGATCGATTTTATGTGCATGGAAATTTATATATATTCATCCACATATGTAATTAACGAGCATGTAAATATTGTAAATTAGATTTGACTGAATATAAAATGAAACGTGCAAATTAATATAATTTTTTTTTGTCAGGAAAAAAATAATTTCATTGATCACTAAAAGTTACATGATCAAAATATAGATATGAGTTACACCTTTACATGAAAAAATTACTCAGGGACTCCAAAGAATTTATTTTTAACGTAAGATTGAAAATGAGTTCGCACTCCACTCAACAAAGCTTGATTTCTTCCTCCAATCAATATTGCTTGACATCCAGTTCCAGCAATTTATTTTGAGATTCCACAAAAGCTTTTCTGTTTTAAGATCATTCCCTTAAAAAATGCATTCATTTCTAGCCTTCCACAACAACCATACTCCACATTCTCAAATACTAATCCACAATATTTTCTCCATCTTTGTTCTCCCCAAGCCACTAAATTGTAACAGGTTTACCACTGTATTGAAAGAGAGGACCGAAACAGCCCCCAACCAATCGATACACCTCATCCAGAAATCATGAGAAACAAAACATTCACACAACAAATGTCTCACAGTCTCTCTTTCAATATTACAAAATACACAAATATTATTTACCGAATTTGGGATAATATGTCTAGATTGCAATAGATCCAGAGTTGGTACGCATTCCTTAATTACTTTCCAAGAGTGCACACAAGCCTTTAATGGGGTCTTCGTACTCCATATCGCTTTGTACTCTTTTCTTTTGTCCAACTCTCTACCATTTTTTCTCGACGTCAAACTCTTATAAATATCTTTAACATGATATGTTTCATCCCTCGATTGCTTGCATTTCCAGTGGTCGTGTTTCCCTTGTCTTGGATAAAACCTGTCAAGTACAATAATAAGATCATCAAGAATCTCCAAGTCTCTACCCGTAAGCTCTCTTCCCGTTCCCAATCTCAACTCCCTCCTCTCCACACACCCATCTCATTAACAGTAGCCTCTTTACACATACTTAACCTATATAAATGAGGGAATCTACTCCTCAAAGGTACATCTCCTACCCATTTGTCCCCCCGAAAACTTGTCTCCCTTCCTTCCCCAACACACTACTCTAAAGAATTAAAAAACCAGCTTTCAGGACCCGTCTCCACACATTTTAAAACTTCCCACCACCAGCCCCTTATTACTCTCCTCCTGCTCCATCTCTCCTCGATACCCTCGGCTCCCCTAAAACTCCCCCAACGGGATTTTACTACCCTCACCCAAAGTCTTTCCTTCTCAGTAATGAATCTCCAAGCCCATTTCCCAATAAGTGACACATTAAAAGATTCTAAATCTTTTATACCCAACCCACCTTCCAATTTAGGAATACACAAAGAACGTCAAATAATAAGAGGCGTTTTTGAAGAGCTCTCACCCCCCCCCCACCAAATTTTTTTTTTCTTTGAATTGATTCTATTTCACTCAACACTTTTTTTGGCACACGAATAATTGAAAGGAGATATACCGGTAGAGAAGCAAGAACCGAGTTCAATAGAGTTAACCTTCCCCCAAAAGAGATCATCGAGCTGTCCCACTTTTTCAATCTGCTCCTAATCTTCTGCAGAACATAATTCCAATTTTAGGATTTACAATTATATCAATTCGTACTCCTAGATACATGAAAGGAAGGCTGCCCACACAACAACCTAGCCGGTTTGCAAAGACATTTAAATCTTCAAAGCTCACATTAAGGCCATAGAGAAAACATTTATCTTTCTTCACTTTAAGACCTCACATCCCTTCCCAATTAAGTAGGAATCTTCTTAAAAAATCCACATTATCCAAATCTGTCTTTCCCAAGAAGATAGTGTCATCCACATATTGTAGGTGAGAAACATTAATCTTCTCTTTCCCTATCTCCACAGGTTTACAAAACCCCAATTCCACAGCTTTCTTCATCATCAAAGTAAGACCCTCAGCTCCTAGGAGAAATAGGAAGGGGATAGAGGATCACCCTGTCGCAATCCTCTTTCTAAGTTGAAGTTACCAGATGGGCTTCCATTTACTAAAACTGAGGCTTGAGCAGACGACACACACTCCATAATCCAACCAATCCATTTTGCATCAAAGCCAAAACCCTCCATAATCAACTTAAGGTAACTCTAATATAATTGAAATATGACGATTTCATCAATCTAAGATCTATGTACTAGGTATATATAAAACTTTGTGTGTGCGTGTGTATCTGAATTAGACTATACAGTAGTACAGAAAATCTTGTCTTATACAGTATAATACAAGACACAAATCTTCACCCTTATGCTAATCATATATTACCCTTAAATTTGATCGGATTTGAATAAGTTCATTAGCCATGTAATGTAAACAAGAGTAGGTCTTTTGTTAACTCAAATTCATATACATTTTTTTTAAATATTATTATTATACATATGTATTATTATTGTTATAAAATACGTTTAATTTTATAATAATAATAGTATACATACATAATAGTAGGAATGTGTACTGCTTAAACATAATAATGCTATGTAATGAAATTGAGTTCACGTAAAACTCAAATTCACACATTTTTACCATTAAATAAATTAAATACAAGTATTTGGATTTAAACGTGACATGCAAATATTCTACATAAATTTTTTAAAAAGTTAAAATATCAAAGCCTCGTAATTATGTACTCCCTTAGTCCCAGAGGTGTTTTCACCTCTGGGATGACACAACTTTTAATTCTATGTAATGCTATGTAATGAAATTGAGTTCACGTAAAACTCAAATTCACACATTTTTACCATTAAATAAATTAAATACAAGTATTTGGATTTAAACGTGACATGCAAATATTCTACATAAATTTTTTAAAACGTTAAAATATCAAAGCCTCGTAATTATGTACTCCCTTAGTCCCAGAGGTGTTTTCACCTCTGGGATGACACAACTTTTAAGAAAAGTAGAGTGTTGTTTAAAGTTATGTTATTAAAATAATGAGATTAGTTGGATTGTGAGGACAAAGTTAAAGTAATAGTTTTCATTTATAGGGTGTGAAAACAATTGTGGGACGGACGAAAAAGAAAAATGTGAAAACAATTATGGGACAGAGGGAGTAATAGATTTGAGACCCAACTATGGAAGATATTAGGCTTAGGTTACATGCACACACGTCTGTTTGTAGTACGAACATAAAATAAACACACCCATTAAAAAAATTCTAATTTTATCCTCTCACCCTCTTTCAACTGTACACTGTCTTATTTCCAAAAAATTAGACGAAATCTTCTTCAAAAATTTTTTAACGAAATATATTCTATTTTAAAAAAATCAAAATTATTACAATTTTTTGATTTTTTTTTTTCATGATTAAGTTTCTTGAAAATAAATCTACATGCCTATTCTCCAAAATTCTTTTGACTCAGTGATAGTGGTGGGTACATAAAGATTGTGCTTTGAGAGTGATGAAGGGTATTTTTTATTTTTTACATACTAATAAAATTGATATAAATTTAAAGTGTGTGTACTATTAAAAGATATGGATGCATATAACTTAGGCCAAGATATTATTGATGCAGGCCCGAAATTATATTGGGTCAAAATTAAATTTTGGGCTCAGGTTTTTAACAGTAGCGAAATTGAACAATATACTACCCAAATAAATACATTATCCCATATTTAGAAATTTTTTTCAAAGCGTTTTATCTTTTTCTATTTTATTTCTTCAAACATAATGAAAATAAAGAAATCCCAAAAATTTATAGAATTTAAAATAAAAAAATAAAAATTTAAGAATAGTATTTTTACTTTTACTCGTGATGTAAATGGAGGTCACCTAGGTGCTTGGCGGCACTCAACCTCCAACGCCAAGGCCTAATTGCCGAAAAAAACCGGTTAACACATTTGACGTGGTCAATGTCGCCTAGACGATCATTATTTTTTTATTTTAATTTTATTTCAAGATAAAAGTTAAAATTAAATCTAAAAAAAGAAGAAACTTAATTGAACTATGTCATAATTTTTTCGTAATATATATTTTTTTATTTCCGTGTTTCATTTAAAAGTTGAACAATGTCATATTATGATAATTTTTAATTCATTTTGTGAAAAATGTATTTAGTTATTAATTATATTTTAAATTTATAATTTATCGTATAATGTGTATTTTTATTAATATATGTTTAAAAAAAATTAATGTTAGCAGAATTTAAAAAAAAAAAATCCTTGACATCATCTAGGCGATGCCTAGGCACCGCAGCATTCAATCGCTCAGCAACCGTCAATCGCTATTTGCACTGTGACTTTTACTAATTTGACTATTGCGACATGGCCTTAATTTTTTACAGGGGTACAAGCCTCACATATATGGACTTCAACCAGGTTATTAGTTGTGTTTTAAAAATGGATTGGACCGGCCGGTCGGACCGGTTCGATCGCTACTCGGATACCTCTTCGAACCGCTTTAATATGTTGGACCGAGCATTTTCAAAAGCACCTGATAAGCGCTCAAAAGTGGTAAAAATCAGGTCGGACCGGTCGCTTGTTGGAGAGGCCAAAACGGTGCTTTAACAAATTTTTTAATTAAATGATATATTTTTTTACACAGAATTAACTAAATTAATTATATATATAATACATATTAAAGTATAATTTAATAATATAATGTCTAATTTTAATTCATAACTCTAGATAATAGATATAGTTTCACTTCCTGAAAACACAACTCTAAGTCTCCACCCTCCTCTAGTATAATATCTAATTTTAATTTTTTTCAATAAATTTTATTCATAAGATATACTACCTCCGTCCCAGGAAAGTTTGCGGAACTTTCCTTGGCACAGGTTTTAAGAAAAAGTGTAATGAGTAGAATGTGTATGGTGGAGATTGTGAGGTAAAGATTTTAAAGGTGGAGATTTAAATGAATATTTCCATTTTGGGAGTATGCAAACTTTTGTGGGACAAACTAAAAAGGAATGTATGCAAACTTTTGTGGGACGGAAGTAGTGTAAATTTATTAGAATATATATATATATATATATATATATATATAC
>JAPKLY010000018.1:358233-387413 GCA_026898435.1 Prunella vulgaris | reverse complement strand
TATATATTTATAATTATATATTATGTATTTATGATGTCACATCGATTCTACCACTTTAGAGGTTAAAACCGGTTGAACCCGATCCGACCAAAAATATTAAGGTGGCCGGTCAACTTCCGCTTTTAAAACATAGGTAATTAGCAGTAGCTATTTTCGTAAATACGTTACTTTTAATTTTTTTTTATTACACAAAATACTATATTACTCTTGTAAATTAAATCTTAATTATTATTCATCCCCTCCATCGTCAGATTGCTAATGCCACTGTCCATGGCTGGCACCACCGCATGGTCCACTGGAAACTGAGAAAATAACATATAACTCCACTTAATCAAAAATATACAAATTTTTGGAAAAAAATTGCAAGTAAAAACCTTTTTTTTTTTTTTTTGTAAAAACAACTGCACTTCTCAATATAAATCGGTACCCTGAAAAAAAAAACACTTAAATTACGCAGTAAAACGTACTCCATAGCAAATATCATTGTAATTATCTGAACTATATACTCAAATAAACACATAACCAAAGAAAAACTTAAGTGCGAGAAGGATAGAGAGATGTATGGTCATGATAACAGCAGGTCTACCAAATGATACACAGACAAAACCACAACCAGAATACATCAAACTACAGAAATTCTAATATATTTTCGCCCTCTGGATGTTCTAAACCACCAAACCAAAATTCAACACTATCAATGACTGAGAACTTTACAGTCAAAATATGACAATTCACAAAATGAAGGTCAAAGTATCAACAGGCACACCCTCCCGACTGTTGTTGGGATTGGGATCCGTTTGCGTTGCTTGACTTGAGGTTGACATCGACCATATCCTCTTGTTTAGCTGACGATAGTGTTTCCATTCCAGGCAAGGCCGCAGCGATCTTCCTAAATAGCGCCTGAAATAAAAGAAATAGTTCAGGATTGAGGGCTCGAGGCAGCTGCTAAGTGAAAAAAATATTACCTTTAAGTTATAATAAACTTTAGGGGAAATGATACAGGTACTCGAGCATAGCTTTAATAGCACCCTAGTTAATTAAAAAGCGGAAAGGCAAATTTTGGCCCCAAATGGGATTGAAATGTCATATAAAAAGTGTCATTTTCCTTGAATATTAGGTGTAAAGGTCAATTTTACCTTGAACAAAGTTTTTTTTTTTGTTACTCAAGACATTTCTTTTAATTTTATTTGTTCATTTGATGAGAAATATGAAGTAGATAGTTATTGACTAATTCATTTACCGACAGTGATGTGATATTTGCATAAGCATTACTGTTCAAATTATTTCATTATATAATGGACTAGGACAAATAACTCATTGACAGTTGAGAAAAAGAGAATGCTAACAAACTGAATATCATAAGTGAACTGGTTGCAATTTGTCACCTTTATATTGAAGCCGGCCTTGGCACTAGTTTCAATAAACATGACATTAAGATCACGAGCTTTGGCCTCTGCTTCCTCTATTGAGACTTGCCTGGACATAAACATGAACTTCAAGGTCCCATACAAATATATATGCATGCTACAAACAAATTTAGGATCAGCTTGGTTGAGGGTAATAAGGATGGAGAATGGGAAGGAGTGAGTAGTCATTCCTATTAATAGTGCTTGGCATTATTTATTACACAAGGATGAAAATAAAAATAAGGTAAACAAAAAGGTAATTACTAACCCTACAGTGATTAACTCCTTAATGATACACATTACCATTCCCATCATAAATTTATACCAAGAGCCCCCTAATTTTGCTCACCAGCATACACTGAATCACGAATGCAAAAAGGATAAAATGTGTTGGGAATCATAATACAACTTATGCACAACCACTTATTGTTATGTAAGTTAAATTTGATATTTCTCGTATTAATGTAGTTGGACTATGTTTGCATAGGTTTGGCTCCCCATAGTTGACTCTAGAAATACATTAAGATCATGTTTGTTTTGGGTTTTTAAGTGACTTCTGAAAACCAAAATTTGAAATTTAGGAGCTGTGATTGGATAATGTGAATTATTATGATACAAATATATTAAAGTAAAAGGAGAGAGTTTTGACTATACGAGGAAATGTGATAGTAGGTTTATCAGTGTTGTACCGGATTACAAAATCTCAAACTAGAACCAATTTAAATTTTCAAAACCCAATTCCTGGTTTTTAAAACCCAAAACAACATCATCTAAAGGCAGTGATTAAAAGATTCACGTCTACAGTTAAGGAAGCTAACATAACAAGCAACATTTAAGCTGAATATATACAAATTTGTTATGATATTGAACCCAGTATAATTAATGCGGTTTGGCAAGTTTCTTTCATCTGTTCGATTATACGATCAGTTTTAAGTTCAGAACTGCAACCTCAAACAGAACAAAAGCAGAAATGAACATGAAAATATTAGCTAGATAATGTTAACTGTGATATTCTCTCAAGCACATGCAAATAACTGAAAAGGTTGAACATAATTTTACCTTTTCTCAACCAAGTCAGTTTTGTTGCCAACTAGTACAATTATAACATCACTTCCTCTCTCAGTGCGGACCTCCTCAATCCATTTCGCGGTATTAAGAAAGGATTGTCTGCCTAAGAGTCGGTAAATATAATCAATGCACACAAATCAAACTATATTACTTAGGTCAAGTTGCTGGACATGCCAACGGATACAAAATTGTAGTTAAAATTTTTTTATCTACCACAACTCTAACAACATTTCTCAAAATATTTTGGAGAAAAAGAATTCATACTTGCAACATCATAAACTATAACTGCAACAGAAGAGTCCCTTATATAGCTTGGGATAAGACTCCTAAATCTTTCTTGTCCTGCAGTATCCCTGAAAATGCAGACAACAAAGTTCACTTCTTCAGAAAATGTAATACTTAGAAGGGAGAAACTGTGAAATGTTGAAAAAATTGCTAATGGTGAACATTTTGAATGTCCACTACTCTAAATGAGAATGACGAATGTAATGTTATATCAAAACCTAGCAAAGCAGGCAGCTTCATAACCATTGGGATTTTTCCATGAGAACAGATGATAACAGTGACTTCAAAAGAATAAGAATAGACACTTGGGACTGAATGCACCAAACATTACAAATATAAGAATTTCTTATATCTCAGTGTCTCTGACAAACAGATACAGAAGTGCTGTACCCATAGATTGTTTCTAATAAATTATCTTTAGATGTTGAGATGCAAATAATACATATAACTCAATCGAAGCTCCGTATAAATATAGTTCAGCCTCAATTATTTTAAGAAGCAAATCTTACCACAACTGCAATCGTACAGTTCGGTCTTCAAGATACATAGTCTTTGAAAGGAAATCAATACCAATAGTAGCCTGACATTAGGATCAACGAAAACCAAGAGATGTGAGTTTCTATTCCCACTTCCATGCGATTTTAATTCTGTTGTATAAACACCAATTAAATCCTTGCTTGAAACTTCTTATTGATGAAAATTTTAAATCAGTTGAATGCAAAATTGGTTTGATAATATATTGAAGCCATTGAAGCATAAAATCATCACTATTAGAAGATGACGAAAAAACCTTAAGTATATTAGTGGATCACAGACAAAAACAAACTTCCAGAGATTAAGACTAGCGTGAAATCGAGCTGATCGGCGATATAAATAAAATATTAGTAATCAAGGCAAACTACTTAAAATTAACGAAAATGCAAATCAATCAGCGTACTAGGGATCAGATCCACACACCTAAAACATTTTTCGGCAACATATTATCGAAATTGAACAGTGAACACAAACTCGGGAGTCGGGAGTAAAGTGATCGCACACCTGGTAAGTGTTGTCGAATTTATCGTACATGAAACGAGTAATGATACTCGTTTTGCCGACGGATTGATCTCCAAGGAACACTAATTTATACTTCGCGAGAGCCGAAACCGGAGCCATCAATCTAAGTCAGGAGCAGTTTGAATACAGGAAGAATCGGATCTTCAAATTCGGTTCGAGCGCAGCTTTTCCCGACGGAAGGTCGAGATCTCGCCGGAGGAACCGATGCGGTGAAAGTTGCAGGCCTGCGCGTATGTTTGAACTGAATGGGTTTATTACTATCTGACGATTGACGAGTGGAGATTGCAGAATACGTATATTTATACTCTCAAGAAATATTAAAATATGGGTAAAAATTAATGATGTTTTATTTAATATTAAAACTATTGTAAAAATGAAATTTATGGTAAATTTTCTAATTCATATATAGCAAATTCTAATATGCACTCGTGTGCATACTATGCACCTTGATTTTACTTTAATTTTGAATTTAATTTGATATTTAAAAAAACACACGGTACATACCGCACTGTGTGTTTTTTTAGTAATTGAAGTATTAACTAGTTGTTCTTCGGGTATTATAGAGAAATGTTCTTGAGGTATTAAAGAGTTGTTCTTGGGGTATGAATAATTTATCTTCGGGTATTCTAGACTTGTTCTTGGGGTGTCAAATAGTTGTTGGAGTCGGAGAGGTGCATACAGGAAGCTCTGAAGCGGGTATGCACAAGGAAGACGACTATTATAGTTGCACACAGACTTTTGACAATCAGAAATGCGCATGCGATTGCTGTTCTTGATGATGGGAAAGTAGCAGAACAAGGTTCTCATTCTAATTTGCTGAAAAACTGTCCTGATGGTATATACGCACGGATAATACACTTACAGAGATTTTCGCATGGTTCCACTTCATCCACGTGAAGAACAGGATTGAGATTGGCTCTTTTTTGTTCACAGTTGGTTATATAGAATAGCATTTCACCTTTCATATCTTATTGTTCACTTATGTTATGAATGTCATTGTTTATAACAGTAGAAATAAAAGACCAGTTCACACAGTAGAAATAGCATGAGCTAGTTGTTCTTGGGGTATTATAGAGAAATGTTCTTGGGGTATTAAGAGGTTGTTCTTGGGGTATAAATAATTTGTCTTCGGGTATTCCAAACTTGTTCTTGGGGTATCAGATAGTTGTTGGAATTGCCCACCTCTCCTTTCCTAAATCTGTACTTAAATGTAAAATCATATAACAATCCAATTTTGTTGCATGTGGTGTGAGCTAATTTAGACGACTTGCGGTTGAACTTCATATTCCCCATAACATCATATTTTCAGCTTAAGATTATACAAAAATTTTGAAACCCGAAAGCTCCAGCTGCATCTGCTATTGGAATGGTAGAGCTTCTTGTTTGTTTGACTATGAACCCACAGCTAATGGCATAATACACAACTAGACACCATGGAAACCCGAAAGCTCCAACTGCAGCTGCTATTAGAATGGAGCTTCTTGTTTGTTTGACTATGAACCCACAGTTAATGGCTTAATACACAACTAGCCACCATATTACCCAAATACTGTGCACTTTAAATATTAACTCGATGCTATTAGAGAATTACATTGTATAGTCGGAGAAACACACAAGTATAACTAGTTGTTTTTGGGGTATTGAAGAGAATTGTTCTTGGGGTATTAAGAAGTTATTCTTGGGGTATAACTAAGTTGTTCTTGAGATATTGCAAAGAATTGTTATTGGGGTATTAAGAAGTTGTTCTTGGGGTATTCCACATTGTTCTCCGGGCATTAGTAAATTGAGATATTAGTGGGTTGTTTTTTAAATATTATCTAAACTTGTTCTTGAGGTATTATTTAGACTTATTCTTGAGATATTATTTGCACTTGTTCTTGGGGTATTACCGTATTACTAAATTGTTATTCGGGTATTATAAATTGTTCTTTGAGTATGACTTATTTATTTATTAAATATTTATTGATTATGCGTGAATAAGTTAAAGAGTAAAATAGGTGCTTGCTATATATATGCATGCTGTAAACTACTGATCACAGTAATGTGATAATTACTATTATGCTTTTGTTGAAATTTAATTGTTAATCAACGTCAAATAACATTTCCAGTATTTATGAATTTATTGCTTCCGATCAAATTTTAATCTGGTAGAAAAAAATTTAATCTGGAAATAGTCTAAATTATAAGGTGCATGCCATGCACCCGGTTCCACAGCAGAACCACTCTTCATATATTACCAAAAAGAATGTTTAAAAGGTGAGACATATATTTTAAGGAAAAATAGCTAAAGTCGATAAAATAATGAATAATACAAGATTCATTTTCAATAAAGAGATTATGCAATTATGAATATAAAGATAAGTGATTGTGTCAAAAAATATATGCATGGGTACTCACGACAACAATTTTATACATAACATATTTCATTTTAAATAGTAAGATACATTTTAGTGTGTAGTGTTAGTTCATATACAGTGCAGTGTTAGTTTATATATAATGTAATTTTAGTTTATTTAGGAACTGTTTGGTAGCCCTAAAAATTCCTGAAAAAAAAGAGGAATATGTCCGTTTGGTTGGGCGCATACATTGTTTTAGAGGCCCAAGAAAATGACTCGGCCCATGTTACATTTTCTTATGAAATATTGTTCCTCTTCAGAGAATACATCAGACACCCCCCCTCGATTCGCTTTCATGAGTAAATGCGGCCTCATTTTCAGAAATATATTTTAGGGGTTTTTTCTTTTACTTCCTCCCATTTTCGAACCTGAAATCTGTCGCTTTCATCGATCGTCGCCGATTTCATCGATTCTGAAGCCTAAACGCGACGATTCACACCCTTAAGCCCTAGTTCTATCATCATGGGGATCCATACTTGAAGCCCTAGTTCGAAAGTCGTATTTCGACGGCCCCTTCCGTCGATCCACACTTGAAGTTGAAGATATTGGAACATTTATTTCGATTCGCCGACTATTACAGATTTTAGGTGAATTTTTCCGACCATTCTTTCCTTTTGTTGTCTGGTTTTAAAAAATTTGAATAATAGTTTTGTGTTTTTTGTCCAGATTTGTCAATAACACTCTCTGTGGACGATCGATCGGATTTTGTGGCTTCTTCTGGTGGTAAGTGTGCACCGTTTGAAAACCCCCATATAGTATTTGATAAATAAGAAGTATTAGCAAAATATGCAGCACACTTGTTGATGAATGCTTCATCAGATTTGATGAATATTTGAAAAATCTTTAACTCTGTTATTTGATAATAGGATTTTATTGACCAAAAACTACAAAAAAAATTGATGAATACTTGAAAAATCTTTATCTATGTTATTTGATAATAGGAATATAGTGACCAAAAACTGCATTAGACTTGATCTATACTTAAAAAATGTTATACGTGTTATTTATTGGTGAGTATAGTTCAATGACTACATTTGTTCAGATGTGTGTGTGTGTGACATATACATAGGTATATATAGTTATATTAGGTTTATACTGGCAGTAGCATATATGGTTGATACATTTGAGATATTGAAAAATAAAAAGAAACAGAAGTTGTATCCAATATTTAAACATATATATATATATATATGCGAAATGGCACACAGAATTGGTACATGTTATATGTATACTTGTATTGTTATTCATGTTTTCTATCATATGTAATACGTCCAATTTTGGCAAATAAAAACTGTATTTCAACAACATATGATAATATATCTACAAAATTTGTAATCTGTTTGAATTTGAACATTATCTAATGAACCGAAATGCTATTTAATAGGTGGTTATGAGATTGAAATGTGATTTACTTACTGTAGCATTTGTGTTGTCAGTGTCGTGAGCTTATGATATTGTACTACTTCTCTCAGGTCTCATACAATGTTATCCAACCGCATGTGAATTCTTCTTGTTATTTTTATAGTAATTGAAGAGATTTTACACCAACACTTCATGTTGACACTAATTTTACACCACTTATTGAAAAAATCAATAGGCGGGTAAGACGTCGTGTTGAAAATACATCTTATACTATGCTAGATCGTATTTCAGATCAACAATTGCATATGAACAGATTGATTTCCATTAGTGAATCTGATTGTGTATTGAACCTTAAGATGTCTAGAAATAGTTTTGTCTATCTTTGTTTAATAATGGGGGAATTGGGTGTGTTAGTCGACCATAAGTATGTGTTTGTTGAAGAACAGGTTGCAATGTTATTATCTATTTTGGGGCACCACAAAAAAAATGGTGTTGTAAAACTTGACTTCTGGAGGTCTGATCAAACAGTTTTATACTATCTTCATCTAGTTTTAAAAGCGGTGTTGAAATTGCATAATGTGTTTTTGGTTATTCCTAACCCCGTTCCGGATGACTCTACTAATCCAAGATGGAAGTGGTTCAAGGTAAAAAATTTAATAACTATCAAATGTATTTTAGTGTTGTTGAGGGTAACACTGTGATTATTATTTGTTCATAATTGAGTCTAGGGTTGTCTTGGTGCATTGGATGGAACATACATAGATGTCCATGTTCCATCTTTTGACAAACCTCAATTTAGAACAAGAAAAAGTGGTATCTCAACTAATATCTTAGGAGTATGCGATCATGATATGAGGTTCATGTATGTCCTTCTCGGGTGGGAAGGATCGGCAACCAACTGTAGAATACTACGAGATGCCATTGTAAAACCATATGGTCTAAAAGTTCCAAGAGGTAACTACATATCTAACTACTTGTTTAGGATGTTTCTACCTCAGTGATAATGGTTATGCGAACAGTGAGAGTTTCCTTGTCCCCTACAGAGGTTGTAGGTATCATCTAAAAGAGTGGGGTGCAGCTTCACAAAGACCTAAAAATCACCAAGAGCACTTCAACATGAGACACACTAGGGCCTACAACATAATAGAACATGCATTTGACGTAGTTAAGATGCGATTCGTGATACTTAGGAGTGCGTCTTACTACCTACTGAAAACTCAAATTAGGCTCATAATGACATGTTTCTTGCTTCATAACTACATTCGATCTATGATGCCTTTAGACCCCGCTGAAGAAGATTTTGATAGACTTTAGAATAGGGAGAATATTCTTGACGGTGACAATGTCGAGCTAATTGATGGGGTTGAGTCTTCTCCTGCATGGAACAATTTCCGGGAACAATTGTCTGTTTCCATGTTTAATGAATATCAGACTCAGATTTAGGTTGATTCAATTTAAAATTGCATTGTTAGTTTTATGTGATGATTCAGATTATTTCAGTTTTATGAAACATGAATTTTATTTGTTTTTAGTATTTGTGTGGCATATTATTATTCAATTTGTTTGATCAAGAATTAACAACTTTTTTATATTGGAGTATACTGTCTTGCAACTACATGAGTCCATTATATGGCTACATATTTACAAGCTGTCAAATTATTGAATGCAATCAGCTATGAGTCAAACACCAGGTGGACACTTCGCACTTCCGTGTAGATGTGGGTATGTGTATATGATACAAAGACGCGCTGGGACAAGTTCCACATTTCCTGGACGGGAATATGTAATTTGTCCAAGAAGATACAAACAGAAGGGGTATTTCTACTGGTGTGATGAAATCCCCTACAAGTTTGTGCCTCCTAGCGGCGATGTAATGGACACACATGAAACTAGTTCACCTACTACCGTTTCTTCACAATGTTGTTCAAATTCGAAATATGATGAGCATTTACACCGTCGACCGTCGACATGGAATCGTCCATATGAATTTCAGTCTAGAAATGTGGTAAATGACAATGGGTATCTCACACCTTTTTTTTATGTGGTCTTTCCATTTCCTTTTGATAATATTATTATGTATTGTTCTAGTCATTTTGTGTGTGTTGTTGGCCAAAGCCACGTGATTGGAATTGCAGGAGAATATGATGTATTTTTTAATGTTATCTTTAGGATATTGGTGGACAATATCAAAATTGTGATTTTATGTAAGACAAAGTATGAATCAGTTTGATTTGAGTGAGGGGTCTCACCACAATTATTTCGCATGCATGTATTTACTTATCAACTATCAATTTCTTTAGCAGCTTTTCCTATTTCATCACATGAACTACTAGGGCAGTGTGAGAATATATTGGGAATAAGGTATTTATTGTCATTTAGCAATTTGGAAGGGCCCAACGTGTTATATTCCACATTGTCATTAGTCTTCTATATAAATCAATTGTAGTGGAACATATACAACTCACACTCCAATTGCAAAATAAGAAAACAACCAAAATGGCACCACTTAAAATTCCACAACAATCTGAAATTTTGTGGACCGGTGTTTGGACAAAAGAAATGGAACAATGCTTCCTTAATGCCTTGATGATGCAGAAGTTTGAAGGCAATTGGGAAGAGTCCAATGCAATCAATCATCATGCAATGTCCATGTGTTCCGATATTTTCCAACACATAAAATTAAACAACCGCAAGTGTACGGTGTCAATCGTAGGGTGGTAAATACGAGTCGATCCCACGAGGAAGGGTTAGTGTAAAAATGTTATAAAATGGTTTAGTTCTTTCTAGTAGAGATCACTTAATGAAGGTGTTTTGAACTTAATCTATTTCCAATTACCAACTAAAATGTCACTAGCAATAATTAAAGAAAATAGAAACCAACAAAATGATCAATCAAGTTTAATGTTATCTCAACTCACAAAAATATCAACTAACAATCAATAGAGAAAATAGGTCCTAAGGCATATGCAATATCTAAATATCCATCTATGGTCAATAAATCATTCAAGTGGTTGTGTTCATTTTCAAAGGGTTGGTCACTAAAGTAGAATTAATCAATTTTTCAATCCAACTAATTCAAAGAAAGAATAATATAAGCATGTATTTCTACCTAGCAAATATCATCAATCCACAATAGCACAAAAGACCATTCTAATCCCTCCTAATGATTAATCATTTTCTCAAACTAACAATCAATTAGGTAGCATGCTTAGGTTCCATTAATGAAATAAATCCTTCAATCTTATCTCACTAACATAAATAGTGTTGGGGAATTAAACGCGGATCTATTCGGGATTTATGTTAAATACAAATTTAAGCCTACAATTAATATCATGATTTAAACATAATTAAATCAAATAATTGTATACCCAACAACAAGCTTTGCATGCAAAACATATGAACAAATATAATCACATAAAGCCCTAAACATGCGGAACTAAGGGAT
Organism: Prunella vulgaris; assembly: GCA_026898435.1. NCBI lineage: Eukaryota > Viridiplantae > Streptophyta > Magnoliopsida > Lamiales > Lamiaceae > Prunella > Prunella vulgaris. Next base: position 376,395 of record JAPKLY010000018.1, on the reverse strand, counting down.
TTAGTGAATTATACCACTTGAATAAAAGGAAGTTTCTGAGACAAAAGGCGTCCTATTGAGATGCTTTGGGAGTCCCTTTGCTTGAATGGTATTGACAGCAATGGTGGTTGAGATCAAAGGGCGTCCTTCTTGAGACCCTCAATTTGATAAACCCAAGAGCCTTCTCAAGTATTCCCTTGTCCTTATTCGTACACCCGGTGGGAGGCCACACGAATAATCACAACACAAGGAAGAAAATAATTTTGTTGCCCCACTCACTAGAATTTTCGAAAATTCTAAGAGAAAAATAATGTGTATTGAAGTCTTGTATCATCTCATATTTGTAGTGAGAATACAAGATCTTGAATATCTTGAATATCTAATATTTCAAATCTTGATTATCATGAATATCAAATATTCTAATCTTGATAATCTTGAATACTAAAATATTCAATTCTTGACATTCTTTTCCTTCAAGATTTTTGAAAAAAACAATATACATATAATACCCATAAAATCTTGATTTTATTAGATATTCTTGTATTCAAGATACATATCTATTTTTCATAAAATCTCTCACTAATTATATATATATAAATTTCGAAAATTAATATAATTGGGCACAAAAATTATTTCTTTTATTTTAATCACCTTATTCATTGTTTGACATTTAATTGGGCTACTTGAGGGGCCTTTAGGAGAACTAATATTGGACCTCCCAATGGGCCTTGAATTCTAACATTGAGTCCAATGTCATTCAACCCATTAACATTAATCTCACTCCACTATAGGATTAATGTTGCACTATCCATCTTAACCCATATTACAATCATATGACTCCCGGTCATTATTTCCCGTGTTTAAGATTCTTTTGTCCGTTAATTAATCAAGCCACTGAACGCTTTAATTAATTTAACATTTTAACCTTGGAGTAAGGACAACTCTTCTTTATCATCATACCGGAAACAAATTCCACTTGCAAGATTTAGTATGATGAACGTTTAGAGCCCACCAAGGGGACTAATCATGCAAGACTCTCAAGCACACGTTCCTCTGTATTAAATCTTAGCAACTGTCATGTTCTCAATGGCGTCACCCAAGATGCAAAGTATTGAGTCTTCTTGACTCTCCCATAACAAAATAAAGTGCCACGCACGGATCACACACAGTCCTATTTAAGGGACAGAGGTTTAGAAATAAACGACCACTGAGGTCTAATTCTTCATCCCATAAATCAGTACGGAAGAATTACCTCTCTGTAGGTCCTCTTCAATGCATCATCATGCACTAGTGCAATCCCTTGGTCAAGATAAGTCAATCTGGGATCTACACATCAACCGTTTACCAATGGGGTGTTCAAATCCCATCCAGGTTGTGAATTTAGTACTTGTTACAAGACACTGATAATGTGATCTTGATGTGAGTTATCCGGGGATCACCACATTTATCTATAGTGTAACTTGTACTATTATATGAACGAATTGCAATAAATAAATAACATTCATATTTATTTAAAGCACAGTGATAAAAGATTTATTTCAGATAAAGCTCAAAGATTCAGTTTAGTTATACAAAGTAAAAGCATACTTTCTAGTATAACCCTAACAATCTCCCACTTATACTCAAAGTCCGCTTTTAAGTATACTACAACATATCTATGTGCTACACATGTCCTAATAATTTCTCCCACTTATACTCAAAGCAGATTGGCAACACACTTGACTCTCATTCCTCCCACATGTCTCTCGAATGTACATAGAGGCAGACACTTTGTGAGAGGATTAACTAGGTCATCTTCCGATGCGATCTTTGCCATATCTTCATCTCCTCTCTTAACGATTTCTCGTCTAAGATTGTATATCCTTAAATGTGTTTGTTGGCCTTGTGGACTCTTGGTTCCCTTGAATTTGCAACTGCCCTAGCATTACAATGCTAGACAAATTCGGAATTTTATCCAAGTCCACTTAGAAGATCTTGAGCCAAACCGATTCCTTCACTGCTCCATAAGCAGTTACTTATTCGGCTTCCATGGTAGAATCAGTGATGCACACTTCACCATATCATGGCTCCTTCCCCAAACAAAACACATTACCCGAGGTAGATTTATATGGAATTTATATCTGATTGGAAATCCGAGTCCGTGTAACCGACGTGGATTAGACTATCTGACTGATAAACCAACATTTTATCTCGAGTTTGCTTGAGATAGTTCAGAATGTTTTTAACAGCCATCCAATGCTCTTTCCCGGGGTTACTTTGATATCGTGCTACTATGCCTACGACAAAGCAGATATCCGGTCTAGTACATAGCATAGCATACATGAGGCTTCCAACTGTCGAAGCATATGGGATGCTTTTCATGCAATCTATCTCTTCTTGTGTCTTCGGACACGTCTCTTTCGATAGATGAATTCCATGTCTAAAAGGTACAAAACCTTTCTTGGAATTCTGCATGCTAAACCGTTTCAAAACAGTATCTATGTATGAAGCTTGCGATAAGCCGATCATTCTTTTCTTGAGATCTCGGTAATCTTGATTCCTAAGACATGACCGGCTTCCCCTAACTCCTTCATAACACCGCCACATTGTTTCCAATGAGCAAAATGTCATCTACGTATAGTATCAAGAGTACCACGACAGTTCCGACATATTTCTTGTACACACAACTCTCAAACTCATTTTGATCAAAACCATAAGATTTTATTACTTGATCAAAATATTGATTCCAAGCTCGCGATGCTTGCTTAAGTCCGTAGATAGACCTCTTAAGCTTGCATACAAGGTGCTCTTGGCCTTTTTCAATAAAGCCTTCGGGTTGATACATATAGATTTCTTCTTCAAGACTTCCATTAAGGAAAGCTGTCTTGACATCCATTTGCATAGACCCCATCTCGGCTTTCATTGCTGTTTGCCAAGAATCTGCATCCTTGTCTTGGAGTGCTTCGTCGTATGTCCATGGGTCTAATTCATTTTCCCCGGGGACCAAGTCAGACGACTCTCCCACAAACATGAATCTCTAGGGTTGTCTCACAACCCTCCCACTATGACGAGGCTCCCGTTGTGTTGGTGTGTCGCGTGGTACATCAACTTGTACCTTTGGTATAGGATTAGGCCCTCTAATTTCATCTAAGGTAATCTCACTTTTGGGCTTTCTATTGTTCACATAGTCTTCTTCCAAGAACTTAGAATGCGTACTAATTACGATTCTTTGGTCCTTGGGACTATAAAACATACCCCCTTTCGTTCCTCTAAGGTATCCTACAAACAACCTCAATTCTGAACGTGGATCCAATTTTCCGGCTTCCTTGTCCAACACATATGCCGGACACCCCCAAATCCTTACGTGTCTCAAACTAGGCTTACGCCCGGTCCACAATTCTGTGGGAGTTTTAGGAACCGATTTGGATGGCACCAAGTTTAGAATGTGAGCAGCTGTTTCCAAGGCATAGCCCAAAATGACTTGGGTAACTCCGAATAACTCATCATGGATCTTATCATTTCTAAAAGAGTTTTATTTCTTCGTTCCGCAACCCCATTTTGTTGAGGGGTACCGGGTGCGGTCAATTGGGATACAATCCCTTCACTTGACAAGTAGGTCAAAAATTCATTGCTGAGGTATTCGCCCCCACGATCCGATCGTAGGAACTTGATACTCTTTCCCCTATGTTTCTCGGCCTCGGCTTTGAACTCTTTGAATTTATCAAAGATTTCTGATTTGTGCCGCATAAGGTAAACGTACCCATATCTTAAGTAATTATCCGTAAAAGTTACAAAATACTCAAAACCTCCTCTAGCATGAACCGACATTGGCCCACATACATCAGTGTGAACGATTTCTAACATTTCACTAGCTCTATTCCTCTTGGCCCCGAAGGCCCTCTTGGTCATTTTCCCCTCTAAACAAGATTCACATGTTGGAAACGGCTCAACATGGAGAGACTTCAACGAGCCGTCCGCCACCAACCTTTGAATTCTCTTTAGATTAATATGACCAAGTCTTAGATGCCATAGAAGTGTTTCATTCACGGTTGAAGAAATTTTTCTTTTCTTAGAAACAGTCGATGTGTTATAAGAAACATTTTGTGTGTGGTGTGCACTTTTAATAGTATAAAGATTATTCACCAATGTTCCCGAACAGATGAACTCATCATTTCGAAAAATAACAACCATATTATTAAAAGAAACTGAGTATCCATCAACATACAATTTAGAAACCGAAATTAAATTCTTCCTAAAACTGGGAACATAAAGAGCATCCTTTAATACTAAAACTCTATCTTCAAAAAATAGGTGCACGTCTCCCACTGCGACAGCCGCTACCCTCGTAGCATCGCCCAATGTGATGAGGATCTCATTCGCACTAAGTTACCGAGTTTTTCAGAACCCCTGTAAAGTAAAACATACATGATCAGTGGCTCCCGTATCCACTACCCACGAATGGGAAGCATACGCCGCTAAACAAGTTTCAACAACAAGTGCATGAGAATTACCTTTCTTCCCGGCCTTCTTTGGCTTGGGACAGACGTCCTCCAATGTCCTTTCTCACCGCAGTTGAAACACTTCCCTTTGGTAGCTTTCTTGACCCCTCCCTCATTAGTCACCTTACCCTTAGCTTGGTTCGGGCCTTTGATCTTCTTCTTCTTCTTCTTCTTCTTCTTCTTCTTCTTCTTCTTCTTCTTCCCACCTTTCGGTGCGGAAGAAGTCGGACCGCTTGCCACTAAGACTTGAGATTGGTGTCCCATGAGTGTCTCCACCGATACCAAAGCTTGCAAGAGTTGTGCCAACGTGAACTCCTGATTATTCATCATATAGTTCAACTGGAACTGCTCAAAGCTTTTCGGTAGAGAATGGAGAACGAAATCAACTTGCATTTCCGCATCATATTCCGCTCCAAGTACCTCTAACTTGTTGAGGCAACCTATCATCTTGAGAACGTGTTCCCTTACGGGCGTTCCCTCCACCATTTTCAGCGACAACATATCTCGCATGGTGATTTGCCTAGCCGTACGATTCTGATGAGCGAACATTTCCTTAAGGTTTAGCATCATATCAGAAGCGGATTCCATGTCTTGGTGTTGGTGTTGCAACACATCTGACATTGAAGCCAAGATGGTACACCTAGCCATTTCATCGGATTTCATCCACTCCCTATGATATTCCCTTTCGGCAACATCCGCATCATCCGTAGGCGTAGGGGGCTTTGGGGTGTTAAGAACTCATTTGTGTTGTTGTGCGGTTAGGACAATAAATAAGTGACATTTCCAATCAACATAGTTTTCACCTTCCAATTTGTTATCTTTAAGTATCGTAAACAGTGGATTAAAAGGAGACGACATGCTGAACTGAAATAAAACATACATTGCATCAATACATACATCGATTCGCAAAGATTATCACAAAATTTTGATTATGCTTTGTATAAAATCTCAAAAAAATAATACATAACATAAATCGGCCGACATCTTAAAACAGTTCACATAAGCCACGATGAGTGTGGACGTTTATGCAAACACATTTAAGCAAGTTACAAACAAGAACAGTTACAAACTTTTAATTTCAAAAATTAATAGTCGGCTCCCACTTGACCATATAAAATCGGTAGGGACTCCGATGGGGAGTAATAAAATGTCAATTTTATACCTAAGTATTAATCATGATTAAATACAGGATTATCATTTCGTTTTGAGCAAGCCACTCGATGGGAGGGTCAATACCGCCACTAATAATAATCCACAATCATCCTTTTGAGAATTCATTCATGTGAACTTGTCTTTTGGCCTATCCGATAGGGAGAAAGGTGTTTGCCAATGCGTAGCCAAAAGACTTCACAAACAAATAAATCATGGAGGCCAAATAATTCAATTTTATTATCTAGAATAAAATATCAAATTATATTTAAAAACATACTTAGTAATTTTTGGAGTTGAGATTTTTCATCACGATATTCATGCAATCAAAATATTTAATCAAATTAAATAAATAAAGCATGCATCAAAACAAATTAAACAAATTGGCACGTTATATCCAATTGTCATGGTTTTATTTCTCGTTTTGATTACGAGATATCGTAATCATCTTTCGTCTTCAAGCTTTATCGTCCGTCTCGATTAAGCTCCCACTCGACCGCAACAAAATTTCACCAACTTTGTCTCCGGGCCTTAAAATCTCCGTTCTTCATCTTCGATATCGGTTACAATTTATTTACGAAAAATAAATAAACCTATCGTCTAAACTAGTCTATTACAAAAAAAATATCCTAGTCTACCCGTGGATTTTCTCACGGGAAAAATGATCCGAACGAATCAGATTTTAAAACCGCATCATCATACATGCATGCATAAATAAATAAATATTAAATACCATGACAATTGGATACCTGCAAAAAAGATCTAGCAATTCTACTGTCCAATTTTCAAATTTAATATTAAACACTTAAATTACAATTTAACGTATAGAGCCCGAAACTGGCTCTTATACCAGTTGTTGGGGAATTAAACGCGGATCTATTCGGGATTTACGCTAAATACAAATTTAAGCCTACAATTAATATCATGATTTAAACATAATTAAATCAAATAATTGTATACCCAACAACAGGCTTTGCATGCAAAACATATGAACAAATATAATCACATAAAGCCCTAAACATGCGGAACTAAGGGATTTAGTGAATTATACCTCTTGAATAAAAGACAATTTCTAAGACAAAATGCGTCCTTTTGAGATGCTTTGGGAGTCCCTTTGCTTGAATGGTATTGTCAGCAATGGTGGTTGAGATCAAAGGGCGTCCTTCTTGAGACCCTCAATTTGATAAACCCAAGAGCCTTCTCAAGTATTTCCTTGTCCTTATTTGTACACCCGGTGGGAGGCCACACGAATAATCACAACACAAGGAAGAAAATAATTTTGTTGCCCCACTCACTAGAATTTTCGAAAATTCTAAAAGAAAAATAATGTGTATTGAAGTCTTGTATCATCTCATATTTATAGTGAGAATAAAAAAAAAATCTTGAATATCTAATATTTCAAATCTTGATTATAATGAATATCAAATATTCTAATCTTGATAATCTTGAATACTAAAATTTTCAATTCTTGACATTCTTTTCCTTCAAGATTTTTGAAAAAAACAATATACATATAATACCCATGAGATCTTGATTTTATTAGATATTCTTGTATTCAAGATACATATCTATTTTTCATAAAATCTCTCACTAATTATATATATATATATATATATAAATTTCGAAAATTAATATAATTGGGCACAAAAATTATTTCTTTTATTTTAATCACCTTATTCATTGTTGGACATTTAATTGGGCTACTTGAGGGGCCTTTAGGAGAATTAAGATTGGACCTCCCAATGGGCCTTGAATTCTAACATTGAGCCCAATGTCATTCAACTCATTAACATTAATCTCACTCCACTATAGGATTAATGTTGCACTATCCATATTAACCCATATTACAATCATATGGCTCCCGGTCATTATTTCCCGTGTTTAAGATTCTTTTGTCCGTTAATTAATCAAGTCACTGAACGCTTTAATTAATTTAACATCTTAACCTTGGAGTAAGGACAACTCTTCTTTATCATCATACCGGAAACAAATTCCACTTGCAAGATTTAGTATGACGAACGTTTAGAGCCCACCAAGGGGACTAATTATGCAAGACTCTCCAAGCACACGTTCCTCTATATTAAATCTTAACAACTGTCATGTTCTCAATGACGTCACCCAAGATGCAAAGTATTGAGTCTTCTTGACTCTCTACCCATAACAAAATAAAGTGTCACGCACGGATCACACACAGTCATATTTAAGGGACAGAGGTTTAGAAATAAACGATCACTGAGGTCTAATTCTTCATCCCATAAATCAGTACAGAAGAATTACCTCTCTGTAGGTCCTCTTCAATGCATCATCATGCACTAGTGCAATCCCTTGGTCAAGATAAGCCAATCTGAGATCTACACATCAACCGTTTACCAATGGGGTGTTCAAATCCCATCTAGATTGTGAATTTAGTACTTGTTACAATACACTGATAATGTGATCTTGCTGTGAGTTATCCGGGGATCACCATATTTATCTATAGTGTAACTTGTACTATTATATGAACAGATTGCAATAAATAAATAACATTCATATTTATTTAAAGCACAATGATAAAAGATTTATTTCAGATAAAGCTCAAAGATTCAGTTTAGTTATACAAAGTAAAAGCATATTTTCTAGTATAACCCTAACAAATAAACACATTATCATGGCCAATAATAACATGCTTGCAATTAATATTAAGCATACTAATAAAAATATTCCACAAACACCACTTAAACAAAATATTAAACCATAAACTTCAATTTAAATATTTACATAGCCCTAGAACCAAAAGTGTTCTAGCCAACAATTAACATAGTGTCAACTAATACAAAATTTAAATGATAACAAAAATAAAACAAGGGAAATAGGAAGCTTAGTCTCTTGCAAGTGATGGAGAATCAAAATCCTAGCTCAAAGTCTCTTTCCATACTACAAAATGATGAGAAATGATGAAAATAGGTGAAGAACACATTTTAGTGTGTGAAAGTATGTGTAGAAAGTTGCAGGAATTCTCTATCCCCTTCTAAAATCTGAAAATGAGTATTTACAGTGTTTGGATTAAGGCTCAAGAATTAAAAAATTAAAAATAGCCAAAATTCCTCCCAAGTCCTTGGAATTTTGAAATCTGTCCCAATTCCTCATATGATCGTATACTGATAATGTGAATGAAAATGGGCAGAGAGAAATGGGCCTCAACTAATTCAATGGCCCAATAATTTCCTGAATTTGTACTGCAGCATGGTTTTTGTAGAAGGTCAGCACTTAGGGCATTCCCAAGGCGGCCTCTTTTTGCAACGCAAACGCAAATTTGTGTCTGAAAGCCACCCCAATGCAGACGCAAAATATAACTTAATTTGCCATTAATTTGCCACACACTGTTCATTAACGCAAACTTTTTCTTTTTTTTAAAATTTTTTTTTATCATTTTACTATATTATATAACAATTTATTTAATTATTTTTTATGTGATCAATTAATTAGGTAAATGTAATATTATGTACTATTATTATGTATTGAATTAAATTTATTTATTATATTATGTGATATAAAAATTAAATATTAAAATATAAATAATTATTGTATTTTAGAAAAATACAGTGGGCAAATAATTCAAATTCGAGATTTTAAAATAATTTCAATACGTAATTTATATTATTTGCATTATCTTGTAATATTTTTAAATTTGCATTATGTTTTATTAGATGTGTATTTTTTCTATATTAATATGTAATGTGATTAATTATGTTATTGAATTTTTTTATATCACTGAATCATTGTTATTTAATTATTTTTGTATGAATATCAAATTATAAAATTAATTATATGTAAATAATAATAAAATAAAAAATAAATTGTATTAAAGTAAGAATATTCTAAAAGAATATTCCCATTGAGTTAAGATTTGAGTTTTATGATTGAAGGTGATTTTACTGTTGGTGGCAAATTTAGTGACAAATAGGTGTATTTGAGTTTAAATTTGAGTTGTAGCATTGGGAATGCTCTTACAGTGCGAATTATCACAAACCATGCGAATTACTTCGACATGGCTAGCTTGGTTTGTGTTCAAGTATAGCATTTGGCAGTGTGAATTGTCGCAAACTGTGTGAATTACTTCGGCATATACATCACTGTTTCTTCACAAGTTTGTCACTGGCAGTGCGATACTTCGCAAACCATGCTATATTAAAAACGTGTTTACCTTCTTTTAAGCACTTTTTCAAGTAAGTGTGTTTCTTCCTCTTCTCTTCAGCGAGCAAGTGAATGGCTTCCATGGTGATTGACGCTTGAATCCAGTGAGCTTCTCTCCATTTCCGGCAGCAAGCTTCGGCAACAAGTGAGTTCCGGCGAGCAGCGGCCATGGACGGCTCTTCAGAGGATGAACTTTGCTTCCTCATCTTCAATGGCAGATTCCGGACGGTTGCAGGGTTGTTGGCAGTGATGAATTCTTTCCTGGCGTCGAGCTTTGCTTCCATGGTGGCTGCTGGACTTTCTCTTTCCCGGCGAAATTCTGGCGTGGAGTGGTTGAGACGTGAGAGTTGTGGTGATTGAGAGATGACTTCATTTTCTTTTGTTGTGGACACAAGTAAAGCCACGTCTCCTCTCTTCAGAAATAAACCATATTCTCATCTTTCCTTCTTTACTTGGTCAAAGGATGTGGGCCCACTTCAATTTTTATACATTTAAATCCTGCAAACTCCATTTCAATTAATCAATATTTAAATATTTAAGAAATGAGTCTTCATTCATTTTCTTGTAGTAAATGGGCCCCTCTTCATTATTCAATTAGGCCTCAACAATTAAACTCATCAATCCAATTCAATTTTTAATCAAATTGTAACACAAATGATCTTTTCTCAATTAAAAGCACAATTAGTCAAAATTTGAGTGAATAGAGCATGAAATCACAATAAAAATAGGCAATAAATAATAAAAAAAAAATCAAATGGGTTAGCTCACCTGGTCACCGGGCTCCTCACTTGAGTGAGTGACCTGTGTTCGATTTCCTTTGAGAACGAATTAGGAGGCGAGATATAAGGTTGAACTTGGAGATATGGAGTGTAAGGAGACTTGGTGAACTAACTTCTAACTACTAACAACTAACATTTACCGATAAAAAAAAGCAATAAATTCACATTAAAATCATGCAATTTTCACCTGAATCAACCCCCCCCCCCAAACTTAAAGTGTTGTTTGTTCTCAAACAACGAGAAAGAAAACATGAGGGTGGAATGATTTAAAATCCTTCAATAGCACACAAGAGGACTCTCACTCAATCATGTCAATTTTCAAATTCTCAAAGTGTCAAAGATGACTCAACATGCACACTAGAACCAAGATAGACCAAGTGAATTAATCAAACCAAATCAAGATAATATGCACAAATTTGTGACCCTCTCCAAGGTTATGTATCTCTCAACTCTCAATCAAATGGGACGTGTTTACACCCAAGTCATTGTGCACATAAATCACCATAAGCTTGCAAATTATCTCAATCTCCACTACAATTAATGCAAATGAGCAAAAAAATCATCAAGAACTTTTAAGGGATGTAATAAGGCTCTTTGGTAAAAGGTGGGATAAATATTGATTAGTGACTCAAATAGGACCAAAATTCTTGAGTTGATGCATACTACAAAATCACATTTCCATTCATTTCATACCTCAAGTAAGCTTTTGCAAGTTTCTTCACCCTTTTTTTTTTCTAACACATTTGTGTTTCAATTTCTCAAACCTCATTTTTCTTTCTTCTCTTCTTTTCACTTGTCAAACAATCAATCCCATTTTTTTTTTCTTTTTTCATGCTCTTTTTTTTTTTTCCATTCAACACTCACAATACAACCACATTCCACATTTATACCATCAATCTCACTTCCTTTCCACAATTAAAACACACTTTTCTCTTTTTCTTCAAACAACTCAAGGATTTGATCCAATTTAGGACAAATCCTAAAGAGAAAAAGGCTAAGTTTCATTCAGGCTCACAAAGAATAAGGCTTAAAGGCTCAAAGTGGCTACCAAGGAGTTCACATGAAGGGGAGGGGTGTAATTTTGGCTAAGTAGCTTGCAACAAGAAAAAATATCCCAAATCATTTTCCAAAGCTCATGCATATTTAGTAATTTCAACAAGAACCTAAGCAAGTTCTAGGTATTATGACATAAATGACTTCACACTCAAGCAAAAAAAAATAAAAAAAATACATTAGACTTAAAAAATGGAAGTCTATCAATAAAGGGCTCAAAGCTCACGGGCTTTCAAATTTGTCACAAATCAAGCATTTCTCAATGACCAAGTTCAACATCCTTCACAAAAATCCACCCTAATTCTAATCATGCAATCAAATATCTCATCAACTCATCAAATTATCCAAACAACATTCAAGAGCAAAATATCCTCAAGGTCAACCCAACCATAAAAATCAACCACACTCTCATCACAATGCAAACCAAAATAATAGCACCACGGGTGCGTGCGCCGGTGAAAAATGTGATAACCAATAAAATAAAGCACACCACAAGCCAACAATAGCAACACCATCAATATTCTAAAAAAAATACCGGGGCCCCCCCCCCCCCAAACTTAAAATGTTGCCATAGGCGACTGTCACGCCCCAATTTTTAAAATTTTCATAGCAACGGAAGTTTTAGTAATCATTTAATTAATTAGAAAAATACTTGGGAAAATCTTTCTTAAAGCGTGACTAACTAACTTGAAACAAAAATTTCTTTTCTTTTAAAAAAATATTTGTGACTAAAATCAGAGTACACATTCATGATATAATTAAATTAAATTAAAACATCAATTATAACATTCATCATAACATGTTCCTTAAATAATAAAATCTTATTAAACATGCAATTTCTCATATAAATCTAATTCATTCAGCTAATATAGAACATAAATTAAAACTAAACTCTTTTCAATAAAACATCATATTTTAATCACTCCAAAGACATCAGGTAACAATAAAATAATTAATCATGCGACCATTTCTAATAATCTAAACTCACAAATTTATAAACATTCAAAGATTTCATACTTTCAGCTTAGTTTCAGCAGTGCGTCATCAACAAAATAAATCAATTAAAAATACCTAAGATACTGTAAAAATTCCACAAAAACTCGTACTAGCTACTGACTTCATATAATATTTATCCAACTTTTTTACCAAATTTTATCAGTAGCCGATTTTGATAGAAAAATCGCGAGATTCGAAAATCTCATCAATTTGTCACATATTTTTAAAAAAATCATAATTAATTCGTTATAACTCCAAATAATATGATTCAAGATGCTTTTGAAAGTTAATTTAAATCTGTAACCGAATATCAAAAATAAATTACGACACCAATGAGTCACAAAACATTATAGCCAGGGGCGGATGCATTCAGGGGCTGCACTGGGCTACTGGGCTTTAGCCCAGTGCAAGCCCAAAGTTACCCTTATTTACATTACATACTTACAATTAATATTAATGACTGCCCAGCCCAATTCTATGCTCATATATATATATAATTTGACTTAAGTAATGGGCCTATCAGCCCAAATACTTAATATGTATGTATATATTATATATAAGATTTTTAAAGCCTAGGGTGTCTTATTCTTCCAGCTGACTTGTGAGTCATGAATACGTGTGGTGTACCTGCCTCTTCGCTGTATTTTGCTTTCAGGTAATTTATTTATTTTTAAATAATTATATTTCATTCTTAAAGTCTAATATATTATAGATCATTAATAATAAGAAGCAATCTTTTGGAATTTTAGGGATTAGGGTTTTCTTAAAATCTTTCACTTACATCATTTAATATCATTATTTTTTAAAATACATTTAGTATATTTTATTTATGATATTTTTATGTTATTATTTGGCTTGTTAAAGATGAATGTGTATTTGGTGTATTTAATTTTTATTTTATATAAATTAATATTTTAATATCTAATTTGCTATTGTTTAGGTGCAAATAATAGAAAATTTAGTTTTAATTCACTATTGTTTATTAATAGAAAATTAATTTATTTTATAATCAATGTGAACAATTTTAAATGGAGAACCAACAATTTACAAAAAAAAAAAAAAAATAGGAGATGATTTTCTTGGAGATTCTTTGATGTTTTATGTTGAGAGAGATTTTGCTAAAAAGATAGACATAAACTCAGTTATTGATGAATTTTATGTTTTGAAATCTCGTAAGGCACAACTTATGTGAATATCAAATATTTTGTTATGTAAATTTTTTTAAGGTGTCGAAACTTTTATTTTCAGCACACCCCATTACTAATTTCTGAATCAACCCCTGATTATAGCCCTCAAAACTTACTGGAAAGGCAGGAAACATCAAATCCTATATACACATGCAAAATATTAAAACTTATATTTATAAATTTCATAAAAATTCCGTTAAATATATATATATCTAGCATGCATCCTAAATCTACAGAAATCATCACGATATAAAATTTACACCTTTCATGATTCATCAATTAAACGAAATAAATATAATACTCATTGAAACCATACACTGCAAATAACTAAAAAATCCATATACTTCATATTAGAAATCAAATAAGAAATCTATCAAATCCATGAAAAAAACTAATTAATCATGTACGTGTCTATGCACCAATCAATACAATAAAAACATAATTCAATCCTTTATAAAATAAACTTGAAAATGATAATATTGTATAAACTCGCAATAAAAACATAATTCAATCCTTTATAAAATAAACTTGAAAATAATAATATTGTATAAACTCGCAAGTAAATCTTTTGTCGTGCTCACTCTCTTGTGTGTTTTTCTCTTTTACTTCTTTCTCCCATCCACCTCCTTCCACCGCTCCGCCATCTCACTCCTTATTCATGAAAATCTGAAAATATTAATAGGTGAAAGAGTGAGTAATCATAAAATAATCACTTAGTGGGGACGTTAGTTCGAAATCTAAATATAAAGGACATGAAAGCATATAAACATACCAATCATTCATAACATGTGATACGACCGTCCGTATCTAGAATTTGTACTATCAGAGAGTACCATAGAAACTTATGCATTATCTGAATGCCTTTAACATGAGTGATACTATCTGAGTATCCATAACATCTTTAGCGTATAAACATACAAACACATCAACTAAATATTTAAAAGTCGAACTTAAAATATCATTTTTCACAGTTTAAATTTCCCACCTTTAATTTCTTCTTGAAATTGAAGATGTGTGCATACGAACGGCGTGAACCCTAGAACTCTCCCTTTTAAACTTTCGGCCAATACAGAAATTAAAAGGGGTTCTGCCGAATTTGACCCCAAAAACTTATCACCAACTAAGTTTCCTATATTCATGCATGACAATTCCCTAAAAACCCAACAAAGTAATATACGTACAGCTTAATCATGATCCTCAAATCCCAAAGATATATTCATCCGTCCAATTAAATTCCTAAAAGCATGCATTACATATCTCCTAAATTATTTTCGTCCAGCTAAGCATTATCGAAACCAACATTATCCTCAAATGAAGAATTAATCTTATAATTTATTCCAATATAAGCTCTTGATATTTATCTTCCGAAATTTAAATCTTGAATATTTTCTTAATTTAAACCTTATCATGTAATCTAATCGAGATCCTAAAAGATTCATTCCTAATTTATTTTGATCCTAATATTTATTCATATAATAAAGTCAAGATCCCATATAAATTCATTCTAATTTCTAAAATAACAAACTAACTAAAATTACTTCTATACTCTTAATAAATGGGTACTTAATAAATCCTAATTTTCTTAACCCAATTTGAATTATAACACTTAATAAGCAATCAAATTAAATCCACCCTTATTAAATTAAATACTTAAATGGATCATATCTTAATTTGACTCTCTAACTTTTAATTCACATACTAAAGCCCAAAATAAATTATCAATAACTTAATTTTTAATTCCCGAATACTCAAATCAACTTTACTAACTTAATCATCAGAAAATTAATACTTAAGGCTCGTGAAAAACTTAAAGAATTAAAGCACAATATTTAATCTTACACGCAATTTAACTTTAAAACCTCAAATGACGACTTATAAACTATAACTTGAATCTATTTATGTTGGGCGTTACAACGACAATTCTAAGTTTGGGGTTACCGTTCTCCTTGCACATCCAAGCATCTTCATCGAGCTCAACACTTCACACTCTTTCTCGTCCATCCTCGTTCTTCTTCTCTTATGGTCCAAATTTTCCTTTGAGCTCCAAAAATTTCTAACCAACAACCTACAAGAGATATAAGCAATCAACAAAACTAACTAGAAAGCAATAAATGAAAGCAAGTAAAATCTTGGGTTACCTCCCAAGTAGCGCTATTTTTAACGTCCTATGCCGGAAGAACTTCCCTTTTCTTCTAGGCTTCATCCAAGTAGAGTGATTCAATCATTCGGAGTTGCTCATTTCCGAAATAATGTTTCACTCTTTGACCATTCACCACAAAAGTGTTTCCATCTTTTCCCATAAGCTCCACATGTCCTATAGGAGTGACATTTTTTATCTCAAAAGGCCCCGACCACTTAGTCTTCAATTTTCCCGGGAATAGTCGTAGCCTTGAGTTGAACAACAACACTTGCTTTCCAACCTTGAACTCTCTTTTCTCAATCATCTTATCATGATACCTCTTTGCCCTCTCTTTATACAATTTAGAGTTCTCATAGGCTTCACTTCTAAACTCATCGAGTTCATTAAGCTTCATTTTTCTCTCTTCTCCGGAAGCCTTTAGATCAAGATTCAACTCTTTGATGGCCCAATAAGCTTGATGTTCCACCCTATGGGTAAATGACAAGATTTTCCATACACAAGTTGATATGGTGAAGTCCCCAAGGGTGTCTTGTAAGAGGTGCGATAAGCCCAAAGTGTATCATCCAACTTGGTTGCCCAATCCTTTCTATGAACTCCCACCACTTTCTCCAAAATTTGCTTCACCTTTCGATTTGCAAGCTCGGTTTGACCATTGGCTTGAGGATGGTAAGGTGTAGTAACCCTATGCTTGACTCCATACTTGACCAAAAGTTGATCTAACCATCGATTGCAAAAATGGGAGCCACCATCACTCACTAAAGCTCTTGGAGTGCCAAATCTTTAGAAGATGTTCCTTCGAATGAACTTCAAGACCACCTTTGCATCATTTGTGGAAGTGGGAATGACCTCAATCCACCTTGAAACATACTCGATAGCTAAGAGAATGTATGTGATCCCTTGAGAATTTGGAAAGGGTACCATGAAGTCAATTCCCCATACATCGAATAGTTCCACTTCAATCACATTCTTCAAGGGCATCTCATGCTTCTTAGAAATATTTCCCATTCTTTGACACTTGTCACACCTCTTCACAAAGACTTGGCAATCTCGAAAGATAGAAGGCCAATAAAAACCACTTTGAAGTACCTTGAAAGCCGTCCGATTTGCTCCAAAATGTTCACCATATGGAGATGAATGACACTCCTCCACTACCTTTTCCCATTCCTCTTCTGACAAGCATCTTCTAATAGACATATCCGAACATCTTCGAAAGAGATATGGATCCTCCCACATATAGAATCTAACATCATGAAAGAACTTCTTCTTTTAGTGTGAGGTGAGCTTTGGTGGAGGTGTTCCGGTGGCTAAATACTTCACAAAATCGGCATACCAAGGGCAATTGTCTCCTACAAAAAGAAGTTGCTCATCGGGGAAGCTTTCTTTAATCGGCACTTGCACATCCTCTTCTCCAATATTCTCAAGTCTTGAAAGGTGGTCAGCTACTATATTCTTGCATCCCTTCCTATCTCGAATCTCCACATCGAATTCTTGCAATAAGAGAACCCAACGAATAAGCCTAGGCTTAGCTTCCTTCTTGTCAAACAAATACTTGATGGCCGCATGATCGGCATAGTTATTAAGGCTCCAAGGCGCGCCTTAGGCGCGCCTCTCGCGCCTTAGGCGCGCGCCTTTTGTACATTGAGACAAAAACCAATAAATACATTGCATAAGTATAAATTAAACATATTAGCATGTAAATAACAATTAGATTAAAGTTCCAAACCACATAAATGACTCAAATTAAAGACATAAGTTTAGATAACAACTAACAAGCTTCATAGTAAACCGTAAGTATTCAAATAAAAAGCACACAAATAACAAATTAACCATCCTCATTATCATATTCATCCTCTACCCTCTTTCCCTTTCCCTTCTCCATCCCGGATCATTTGATGGGTAGGTTGTATTACTACCACTTTCCTCCATTTCAATAGATGAACTTGTAAAATCTGAAAAAAAAAACACCCTAAATTGAATAAAGAAATGCATTAATAATATGAGTGTAGTCATTAAGTTCGGTTAAAAAAATTCAAATTTAAACAAGAAATTAATTAAAAAAAATACCTGGCATTGGGCGGCACTGGGTGGTGGTTGGCGGCAATTGGCGGTGGTTGGCAGCGGCAGCAGCGCAGTGCTGGGCAGTGCTGGGAGTTGGAGGCAGATGGGTGGGCAAGGGAAAGTGGGTGGTGGGAAGTTATATTTTGACTAGAAAGTGGGTGGGAAGTTAT
>JAPKLY010000018.1:315803-349590 GCA_026898435.1 Prunella vulgaris | reverse complement strand
AGTTGATGCGAATGCATACTCCCTCCTCTGGACTTCACTTCAGCTCTCGAAGTGAAGTGAATAAACTCAAACTCATTCATCTTTGAAACTTAGTGTATGATTAACAGTTTTTCAGTTGCATTCAAAAAGTTCATAATATGACTTCTCTTCTCGAGAGCTATATGTTTACATATTCTCGTGTCTGCCCTCTGGTTATTTTGTATACCCAGCTCCGGATAAGGTTCTCATAATTATTCATGTTCTAATTTATGCTAAAGTTTTCATAAAATGTGAATGTGATTCATGCTCACTTCTTACTTAGATTTACCGCTTGTAAATTTAAGAGTTGTATATCCTTTGTATTTTTTAGAGATATCCTCTAAAAAATATCTTTGTGAAGATTTTCATTATTCATAATCAGCTTCATATTTAGCTTCACTTCTTGAAGTTTCATGCTCTAATTATAATGAGATCCACCAGGGCCAGAGATGTGATAATAGCTCTGGTCCTTTCCTCATTTCATTGTCATAGTATATGAACATCTAATTTTTCCCTCTCTTTTCTGAGGAGAAATCAATTCAGAGTGTGTTCTCTTCTTAGAGAATTCAAATCAGTAATCTTCTCTGGCACTTGCCTAGTGACCGAAGGCATATCTCTTCTAATTCTGAGAAATTATAAATTTATCTTGCCTGATCGAGAGATGAAACATGTCAACATCAAATTACCGTAGCAGTAAACTCTGTTTTATTTCCGTCTGAGTGACACCACATCAATCATAGTTACCTACATAGGAGTCTTTTTATTCTTCTAATGTCGGCACTCATAGCTAATATGTCATCTCTGGCAGCTATCATACCTCTTTTGTTTCACACACTATTTTTTCTCAAGGCATCTCTTAAGAAAAAAGATAATGTGTTGGGCGTGTTCTGACTATATTCTTTCTCTGAGCCATGTCATATTTGACTCAATAAGTATCATAAATATCAACTCTGGTAGCTGCTCTACCCTCTTGTCACTTGGCAGCTGCTCTGCCATTTCTGGTTCACATTGTTTTCTCTTAGGACGTCTCCAAAGATAAAGAACAACGTGTCGGGCACACTCGGGACATTATCTTTTTTCTTATTACAATAGAATGACTTCTCACATCTGGTCCAACTCTGGACCAGATTTGAGAGAAAGTTTTTCTATATTGAGAGTTGTCCATATTCATTTCTCACATATGAAAGTATGTGTATACTTTGTCATATCAATCAGATATGTGAATGGCACAAGTGACATGGGATTGCAGTTTTCAAAGGACACAAATAGCACACTAGTAGGCTATAGTGATGCTGACTGGGCTGGTGACTGTGATGATAGGAAAAGCACTGGTGGTGGTTGTTTCTACATGGGTAATAATCTTGTTTCTTGGCATAGTAAAAAACAAAAATGCATTTCCCAATCCACTGCTGAATCTGAGTACATAGATGCTGGTAGTTGTTGTACACAACTCCTATGGCTTAAAAAGATGCTAGATGATTATGTGCTTGAGAAAAATACTTTGGTAATTTTCTGTGATACCACAAGTGCGATCAACATTTCAAAAAATCTGGTACAACACTCACTCACAAAACACATAAGTATTAGACACCATTTTTTAAGAGATCTAGTTGAGAAGGAAATAGAGAAATTAGAGTATATATCCACTGAAAAACAGAGAGCTGACATTTTCACAAAAGCACTAGAGTTTGAGAGGTTTTCTTCACTTAGAAAATCTCTTGGACTCTGCATTCCTTGAAAATCTGTGTGTGATGTTGCTTCGAGTGTTACTGCACTTGAAGCAACACTACTGTGTTTTTATCATTTTATTTCATAATTGAGTAGTTCTGTAACTTATATTGTTTTTGCTTACCATATTCTGACGTGATGTGATCTCAAAGGTTTCGTACTGGACATACACAATAAAAGCACAAGTTCTAAAAAAATCAAAGGTCTAAACATGCTGAGTAACTAGGCACACGGGACTGACAATCACGATGTGTTATTTTCAAAAGGTTGTTTAGTTTCAAAAAGGAAAAGAAGAACACTCTTGAATGATCGTTGAGTAACTAGGCACACGGGGCTGACAACCACGATGTGTTCTTTTCAAAAGGTGATTAAATTCTTGAGAATAAAAAGTGCATAAAAAAAATGTGTATGTGTGCCTACATTATAAACCGTAATTGATCTAAGTCTCAGAATATTTTTAGCATTTACATAATGAGTTATTTAATTATTTTAATTATGATAATAGTGTGATAATTATATGGTATTAATTAATTAATTAATTTAATTAAACTGTCGGTTTTTTTTAATTCCAATAACTATCCCACTTTCACCCCACTTTCTACACTAACACATCATGGGTAGTTATTTAGATAATGGTGGATATTTTTCTCTTAATTAAACTGCTCCTAATCTTCGAAATTCTCTTATAAATTGATGTTCTTCATTATGTGTTAAATATGTGATTAATGTGCCGTTTCTTTCATCTCTTGTGTTCGTGCATTAAAATATTTTAAAAATATCAAAAGTTGTTTTTTGTCTCACGCATATCCATGAAGCATAAAAAGACATCCATTCCATCTTCCTCACACAAACTCTCACATCAAACCACTGAAACATCTAAATCCTCTGAAACTGAAAACCCTCTCATCACTCTCGCTACTATGGCCGAAAATGTGACTGAAGATACTGCTCCCAATGTCTCTGCCGATGCCACTGCACCATCGTCTACACCTCCGGTTGCATCCACCTTGGCATCATCGGCGACACTGATTGTTCAGACACCAATGCTCGTTCAAGTTCTTCTTCCATCAGGTATATCTGATACTCAATGTGAAACCCTAGCTTCTCAATTAGATGATGTTCCTGTCTATAGAATGGAAGAAAATGATGAATCCCCTGCTGCTAGTATTGTTCATACAAGCCCTAACATTCCTGTTGCTAATGAAAATGTTGAACCTAGCTCTGAAAATGTGTCTGCAATCCCTGTACAAGTCTCATTTTCATAATCACCCACTCACACTTCATCACATATATCATCCCCATCCTCATCACCACCTGTGCCCATACTATCCAAAGTCACAAAAGCCACTGGAAAAAGGAAAATTGCACCAACCCGTAGGTCAAATAGGAATTTGAAAAAGACATGTTTTGGTGATTCAAGCTCAAGGAAGAAAGACAATACTTCTATTGTCATTTTTGATACTGAAGAAGAGGCTGCTGATATCCCTGCCCCAATGGAGGTTGATGAACCTACCATTTCTGAGGATAATGTGACTATTGCTGAGATGTGCAAATGACTGAAGAAGAGGAGAAAATTCAAAGTTGCTACTCCCAGTGTTGTCACCCCTGAGGCAACACCTGCTGCTGTTCCAGAACAGGGTGATCCAGAACCTGATCACAGTTCTTCATCATCCTCTGATGAAAAAACTGATGATGACCCTGATGCTGTAGAAACTGGTGAACAGGATGAAGATGATGAACAGGATAATGAATCTGATGAAGAAACCAATGATGATGAAGATGCTGAGGACCAAGAACAATCTGATGGTGATGATGAAGCTGGAAGTGATGAATCTGATTATTATGTGGAGAACTATGGCACTGATAATGTTGACTCTAAGAGCCGATACAAGAAGTTTGCCAAAAAGGATGTGATACATGAGAGGAGGATGAACAACAAAGACCTTCAAGCATTCAATCTGATTCCCTTCTTTGAGGAAATGAGACTGCTGAATACACTGAGGTACTCTAGTTCTTTTTGTAGTACATGGATTTGTGAATTCTATGCCCATATATATTCTACAATGATGAAGAGTACTAGTCCAAAGTATGGTAGAGTGTTCTTTAGAGGATCTGTTTATGACATATCTCCTGCTGCCATTAATGATTTTCTTGGAACTGTTAATGCTAATAATGTTGTTGAGGAGACTGATATGGATGAGATTACTTGCTCTATCACTGGTGGAATTCTGACCAATTGGCCAAAGAAGTTGTTCACAACAAATTTGACCAGTTTGCATTCAATTTTACACAAGTTGTGTGTGTACAACTGGATGCCTTCCTCAAATACCACAAGAGTCACCACTGAACATATTTGCCTGATCTACAAAATTGCTAAGAATTTGCCCTTCAATCTTGGTGAGATTATTTATGCAAACATGGTTGGGTTCGGTGGAAAAGTGTCCAAGATTGGAAAGTTGTCATATCCTACCTTGATTCATGGGCTTTTGATGAATCAAGGAGCTACTAGGAATGATGGAGATCACTTGACCACTCGGCCACTGATTCTTGGTATTGCTAAGGTTCTGCTAGAAGGTAATCGTGTGATTGATCTGCCTTACAACCCTCCTGCTGCTGCATCTGCCTCTGTTCCTGCCACTGATGAACCGAATGTTGCCCCTACTGTTGGCAACACTCTTGCTCGCACTGCATCTACTTCCACAACTGGTGAGGTAGTATCTGTTACTGTTCATCGCAGGTACATTGAAGAACAGGCTGTTGCTCTTGCCAAGCAAGTCTCACAGCTCAGACTCCAAGCCACTTCTCTTAACAGGCAAGCTGATATACTTGAAGAGAGGAGCACCTTTTGGAAATCCCTACTATCCACATCCACAAGGGGAGAAGTACCAACTGATGCGCCAACAAATGAACCTGCTGCTGTTGAAAGCTCTGGATCTGGAAATGTTGTGATTGAAGACATAACCAATGAGGTTAATGCTGCTGCTGCTGCTGGTAGAGATGCCCCTAATGTTGTCATCCCTGAGGCAACACCTGCAGATCCTGTCAATGCTGATGCTGATGCTACTGAAGCTGCTACTTAGGGGGAGTTCTTAATGTTAGGGGAGAATTGCTGCTGCTGGAGTTTTCTAAACTCTGCTCTGATCACAATTTCTGATCCCACTAACATTGCTAACTATTTGAATTTGATGTAACTTGAATACTGATTTTTATTCAGCTCTTAACTCTAATATTGTTCTTTGATTTGGTATTGAACTGATAGCACTTAGGATGTCTTTCCCATTGATACTCATGAAGAATTTTTGTTGTGCATTTATCATACTCTGTTTAGATGTGCACCAAGTTCTTATCTATAATTACACTGCTTCAAACTAACATTTGTTGTGCCTTTGTCATAAACAGATTTTGTGTGCATCAGGTTGAGTGTTTGCAGATAGGTGTGATTGGGGGAGATTGAAGATGTGAGTGTTGAGACCAGTGTTATCACATCTGAAATCACACCCATCCTTCAGGACATTCTCCAGGATATTTGTTCTAACGACTAACTTTTTAGTGTTGTTCAAATTGTCGTTACTATCATTTCAGGTCAACATCCTTCAGGAAACATGTTCCAGTGATCAACTGCTTAGTGTTGCCTCAATGGTTGTCCTTGGTGCTGTCCCTGGTCAACGACGGTCAACGGTGGTTATTCCCATGACCCAAAATATTCTTGATACACCTGGAAGGATCTGGAACGTAGTGGAAGGACTTGGAATCAAAGAACCGAGAGTTAAAGAAAGGAAGTTACATGGAAATTACCTCAACTCCTACAAAAGTGGATCTCAACTTCTCTCCATGATTTCCACTTCATTGATGGACGGATCATCATTCAAACTCTATAAATAGATGAGGAATACGTCCAGAAACCAAGAGAGAGAACCCTCACTACATACTGAAGCATAGCGCATTTATAGGAACCTATTTTTACAGTTTTAGTGTAGTGATTTCACATGTGTTGTTACACTCTGTACAACATTGTGTATATTATTATCCCATTTATTTTGCTGAGCTATTCACGGGGTGTGGAAGTTTGTGCTTGAAGTAGGCTTAGACTTAACAATCTAGGTTTGTCATTTGGGAAATTATTTGGATATTTTATCTGATTTTATGTTTGAGATTTGGAAGGAATGTTTCCAAGTCTCAAATTTATTTTTGTAATAACTTTTTCCAAGCTAGTGATATTTCAGCCTTGAGGCCGCCACAAACTAATTTTAGTTTGTGGAAAGATTGAGTTAATCCTTGTGTTCAAAGTCTTCCGTTGTTTACTTATTCTCTCTACATTATTCTGAACGCAATAAGTATTGTCTTGAGTGTTGCCACATTTTGAACAATACTTCAACTCAACGGTACCACAGCACTATCACAAGGTTCTCAATACGAGAATTAGCACACTTGTTCATTTTCCCCAATGACATTTTGTCCACCACAGAGTCAGCAACACCTCTTCTCTTTCCCAACAGCCTTGTAGAATTCGATCTAACAAGAGGGGGAGCCTCACTAGTGACCTCCATATCAACAGGTATTGCTTTACCATCCACATCCGAATGCCCGATATTCGCCTCAACATCTTCTTCATCAACTAGTATGTTAACATCTTCCTTGACATCTTCAGCAATTCCCCCATTTGCCCTATTCCTACCAAAAATCTAATTCCAAGCCTCAAACAGCGGCCATGACTTGTACCTCATGTTAGCAACGTTGGGATCAAACTTGAAGAGACACAATAAAAATATGTAAGAATCATTTAAATAACATCTGAACTACTAAAACATATCTAACAAATATGCATGGGATCGCCCAACACCAGTACAACAAATGACACAATCGAATTAATCACGTATAATTGGTCCAGTTATGAATAGACAAACATTAGCAACAATGTCATTAATTTTGAGAAAATCAATAGCAAAATATTGTCAGTGAACTTTGAAAGAAGACCAGCATATGTACATCATCCCCATCTACACAAAAACTAAACCAATATGAATTTCCATTACCAAGGGGCATAAATTTACGAATTGTCTAAAAAAAGCAATAATAATCAATGAACATATGAATAAAGTATACCAGGTAAAATCAACTATTTATTAATGCGAGAATCAGAGGAAAGAACCTTAACAATGAGGTCCCAAGCATCATTGTGACAATCAATCTTTCCAGTTGTAGTGTTGAAACCTATCCCGAAGTTATCCTTAAGCATCGTAAGAAGGGACGCTTGAGCCTTCTTCCAAATGGTAATCCTAGAGTTGATGTGAGGATCGGCCTTAATATTTGTACCGGGTAATCTTTCTTGCATCCCGCCTCTAGTTTCTGTAAATACCCGGGCTTAAAACTGTTTGCTCCTCCAATCTTTCACAATGAGTTCTTTCATTAGATCTGCGAGTACGACTTCTTCAACTTGAGTCCAGGCTCGACGAATTTTTTTTAGTTTCCCATTTTTCCCAACTCCGAAACTGCTACTACCACCACTCTCCATTGACTTCTCCATCTTCATCGATAAAAAAAATCACAGGATGTAGGTTAGGAATGAAATGGGTTCAAATGATAATTTACAGGGAGTAGTATGCTAGAAACAGAGATGATGTGTATACGTATTACCTCATTAATCTTCGAAAATGGAGTTACTCGACGTTGAAGATGAGTTTGGCGAATTTTAATTCTCTAAAAATCGCCAACTGGTGGATGAAGAGAAACCCTAGACTCAGAATCGATGAAGATAGGGAACTTTTATATTATGCACGAAATAATTTACAACTTATCAAACATCCGATTCAAAATTATTAATTCTTACCAAACACATGAAAAATTATTATGAGTGTCTTTTTAAGGGGTTTTAAGGTCTACCAAATGGCATATAATTATGATGTTCTTTGTTACCAAATGCATGAAAAGAGAGTTTTTCTTAAGTAAAACCTTAAAAGTTATAATGGGCTTGTTTTCATTCATTTTCCTGACTCCCCTACCAAACACTGTGACATTCTACTTGTAGATGAAGAGATATATGGATCGATGAAGGACTTCCAAGAAATCCGGCCGAATGAGAGATTAAAGAGTGTCTTTAAGTATCCAATTAAAGAGTGTTCTTGTTGATGCTTGAGATTTTACTACCTAAAGTTGTTCTCTTTTATTAGTTAATGAGATTTTTTTCTATTTCCCATTATATATTTCTGCACTAAAGATTTTAGCCCTTCTCAGGTTTAGTTAATACCCTTGTCGGTTTTATGTGATATCTTTGCTGGGTGTATTTGCATGTGTTAGTCAAGTGTATTTGTTGGGTTTAAATGTGAATAATTTATGTTGGGGGGGCTAATTATTGGGTTTCATGCCACCACACGTGTATTAGAAGGCTAATTACATTGAAAAATGCCCCGTGATGACAAATACAAACTTTATGTTTGAGAGTTATCCATAGTTGCAAAAGTAAATTGATTTTTTTTTTCAAAATTAATTGATGTACATGACCCTTTATGAATGATTAGTTGTATATGCAATGTAATTCATGTCACCATACATATGCTAGGAGACTGATTGTTGGGATTTTATGTGGTTTATGAATTTGAGTGGTATTTGTTGAATAATTGTCACCACACATGTATTAGAAAGACTAATTATGACATGACCCATCTCAGACCACCTTAACAAAAAAAATTGATTGAAAATAATTTTACAGAAAATGACTTGTGTGCACGTTCAAAAAAATTTCCAATGCTTAGCAGATAAAGAAGTTCTTTAACACTTCAAAGCAAGATAAAAATGACTCATAATATAATATACAATATATTAAAAATATGACTTAAAATACAAGTCTACAGTATGACTTAGCAAGTCGTCATATATGTACATAACCACTCAAAATCTCTAGGAGCTCCACAACTTATCCAATAGAAATACAACATCACATATCAACAAGTTGACCTATAATACATAAACTATGTGAGATTTATATCTCAATTTATTTACTATGCGCAATGCATTCTCATTTGAAATCACTAATTTATTTATGAAATATTTATTAAGAGCCCCGTCCTTATGTCCACCAAAAAGTATATCTTCCCCATCAAATCACACGGCACGGATCCATCCGTCTAACACACTATAATATATAGACAGTGGCCCACGCTATGTAGATCCTTCTCAGATCTTTCCTTTCGCTCTCGATGCATAACTAGTGGTCAACTACAAGTCCATAAGACGTTGATAATTCAAATTCAAACCCTTTTAAGACTATAATAAGATTCAGGAGTATAAGACTATAAATTTGAAGTCTCGGTGGAATAATTGTAAAACACAAAAGCAATGTTCATTTGCTACTTCAGAATTTGATTAATCTATGATCTACGATGCTGGAAATTAGTAGGGGAAATTTCACTATTTCCCCTTTTTAACATATCTGCAGCTGACTTCTGATATTCATTTTCACAAGGATCTGGGCTTAAGACTATATGGAGATTGTGATGGCCTGAGTTTAACTTGGAAATTCCCCATAAATCGACTTAATGTCATGTTGCACCTCTGTTCTCTGCACTGCT
This sequence comes from Prunella vulgaris, assembly GCA_026898435.1. Lineage (NCBI taxonomy): Eukaryota > Viridiplantae > Streptophyta > Magnoliopsida > Lamiales > Lamiaceae > Prunella > Prunella vulgaris. Next base: position 340,279 of record JAPKLY010000018.1, on the reverse strand, counting down.
GAGCTTTTTATTGCTCAAACATAATTATCAGGAAAGTATGATCATTTTTCTTGATTTAAATTGTACGTCCCATAATTGTTTGCACACTTTTCTTTTCTTTACGTCCATAATTGTTTTCCCTATAAATGGAAACTACTACTTTAACTTTATCTTCACATTAATCACATATTTATACAAAATGTCCTTATTTTTACATTAAATCCAACTGATTTCATTATTTTAATAATATAACTTTACACATCATTCTACTTTTTTAAAAAAGTGTATCTCCAAACACATACGGGACGGAGGGAGTAATTCATTATAGGATTTATTACATTTAAGTTCATGATTTTCCCCACACTTTAAAGTAAGTTCATCAATTGAAATAGTTTACAAATAAGTTCACCTCCCCTCTTTTTTAAATCCACGTTGGAGAGAGAAAACAGAGTGAAGGAAAGAGATAAAAGGAGAGAAGTTAAAAAAGAGAGAGAAAGAAAGGAAAGAGAAACTGCTGACGTAGGATTCACAAGGGATTTCGTCGGATTTTGGAGGCATTTGGGTGATTTGAAGGTTGTGCGGCGCCGGTGGGGATGAGGGTTGCGATTTCAGGGGTGCGATTTTCAGGCGATGGGGGTGCAACAGCGCAGTGGTCGGCCATGGCGTCGGAGATGGAGGTGCTACTCGTCGGCCAGGAAGGGCGGTGTTTGTGTCGGCTTAGATCCGGAAAAAATATGTTTTTCTTGTGATTTTTTTAGATTTGATTTTGGGAAAGATTTTATTTTGCTAAAAGGTGGCTTCGCAAAGAATTTGATTTTTTTTAAGAGAAGACGGTGGCAATGGGGTTGATTTCTTTTCACAGAAGATCTGATGGTTGTGGTGGACGGAGGGTATATTTGGATTGTGATTAGGCCAAAGATAATCAAGTTAATTTTTTTGAAGCAATAGAACAATGGGATAGAAGCTCTGTATTGACATGAGAAGAAGCACTATGTTGATTTTTCTATGGAGAAGCTCAAGATTTTGATGGATTTTGTAAATATAGAGATGTAAACTTTTTTATTTCTTTGTGTGATTTGTGATGAAGAACAAATGTGATTTTGTTTGTAAAGGAACATAGGTTTATGTTTTGATTTATAACGAAGAACTTGATTTTCATATTTGTGCAAAGTGTATTATTCTTCGGTGTAAATAGTATCTAACATCTGTGTAAAGCGTATTTTTGTGCAATAAAATTTCTATCCGTTGTGCTAAAAACAAATATGTTTATGCTAAATATATTATTGTTTTTGTGCAACAAAGTTTCTGTCTTTTGTACATAAATATTTTGCTTGTTTGTGCTAAGTATATTTTGTGCAACAAAATCTATATTTGTTGTGTTAAAAATGAATATATTTGTGCTAAATATATTTTCACTTTCGTGCAATAAAATTTATGTATGTTGTGCTAAAAACGAATATATTTATGCCAAGTATATTATCGCTTTTGTGCAACAAAATTTTGTCTCGTTTGTGCTAAATATTTTTTTGTTTCTGTGCAACAAATTTCTGTCTGTTGTGCTAAAAAATTTGACTCGTTGTAGAAACAATTTTCTATGCATGTTGTGCAAATAATTGTGCCAAAAATATGTTTGTTGTGCTAAAAAATTTACTTGTTGTGCAGACAATTATGCGTCTGTGCAGGTGGACTTATTTGTAAGCTTGACTTTTTGGTGAATCTATTTTAAAGTTGACCCTAGATAATACGCATATTCGTAAGTTACCCTTTATTATATTATATTATATTATATTTGTTGGGTTTTCTAGTTACGAACCTCAAGTCTGTAGCAGCGGAAGACATCGTTCACCAACAACGAACCAGATCGAATTGACTGTATACATAAAATAAACATGATTAGATCTAATCTAATTGAAAATCGTTACAGTATTTGAATGCCGGATTCTTCTACTATGGTATCCACGTAATCCTTGTCTTACGAAATTGCGATCCAATCGCTAGTATGGTGTTTCCAGTGGAGTTCGCTAGGAAAAACTTACACTTAAAATCTATGGAGAAAAGTAGGGATTTTTTGGACTTACCACCATAACTCATATATATAGTAAAGTATTTGCATATCTATTAGATTTGATTCTATCAAGATCTGCAATATCAAATATAATCTTTACTATATAATATATAATAATATATCTAATATATTATTATTATGATATATCAATATATCATCTAATTTAATTAAATCTAATTTAATTAAATATTAATAATTCTATTAAATAGAATTATTGTAATTCTCCATGAATTAAATATTTATGACCTAATCAAATATTTAATCCGACCAATTTAATTCGTAAACGTGGGTTACTAATTGTGTGACCCATAGGCCCTCATATGTCAAAGCGATTAGTCAAACTAATGGTCTTAGTTGAACCCTAGACAATAAACCAGACAATCTCAACATATGAGGTACGTTGCGAGGATACAACAACAGCCTGTAATGTGAAGCTCAAAGTGATACGGTCCTTTCATTCACGAATACTCCGATTAAGTCTAGAACATGATAATGTGTCTATTCTAATAACTTAATCAAGTTATCTCATTCTACTAATTGATCATATTATCACATTTGAACACTATTTCAAATGCGATGTGCATTGGCCAATGACTAACGATCCAATTAGTTATGAGAAGTCGAGTATTCTCTCCAAATCTATTTGAGGAATGAATTCTATCTTGGCTTAATTACCACGCACATGTACTTAGTGACGTGCCCAACACATGCCATATCTACCCCTTTTAGAGTGCAAGCGTCGGTCATGGTCAAAGCTCATCACTCCATACATGTCGTGTGTATTGACCTCAAGTCAGAGGACTATTACACTACTCCACAAACCGATACTCTCATAGACACGTAAATAGAGTACATCAAATGGTTTCTCGGTTGGGTATGCTAATACTCTTCAAAGTATTTGTGCATCCATCATGAGATACCTAGTATCTCGCAGTTGTGAGAGTCATTGCACCCTTTAAGGGTATGATGCAGATCACACACCAATCTCAATTGCATCATCGATATCCTGTTCTCGATGATCATTGATTGGGGCTACTTTAAGAACTATGTCATAGTCAGCTGAGTCTCTCATCTTAATGACAACATTAGTTCATGGGAACACATATATGAATATATGCAAACAATCAAACATACTATTCTATAAGTGTATTGCCTAATATTATTGATCAAATCAATAATACATTAATAACTGAATATGATCAAGTATAATGTACTCATAATGATTGTCTCTAGGACATATATACTAACAATCTCCCACTTGGCCTAGAGCCAATCACCTACATGTCTTGCACCCAGACTCTCCAAGTGTCTAGTGTGTACATGGTTATCTTAGTGAAAGGATTTACCAAGCTCTACGAGAATTCATTCAATTTTATTTCTCCTCTTGTTATGATCTCTCAGATCAAACATTGGCGCCTAAATACAAGCTTACTTTTGTTTATTGGATCTTGGTTCCTCTGCTTGTGCAATCGCACCAGTATTGTCCCAATAACACTTTATTGGACAACTGGTACTCGGAACAACCCCTAGTTCTTTCAAGAACTTTAAATCCAGACTGCCTTATTCTGGCTTCTGATGCAACTTTGTATTTGGCTTCAGTTGTTGAATTTTTTTTTTTTTACAGTTTCTTGTGTGGAACTATTCCAACTTACTGTTCTGTCATTGAGTGTAAAAACATATTTTGACCATGACTCATAGTCATCGCAGTCAATACTGGAAACTAGCATCAGTAAGCTCAACTACTACTAGATATGCTTGTCCATCATAGACAATGAAATATTTTTTAGTTCATTTAAGACACTCTAGAATAATCTTAACAACAGTCTAGCAATTTCATCGGGATCATACTGATCTAACATTTGTACTGATGGTGTAGGCCCTATTGAGCCTAATGCAAGTCATGTCCAACTATATTTGTGGATAGAGGACCTCTTTTAGAGTTCTCCACATAAAGTGCCTCAGTACCTTTTATAGGTGGATGTGACACCCTAAACATCCTGCTAGATCTATCTTTAATAAATCCCTATGCCAAGGATGTAACAAGCTCGACCAAGTACTTCATCATGAAGGTCTTTGACGATCAACCTTTCTTGGATTGCATTAGCGAAATAATATTTTAAAACCAATATGTCACCTGCATAAGTGACGATAAAATATCATTCCCTTTGTGTTTCAAATAAACACATGGATCTTCCGTATTCTAGATAAAGTCAAACAATTTGACAGCTTCTTCGAAACGGATATTCCAACTCCTAGAGGCTAGCATTAGTCCACAATTAGACCTCTACAGTTTGCATACCATATTTGAATTTGATCGGAGTATAAAATTCTAACTGTGTCAAACACCTCCCTCTTGAGGTTTCCTCTAAGGAAAGTCATTTAATATCCATCAAATATCCTAATCATAGTATTCAACTATTGCAAGTAAAATTTTAATGGACCTGATTTTACAACTAGTGAAAAATCTTGTCATAGCCATTAACTATGACCATTTCCCACCAACCTGGCTTTGTAGGTTTAGATTTTGCCAGTTGCGACAGTCTTACTACTGAAGACTCGTTTGCAGCCAATGAGTCTAATTCATTTAGGCAAATTCCACAAAGTTCTAGACTTTGATTAATATACGTCATATCCATCTCAAATCTCATAGCTTCGTGCTACCTCTCAGAATTGATATCTAATATCATTTCAAATAAGTCCTAGATTCGTCCTTGTCCAGGATTTTCAAATCATCATATTTCTCCAAGAAACATTGAACCTGACAGGTGGACGACTAACCTTTTTAGACTTATGGAGTTGCATTTGTGTAGGCTGTACATTCTGGTCGTGAAGAGGCTCTCTTATGATGAACTAATCACCTGTTAGAAAATTCTCAAGATCTACACTTTCTTGCATTTCTTGAGCAAGAGATCGTTCATTCAGCCTATTTTGGAATTTCTTGCAAATGCAAGATTTTCCCAATTATGCTCCCACTGGCTGAAAGACGATCACCCAGTGATAGACTCTCACCATGAGAAACACTGAATGCTCCCACTGATTCTTTGTCGTGGTTCTCCGACAAGTTATCAGCCTCAGTATTAATTTGTGATTCTTGAATCTCTTCAAGTTCTATCTTTTTACAACCTTATTCCTTAAAGACATAGTCTTTTCAAAGAATGTCGTCTGTCTAGAAACAATAACCTTTTGTTTCTCAGGAAGATAGAACAATATCCATTCATCAATTTAGGATATCTCACAAAGTAACACTTTTCACCTTTGGATTTCAACTTTTCAGTGAGTATCTTCTTCACATACGCTGGGCAACCCCACATTTTGATATGTGAGAGACTATTTCTTACCACATCATAATCATACGACGTTTGTTTGGCTGACTTGGATGAAATCCTATTCAAAATGTTGATTGAGGTGTAGAGTTCATAATCCCAAAATTGTTGGAAGTAAGGAGAACTTATCATGTACCTTATCATGTCTAACATGATTTTGGTTCCTCCACTCGAACACACTATTACTTTGTGTTGTTCTAGGAGATGTCCATTGTGATTGGACTCCATGCAACTTCTAATAATCCAGGAACTCAAGTGAAATGTATTCCTCTTTTCGATCTAATTGAAGAGTCTCAATACTTTTCTCAAGTTATTCTTATACTTCTACCTTAAACTTCCTTAAACTTTTTGAAAGCATCAGACTTGTGTATCATAAGATGCACATATCTATACCCAGAAAAAAATATATGTAAAAGTGATGAAGTATTTGAAAACATCATCTACTAATGATAACACACATTTTCTTGGTTTGTACTCATTATCCAGAAAATTTTACTTGGTCATATCTTCCTTTTGAGAAATGATTTGCAATCTCCATAAGACTCCAAGTCAAATGGGTTAAGTAGTATAACTTTCTTAACTTGCAATTCTTTCTCATCGGTATAACCAGGTATACAGCACCACAGAAAATTTAGATTTCCTGATTATAAGTTTAAGTCTCTTATTTTGTACATTGAGAATGTCATGTCCATGATTCGTACAGAAATGTGAGTCACATTTGATATCAAATATCTAACTATAAGAATCATTGGTGAATATGTTATCTCAATAACAAAACGTACATGTTCTAGTGCCAGAAGCACCCAGTGCTTTATTCTTAGCAACATGAACCTTGTAACATTTCTTCTTGTATCTTATCTACTCAAAGTAGAAGTACACATCCTCGATTATTCGTTGTTCCATTTGAACGTCACCTTTAGATTTCAAGGAATGAACTTAGAAATATCTAATTACTATTCTTTTGCTTCTTCTTGCCATAGGGCTAGATCTAGCAGAAAATCTCACCATGAGAACATTCCTTTAAAATAGTGACTTCAAAATTTTCAAGCATGTTTTTCAACTTGGGCATTGACACTTCCGTCTGATTCATATTTCAATTCACTATGAATTCTGAAATGAATCCAAAAGCGACTGACGAATAGCAAATAAAAAACATCGTCCCCTAAATAGGGTTCCTAGTTTTTCAATCAGCTCTATCATCTTCAAAAACATGAGTGAAATGTCCCCTCAGTCAAATATTCTACATCTGAACAGAGTACTCATGATCTCATATTTCTCAGAACGAGACTTAGAGTCAGGATACATTTCAAGTGATTGAGCATCTAACAGGAATTTTCATTTTCATGCTACCTCTGAAGCTCAGAGTTCATGTCAAGCAACATATCGTTTCTATTTTGCATCATCTAGATGCTTCTTCTGAACTTTATCGTCAAACAAATTAAGTTCAGAAGAACTGCCTGCAATGGTAATTGGGATTAACGTGTCCAACACGTACTCAATCATATATAGCCTTAGCACCAAATGTATTTTTCGGTGCTAATCCAGAAAATTTGGCCTAGCCAACTTGTTTAATTCCAGTATAAAATTCAATAACAGATTATTCATATCAACCAACAGAGAATAAAAGAACCAAAATTAAATCACATAATTCCTATAATCAACAATCAGCAATTCAAAAATAAATATGGCCTTTTAATTTATTTTATCTCCATTATTTTCACATACTCGTCGACCTCATCGGAAGAGTACGAATTTATATCTAATATAAATTGTAATGGATCTAATATAGGCAGGATGTGTGTCTCTACTGCAAAGAGAAGGGACACTGGAAGAAGGACTACTTCTAGCTGCTGAGAAAAGAGCACTAGGTGCATCTAGCACTGGAACATGTATGTTTGTCATTGAGATAAATATGTCTACTACTAGTTCTAACTGCTGGGTATTAGATATCGGATGTGGCTCACACATTTGTACGAATGTGCAGGGTCTCAGGGAAAGCAGAGCGGTTAGACCGGGTGAAGTCGTCCTACGCGTGGGAAATGGAGAACGAGTTGCTGCGGAACGTGTAGGGACATATACTATAGACTTACCCAGTGGGTATAGATTAGAACTTAATAATTGTTATTTTGTTCCGTCTATTACTAGAAACATTATTTCCATTCCGATGTTAGACATTGAAGGGTTTTCCTTCCATTTTTCTAATAGTAGTTGCTACTTTATGTTGAATGGTACAATTTATGGGAATGCTTCTCTTGTGAATGGCTTATATTTGTTGAATTATGGACATGATATTCTTAATGTGCAAAATAAAAGACTTAAACTTAGTAATCAGGAAAATCCTACTTTCTTGTGGCACTACAGACTTGGTCATGCCAATGAGAAAAGAATTGCAAGGTTAAGAAAGTTAGACTATTTAACCCCATTTGACTTTGAGTCTTATGGAAACTGTGAATCTTGCCTCAAAGGAAAAATGACTAACAAACCTTTTTCTGGGAAAGGGGTACGGGCCAAAGAGGTGTTAGAGTTAGTTCACACAGATGTGTGTGGACCACTGCCAACTCTAGCAAGAGGTGGTTTCAGATACTTCATTTCTTTTACTGATGACCTCTCTAGGTTTGGATATGTATATCTTATGAGACACAAATCTGAAGCCTTTGAGAAGTTTAAGGAGTATAAAGCTGAGGTAGAGAAACAACTTGGTAAGAGTATTAAAACTCTTCGATCAGATCGAGGAGGAGAATACCTTAGCCATGAGTTCCTGAATTATTTAAAGTTGCATGGAGTCCAATCTGAATGGACACATCCTGGAACGCCACAAATGAATGGTGTATCCGAAAGGAGGAATCGAATCCTGTTAGACATGGTAAGATCCATGATGAGTTTCTCCTCTCTTCCAACATTCCTATAGGGTTATGCACTCCAAACCTCAATTTACATTCTGAATAGGATTCCATCTAAATCAGTTGAGCGAACACCATATGAATTGTGGTGTGGTAAAAAGCCATCATTCTCACATATCAAGACGTGGGGTTCCCCCGCGTATGTGAAAAAGATGCTCACTGATAAGTTGGAATCTAAAGGTGAAAAGGGTTATTTTGTGGGATATCCTAAGGAAACAAGAGGATATTATTTCTATCTTCCTGTGAATCAAAAGGTTATTATTTCTAGACAGGTGACGTTCCTTGAAAACGACTACGTCTTTAAGGAACAAGGTCGTAAAAAGATAGAACTTGAAGAAATTCAAGAACCACAAACTAACACTGAGGCTGAGAACTTGTTGGACAACCATGACAAGGAATCAGTGGGAGCATTCAGTGAATCTCATGGTGGAAGCCTATCACTAGGTGTTCCTCTTCCAGCCAGTGGGAGTATAATTGGAGATATCTCGCATACGCAAGAAACTCCAAATAGACTGAATGAGAATGATATGGATATTGTTCGATCTCCTGCTCAAGAGATGCAAGAAAGCATAGCTCTTGAGAATTCTCTAGGCATTGATCAGATGATCACTGGAGAACCTCCTCACAATCAGAATGTACAGTCTGCACAAATGCAGCTCCGTAAGTCTACTAGGATGCGACCTGTTAAGCTCAACCTTCTCTTGGAGGAACACGATAACGTGGAAATCCCAGATAAGGACGATCCTAAGACTTATTCTAAAGCAATATCAGATATTGATTCAGGGAAGTGGCATGAAGCCATGAAATCTGAAATGGACTCGATGTACCTTAATCAAGTTTGGGACTTGATTGAATTGCCTAAAGGGGTTAGACCTATTGGCTGTAAGTGAGTCTTCAAAAGGAAGACTGGCGCAGATGGCAAAGTACAAACCTATAAAGCTAGGTTGGTGGCAAAAGGTTACAGTCAAAGAGAAGGCATTGACTATGATGAAACCTTTTCACCAGTTGAGAAAATCATGTCTATTCGGATTTTACTTGCAGTAGCTGCATACTATGATTATGAGATTTGGCAGATGGATGTCAAAACGGCTTTCCTTAATGGACTCATTGATAAGGAAGTGTTTATGACACAACCGGAAGGTTTTGCATCCAAGTCAAATCCAAATCTAGTGTGCAAGCTAAAGAGGTCCATCTACGGACTGAAGCAAGCTTCTAGGAGTTGGAACATCCGCTTTGATGAGGCTATCAAGTCATTTGATTTTGTCAGAAATGCGGAAGATCCTTGTGTTTATAGGAAACACGACGGAAATAACATTGTTTTCATTATCGTATATGTGGATGACATATTGATTTTGGGAAACAATATTTCGTTAATGCAATCCATGAAAGATTGGTTGTCCAAGACCTTCATGATGAAGGACTTGGGTGAAGCCTGCTACATCCTTGGGATAGAGATTTATAGAGATAGATCCAGAAGGATGTTGGGGCTGTCACAATCCACATACATAGATAAGGTATTGAGGCATTTTTCTATGGAGAACTCTAAGAGAGGTTCTCTACCGACAAGTCATGGGATCAAACTCTCAAAGAAAGATTGTCCTTCCAATGAGAGTGAGATCGAACACATGAAGAAAGTCCCATATGCTTCTGCCATTGGGTCGATCATGTATGCCATGACTTGCACAAGACCCGATGTAGCCTACGCTGTCAGTATAACTGGTAGATACCAGCAGAATCCGGGTGAACCTCACTGGATTGCTGTGAAGAACATTCTAAAGTATCTTAGATGAACTAAGGAATGTTTCCTAGTCTATGGTGGACAGCCAGAACTAGTAGTGACTGGGTTCGCTGATGCTAGTTTTCAGTCTGATTGTGATGACTACAAGTCGCAGTCAGGTTATGCATTCACACTCAACGGTGGAGCGGTGAGCTGGAATAGTTCCAAGCAAGAAACAACTGCAGATTCAACAACCGAAGCCGAGTACATTGCTGCACCAGAAGCCGCAAAAGAGTATGTCTGGATTTTACAGTTCTTGAAAGAACTAGGGGTAGTTCCGAGTGCCAGTCGTGCAATAAAGTTGTATTGTGATAATACTGGTGCGGTTGCACAAGCAAAGGAACCAAGGTCTAATAATAGAAACAAGCATGTACCTAGGCGTTATCATTTGATCCGAGAGATCATAGCAAGAGAAGAGATAAAGTTGGAACGAGTCCCCACCGAGGATAACCTTGCAGATCCTTTCACTAAGGCACTTAGTGTGCATGTACACACCAGACACTTGAGAGTCTAGGTGTTAGGCATATGGGTGATTGGCTCTAGGCCAAGTGGGAGATTGTTAGTATATATGTCCTAGAAGACAATCATTTTAGAAAGACATAGTACGTGATCGTTATTCAGTTGTTTATATTATTGACTTTATTTAATAATATTTGGCATTACACTTTATTGAATATTATGTTTGATTGTTTGCATGTTATTAATATTTGTGTTCCCATGAACTTATGTCGTCATTAAGAATGTGAGATCTTAGTTCACAATGACATGGTTCTTAAAGTAGCCACAATCAATGATCATCGAGAAAGGGATATCGATGATGCGATTGGTGTGCGATCTGCATCATACTCTTAGAGAGTGTAGTGGTTCTCACAACTACGAGATATTAGATATCTTATGATGGATTCACAAATACTTTGAAGGGTATTGGCATACCCAACCAAGAAACCGTTTGATGTATTCTATTTACGTGTCTACGGGAGTATCGGTTTGTGGAGTGGTGTAATAGTCCTATGACTTGAGGTCAATACACATGACATGTGCGGAATGATGGGCTTTGACCATGACCGACGCTTGCACTCTCAACGGAGTAGATATAGCATATGTTGGGCACATCATGAAGTATATGTGCGTTGTAGTTAAGCCAAGATAGGATTCGTTCCTCAAATAGAATTAGAGAGAATACTCATCTTCTCATAGCTAATTGGATCGTTAGTCATTGGCCAATGCACGTCGTATTTGGAATAGTGTTCAAATATGACAACATGATCAATTAGCAGAATGAGATAATGTGATTAAGTTATTGGAATAGACACATTATCATATTCTAGACTTAATTGGAGTATTCGTGAACGAAAGGACCGTATCACTTTGAGCTTCACATTACAGGTTGTTGCTGTATCCTCGCAACGTACCTCATATGTTGAGATTGTTTGGTTTATTGTCTAGGGTTCAACTAAGACCATTAGTTTGACTAATCACTTGACATATGAGGGACTATGGGTCACACAATAAGTAACCCACGTTTACGAATTAAATTGGTCGGATTAAATATTTGATTAGATCATAGATATTTAATTAATGGAGAATTATAATAATTCTATTTAATAGAATTATTAATATTTAATTAAATTAATTAGATGATATATTTGATATGTCATAATAATAATATATTAGATATATTATTATATATTATATGGTAAAAGATTATATTTGATATCTTATAGATATGGAAATACTTTACTATATATATGGGTTATGGGACTCATAAACAATAAGTAAAAAATCCCTAATTTTCTCCATAAATTCAAAGAGTGAGTTTTTCCTAGCGAACTTCTTTTTGGAATTACCATAAGGCAATTAATTGCAAGTTCGTAGACGAGGATTACGTGGATACCATAGTAGAGGAATCCGGCTACGAAGCACTGCAAGGACATTTATCGTGGATACCGCACTAGAGGGATCCGACTACGAAGCACTGTAAGCATAATTTAATTATTCTTGCTAAACCTTATGTTATACATCCATGCGTCTCATTCGTTGTTGGTGAATATTTAATTTTTCCGCTGCTACAAATATGTGATTTGTTATTTAAAATCCAACAGTGGTATGCAACAAAGTTTCTGTCTTTTGTACATAAATATTTTGCTTGTTTGTGCTAAGTATATTTTGTGCAACAAAATCTATATTTGTTGTGTTGAAAATAAATATATTTGTGCTAAATATATTTTCACTTTTGTGCAATAAAATTTATGTTTGTTGTGCTAAAAATGAATATATTTATGCTAAGTATATTATCGCTTTTGTGCAACAAAATTTTGTCTCGTTTGTGCTAAATATTTTTTTGTGCAACAAATTTCTGTCCGTTGTGCTAAAAAATTTGACTCGTTGTAGAAATAATTTTCTATGCATGTTGTGCAAATAATTGTGCCAAAAATATGTTTGTTGTGCTAAAAAATTTACTTGTTGTGCAGACAATTATGCGTCTGTGCAGGTGGACTTATTTGTAAGCTTGACTTTTTGGTGAATCTATTTTAAAATTGATCATAGATAATACACGTATTTGTAAGTTATCCTTTATTATATTATATTATATTACATTAAAACTGTTGATTTTTGTTAAAATTAGTTTTCTTAAGTTTAAGTTTGGTTTGCGCCTCTGTTCTCTGTTGAGCTTTTCAGTGCTCAAACAGATCAGTGAATTATCCGGAAAATATGATCATTTTTCTTGAGTCAAATTGGGGAAGATGTGTTTCATCCTTTAAAATTGTAATTCATTATATTATATTAAATCTCTTGATTTTTATTGTTTTGATTAGTTTTCTTTTTAATGATTCAGGAGAATATGTTGTCAAATTCCCAAGTGGCAGACAAGATAAAGATTAAAAGCTTAAAGCAACAAGAGACCAAATTCTGTTCTTTTCGGGCTAAACAACCTTAAAGAAAGTGAACTCCTATCATATTTTCAAGATAAACAGTTCAATGCTAAATCCACAACATATCATATGCATACATCACTTGGAAGCCACCGGCCCTAACATCAAAAATCACACCACAAAAGTATCACTAATCTAAAAAGAAGTATCACCCTGACCCTGTCTGGACCATATGCATAATCGAAAGCACGACGGCCGAGAGCTGAAACGCGTCGTCGTTTCTCCTCGTGAGAGGAGAAACCACGCCCCGTCTCTCCCCGAAACCGTCCTCACAGGTCGTGACGTCGGTCATGACGGCGCTTATCTGCACGTTGGCGTCGGCGAACCTCTTGGCGGCGTAGCATTGCATGGCATTCTTGATAGAAGGGAGTGCGTCGGAGTAAAGCTGGAAGCAATCGCTCAAGCACTGCAGGGTGTACGGATCCCATCTCCTGCTTTTGATGAGCTGCTTGATGTGGCACCGTGTATCGGTGGCGTTGTCCCGGAGGAGGCGGAGGGAGATGAGGCCTAGGCCGCGGAGGGTGGCGCAGCCGCTGGCCGGGGCGGCTTGGAGGGAGGTTGTGCAGAGGGCGTGGTTGATGTTGGGGTCATCGTGGGACAGGGTTAAGCATGTAGAGTTGATGAAGTTGTTTCCCGATGTGGGATGGATCATCATCGAGATGGGGATGATGAGGGCTAATGGAATTGAAGAGAAAAATGGCTTCATAATCTCTCTCTCTCTCTCTATTGTGTTCTGTTTTATGCTCTGTGAAGGGTGATGTTATCAATGGATGTGGTTGTTATATATAGAAGCTGGCCGAGTGATGGATCCGAGAGTGATGTTAAAGTGTAAATATATATAAATAGGAAAGGCGTGATTTAGGGGAAAACTAGGTTCAGCATGCGATTAATATCGTGTCCGCATTTCAGAGCATGAGCTTCCACTTTATTGAAAAAATATATATTTAATTAAAAAAATGACTTATATACATTTATAAATTAGTTTATAATATTTATATAAGAATGTAATTTCTTTTTTCATAAAATTAATTTATAATTAATGTTAATTTTATAATTAAAAAAAACCTTAGAATTAGATAGTGTGATACAAGTGTAAGATTAAAAGGCTCCATAGCAGTCGAAGGCCCAAGATTAAGTCTTGTTTTTCTTTTTTAACTTTTTAAACTACTTTATGCACACACTTTAAAAATAATCAAGATTATCTTTAATGTAACAAAAAAAAATGTATCTATCTATAAATATTGAAATTCGCAACTCCACCTTCAAAGAGAATATTGGTGTCTGTTGATATGTATTATCCTCTGTTTAATGACAGGTTCAAACACACACTATATATTTGATTTAAATGATAAAATTATATATATTTTTAATAAATTTTGGAATGAGCAAGCATGGTACGCGTAAGTGCAAAATGACAAGTTTATCTCAAATAATTCTAAGAATTCCATCTCATTTAAAAAATAAAATGAGATGAACAAGCATGGTATATGTAAAGGCAAAATGGCTAGTTTATGTCTAACAGTTTTGAAAAATTTTGCTTTATTTAAAGTCCGAGCTTATAGAAGAGTGTAGAATCAAGGTAAAAGTACAATATGGTTCAACAAATTGACAAAAATTACATATTGGTCCTATGCAAAATAAAAAACGCTTTCGTGGAAAAAAAATAAAACCATACTACCGTGCAAATTTTTTGAATCAATTTATAAATATAGTGATTTTTTTTAACTAATATGTAAGTGATCCTAGAATCAATTTATTTATTTAATTTTTCTAACATTAATCTTCTCACTCATTAACTAAACTCTTTTTTTTTTTGTTAATGCACAATGAACAAACAATTTAATATGAGTAGAATTGCTTTCAACGGGAATCAAAGCCAAGACACTGGACGAGCTTAAACTCTAATACCGTAAAAGAATTTCGTCACATCTAAAAGTCCAAATTTGTAAAAGGGTGTGTAACTAATTCATTTATTTAATTTTTCTAACAAATTACCATTTTATCAAAATTAATCCTATTGTAGTGAGAGGCGAGTCTCTTAAAAGTAAACTTATACATTGTTGTGATGTAGCAGTATATCACAATAGATTTAACATTTTTCATCCTAGCTAGGTAATACAAAAGTAGAAAATATAATGTCAAAAGTTAGAGTTGATGTAGAATAAATCAATAACAAATTAAAACAAAAATGGAAAAAGAGAAAAGGATGGGCTTGTTGGAAGTATGGAGGGAGCTAACCACCAAATAAAGTAGTTTGAAGTTAAACTTTTTCCCACATGTGCCATGCTTAACATTTCTTTCAAAATAGTGGAAAATATAGATAATTAAGCATGGTCGATCAGTTTGAATAGTCGCCATAAATTACAATCAATTTTTGAGACTGAAATAACACCATTTATACAGAGTTTTCATTTGCTCGCACTTCAATTCATGAGATTTTCGTTAGTGGACGGTGGCATCGGTTTCTGTATTAATCGGTTGTTGAATTTGTTGATTAATATAATAATTAATGGTGTGTAGACGAAGATGACTTATGCAATTGACACGGTAAAGTCGAGGCACGAGTTAGACTCGCTTTCCGTAAGACGTTATTGCCCCGTACACAGGTGCAATACGGATCATGACAACCGTCCCCAAGATACAACGACTTTGGAGTCTTCCTCCCGTTGCACTACGTAGCGAAAACTATAGGCGAATCGCAAATGAGTATCCGAAACTTTCGGACTCAACTCTAATGCAACACTATTTTTTCTAGACTGCATGCACTAGATAATCATTGAACTAACTCAATCAATTCTGAAGTGTATTCAAGTATTCTCTAGTATATGAAAGTCAATATGGGGGAGATCTATTTATAGATTTTCAAGAGTTGCGGATAATAGACGTGACTCTTCACCAAGTCATTTTTCCAAAAGGTTGCAACCTTTAGAAAACACTATTCACCAAAGGTTATCTCTTTAATTCAAAGAGACGCAACACGTCACTATTACCACAATAAATACATTCATTAATGTATTTATCCACATATTAAATGACATTAATTTCTCATTCACACCAATTTGATTTTGAGAAATATATCAACCAAATCCATTTACGCAAAATGGATAAATAAATTGTCACTTAATATTTATTTGAAATATGGTCAAAACCAATATTTCCAACAATCCCTCACATGAATGAAATTAATGCATGTGACCTCCTAAGAAAGTTCCGACGAACCGTTACTGCATTGGGATAGGTAGCGACTGGCTTTGAACCTTCCCTAGTAATATGCCATCGGATTTACTCGCCACTCAGTGAACATGGTGTCTTGAACTGGTCGGCTTTTTGTGTAAACAAAGACAATGACATATAAACAGCAACAACTCTGATACCCTTTGGTTCTCACGTTGTTGTCCATTTTGGCCCTGGACCGTATCTTGGATTCATAAGCGTGTACTGAATTCCTCAGTTAGAAGCGGCCCCACTTCAACGCTTATATAGGTGATCTCCTATAAAGGTACCCTGCAATACCCCACCCGTAGGATATATGAATCATTAAAAGCTATTAAGCTTAACCTGACCACACGTCAGCAGGTTTTATGCACCTAAAGAAGTTTGGAGGTGCAACGTTGCACTTGAAGGGATTCGAGAATGGGTTGTAAAACTTTTTCAAGTGCATGTCTGAGTGCTTCATAACTTAGTTGTCTCATTGAACCAAGTTCTTGGGATCCTCCAGTCATCATGGTTGAGTTACCGCTATGAACACCCTTTCATGTGTGAGTTTTTAACCTCATTCCCCTTACCCGTAATCTCTCTAAACATTTCAGTTTTAACCGGCCGGATTTTTTTTTTCTCTCAAAATGCAATCATCATTGCATATTTGTTTAGAGGATTTTCATGACATTGCTCCCCCACATTTCACTGATGGGCCCGGAGTCTATGTCAAAATACCCAGTTTATTTAGTATATCATTTTACACAGCTGGATATTTCATTCCGTTTTAGGAACATTTCTAATTTGTTCAACCAACACAGATAAGCACTACTAGTCAACCCCCACACTTCGAGATAATTTTAGGATTATTCTATCCATTCTTGTCGTTTCACATGAATTTATCTCCTTGTGTGGTAACTTTACACGAGATTGAACAAACTCGTTTAACTTGTGGAATTTATTCCACTAGACATCCACTGCCTTTTGATTTTCCATTTAGCCTTAAGGTCACGCCTTAGCTAACCACTTCACATTTCAAATGTATTTCTCATGAGAGACTCTTCTTCTCCCCCACATTTGAATGTATCTATAATGAGAACTTATATCTCATAGTCGAATTGTTCGTCCATTCCATTTAACAGTTCATCAAATATTAATTTGAACACAATCTCGAAACAAATTGGAAAATCAAACTCTTCGAATTCATACCCATTTTGGTCGAAATACCAAAATTAAATCCGATTTTCAATGTGACCGTAATTGCTACTTTTGACTCTTAGATAATTCTTCATTAAATTATACGAGTCAAAATTTTAGGATCAAGTCCAAATCGCAATTTGTGCATGTCATGCACAATTATTAATGAGACCCTTAATCTCCACCTTCAACTCAAGAATAATTCTCAAATTAAACGAGTCAAAATTCCTATTGGATTTAAATCCAAACACCATTTGCTCTCTCAAGCAATTTCACAAATTTTCCCTTAACTCAAGAATAATTCGCAAACGAACTAAACGAGTTAGAGATTTTGTAATTCTAAATTACAATTTGTGCTCTCAAACACAATTATTAATGGGGCTTAACCTCCATTCTTTGACTCAAAATAATTATCAAATTAATTAAACCAGTCAACCATTTTGGACCAAATCCAAAGTACTATTTGTGCCCTCAAAGCACAATATTTAATTTCGGTCTTTTAACTCAAGAATAATTATTGAATTAATTAAACGAGTAAAAATTATTTTTGGACTAAATCCAAAATATCGCTTATGCTCTCAAGCACAAAATATTTGATCCGAAATCAAAATTTTAATAAGGATCGAACATATGGAACAAATTCCATACTTCAACTAATTTGGCCTACTTAGACTCTCAAATCAAGCTTCAGAAATTTGGACCAATTTATTTAGATCACACACATGATCTAAATTTAATTTGACTCACTTGTTCTTGGCAATTAGTTAGTGCCCAACATTTTTAATAAATCTCTGGGCCCAAAAGTATCAGCATAGCCCAAACTTTATCATGATTTAAATGATATTAGACCCAAATCAAAATTAATTATTTTAACAAGCAGTCATGCCCATTAAAATAACAAGCTCTTCTCAATCGACGTGTCCATTCCAGAGGATTCAGCCGCCACCATTTGCGACGCTTCACGCCGTCGTTCGATCGAGAAGGCTTCTCGTCGTTTCATCCCTTTTAATCGACAGAGACATTGGGATCGTTGTCCGCTGTCGCTGGATCCGCATCCCTCTGCCGAAGCCGGTCACCGTCGTTCCCGCATCCGACTGGGAGCAGGAGGAGTGCCGCCCACACGTGGTGCCTATCGCGCACGCAGACCACCCGCGGGCTGGCCGTCACTTGGCCGTCGGCCGTCGGCCTCCAGCCACGTGCCTGCCCAACCGCCAGGAAATCTCTGATCATGGAAAGGAATCCCCCCTCCAGCGACTCAAGAAGATGTCCCGCGCGATTGAACCGCCACCACTTGTGTGGTTGGACCCCTTTATCTGTCGGGGGCTGCCGAAGTCACCATCGACGAATCAACCCTTGATCCGACGTCAGGCACATGGCCAAAACAAGGGCGCCCGAATTCTGGATTGTCTCACTCTCTAAACAATGCAATTCATGTCATCGCCGGAGAGAGACAACCAATGATCTTCCTGAGTTTCATCGTCGCGTGAATGTATCCAGGTTCCATAACGAGGCTTCTGATTACAATTATGAACCAGAACATGGTAATTTGCTAGTATGAGCCTCTTTGTTCTTCATCTGCACACCAAGTGTTTGCAAAAAATCCACAATGAGTTCTTTAATTTGTACATTCCTTGTCATGGGTTAAATGATCAGTGAGTACTTCGTTCACGGTCTTAGCCGATCCACCGCCATCAATCCCAGGTTTGGAAAGGTACGGCTTTTTCGCCTTTATCATTTCTGACGGTAGAAATCTCGTGACATGGACTTGCAACCCGATGGTTTCTTGGTTGTGCTTCAGCTTCTCTTTATTTAAATATTCCCGTAATATTTGTTGAAATATCTAAGGAATTGAGTGTATTTCCCTTGTTGAGAATGCTGCTAGATGTGAATGTGATAGGATTTTGGCATCTTCCTGCAGATTTAATATATATAAAATTTTCTGCAAGATTTCAGCACACAAGATGTTTGTAGAAATGCTTCTGAAATTTTTTTGAGCATTTCAATTTTATGCAAGGTTCCTGCACACAAGGTGTTTGTGAAAATGCCTCAATGAATTTTTCAACCATGGCATATCCGAAAATGAAAATTTGAGGATATTCCAACATTCCATTGATTAAACTAAAGTTTGCAGCGCCTGCAAAATTGGACACCTCATGAAAACAAATTAGTTCCATTCCCATGCCACAGTTTTAAGAAAATTTATAGTTAAATTTTCACCAGAGAATTAAACTTCAATTAAAATTCTCAGTATAAGTTTGTTCACAAAAGAAAACTCCCTAAAATGATTGAATCATCGTAGTCAACCTCCGACACACAAGATAACGTCTTACGATTGTTGATTAATACAACAATTAATGGTGTGTAGACGAAGATGACTTATGCAATTGACACGGTAAAGTCGAGGCATGAAGTTAGACTCGCTTTCCGTAAGACGTTATTGTCCCGTACACAGGTGCAATACGGATCATGGCAACCTTCCCCAAGATACAACGACTTTGGAGCCTTCCGCCCGTTGCACTACGAAGCGAAAACTATCGGCGAATCGCAAATGAGTATCCGGAACTTTCGGACTCAACTCTAATGCAACACTACTTTTTCTAGAATGCATGCACTAGATAATCATTGAACTAACTCAATCAATTCTGAAGTGTATTCAAGTATTCTCTAGTATATGAAAGTCAATATGGGGGAGATTTATTTATAGATTTTCAAGAGTTGTGGATAATAAACGTGACTCTTCACCAAGTCATTTTTCCAAAAGGTTGCAACCTTTAGAAAATACTATTCACCAAAGGTTATCTCTTTAATTCAAAGAGACGCAACACTTCACTATTACCACAATAAATACATTCATTAATGTATTTATCCACATATTAAATGACATTAATTTCTCATTCACATCAATTTGATTTTGAGAAATATATCAACCAAATCCATTTACACAAAATGGATAAATAAATTGTCACTTAATATTTATTTGAAATATGGTCAAAACCAATATTTCCAATAGAATTAGACATCTGAGTCACACACTCACACTATATATATATCACATGTGTTTTATCTGATGAATTATATCTTAGTCCACCAATATTATTTTCAAAATTTTAATCTTCTTTACTTTTACTCACAATATACTATTTTTTTTAAATCATGTCTTAAAGAAATAGATCTATTAAAATTGGAGGGAGTAGTATTTTATTAAAAAAAACTATCAAATAAAGATAGTATATAGGGGGTATTGTGAGACTTTTTTTATGAATAAAATAATTATTTATAAGTAATAATTATTTTTTAAAATAGTATTAAAATATTTATTTGTGAGTAGTAATTATTTTTCAGAATAGTATGAGAACAAATTTAGTGGAGAACCTGATAAAAGAAGTGTTAATGAAATCTTTGTAATTCAAGTTTATATGTGGCTTTTCAACTTGATTTCACTAACAGTGTCTCAGATTAAGCTTACTGAAATTGCGTATTGTGAATTCTGGAAAGATTTAGCAGAACTTCGTTAAGGCAGCGAAAAACTTGTCTTATTTTTGAAAAAATGAGGCCTATTTATAGGCAAAAGTACAAGCAGGTGGTGCAAGGAACCTTGCCACGCTTCTCAGAGAGCTTACACATGTCCCTTACGTGTACTAAACTGGATAAATACAACAGAAAATCAATCAAAAATGGAGAAAATAGGATTCTGGCAATCAACTCTTCAAAGTGGCGAGCAGCTAGTTATAAATTCTTCATGGAGGTGACCAGTTGGTAATAAATCACCATAGGAGGCGAGCAGCTGGTTAAGATGGGTGGCGAGCAACTGGGTGGGCTAGCAGGTGAGCTGCTCGCCTCTCTCATAAATTGGATGACCTGCTCGCTCCCTATATGCTATAGGGGGCGAGCAGCTAAGCTGCTCGCCTCTCTTCAATTTTGTACTGTTGTTTTCCAATTTCTTGCTCTTTATGTGATTCTTCTTCTTCTTTGTTAATTTTCACTTGATTTAGCTGCATTAATGCTTCTTTCTTGTGATCTCTTTGTATTTAGTCAATTTTTTTGGGACACGTAATCCGGAATTCCGTTAATTATTTTTTTAAGCACTTGGATTATAACTTATTTCATCAACAAGAAGGTGAGAACAAAATTGGTGTACGAAGTAAAGTGGGTAGATTTTGTGTGTGTGTGTGTGAAGTAATTAATATAAGAGTAGGTTTCTTATTAAACTTGTCCATATATATTATAAAATGTATACCATTGGATATATTAAATTGATACCATTAAATGTATTCACTGAACTATAATATTTTACACTATATATGATTTCAGTTTACAAAAATAATGGTACCAATACATGCATGTAAATATGTAATGGTATCAACGTATATATATTTAATAGTTGTCTTAATCTTGTGTGCACCGTGCAACTTAAGTGTAAAATTACATAATATATTATTGAAAAATCACACGTGTTATTATTGCAAATTGAATTTTTTAAAATATACTTTTCAATGATAATATGTGTGACTTTTCAGCAGTACTATCTTGTACTCTCTCCGTCCCAACTATTTTTCCCCCTTTTTCCATTTTGGGACGTCCCAACTCTTTTTTCTTACCTTAAAAAGGAAATAATTTACACTCACAAAAATCAATAAAATACATTTTTTATATTTTATTAAGTAAATTCACACTCACATACTCTATTTTTTTTCTTAATCCGTATGCCCAGATTTTTTGGAAAAAAGACCCGGGACGAAGGGAATATAATTTTTTTAAAAATGCACTTGAGTTGCACAGTGCACAAGAGACTTAGTTTTAATCTTATTAATTGTATATTATGATACTTATTTATAAAAGATTTCTTTTTTTTTTTTACATAAACGGATAATCAATTGAGTTACATGATCACCGATTGTCAATTGTCAAATGCAAGACAAAATTATCGTTATTTGAAATTGATTTTCAATACCAATTGATGGGATCATGAGATAGGTGCTGTTTGTTAGAAATAAAGGCTAACTTATGATCTATGATATATAGATTTTTTTTTTTTTAAATGTTCCGCATCCTAAAAAGGATAAAAAATTTGAATTCTCGTGTCGGATTCTCCACGTGGCGAATCCATCTTCAACGTGACGAATCCAGTTAACAGATTCTCGAATTCATGTACGAATCCTATTTATAAGCATTAAATATATTATTTAAATCGATTTTTATTATTTCGTATAATTTAAATTGATAGTGTGACACTCGTTTTAGATTAAATTTATTACTATGATTTATGTATTGAACTAATGTAACTCGAATTGATATAATTATATTATATTATTGAATATACTCAAATTTTAGGTGATAAAAAATATAAATAATTTATAATTGATTTATAAATTTTTAGATATTATATATAATAAAATATAAATAAATAATCATATGTTTAACGAATCGTACCCTAATTTTTTTTAATAACTCGTAATTTCGTACTCGTATCGTATCTCACCCACATTTGTGTATCCGCACCCTTGTAAAATAGCTATCATATAAACAGCACAGTATTTTTACGTATAATAATCGACACATAATAAGCTCCTATGTTTATCATAGTAGCTATCGACATTAATTTTCTTTAATAATGATATATATGTGTGTATATATTAACACCAAAACATGTCAACTGTTGCATCATTTTTTTATGTATATATTTGTAGAGCTGTATTAATGTATCCAAATGGGAAAATTAGTTGGCGATATTTAGTGTTTCCTATCGTTTATCTCTATACTTGCATCAAAATAATTTAAACAAATCATTAAATAATTAGACCATGCATTTATACATATATAGGCACTCACAACGCCTCGAAAGTATTAGTTTTAACGAATATATTAATTTTGCCTCTTTAAAAAATTATTGCAAATTATCAAAAAGGGGCAAAATTAATTCTTTAAAAAAAGTTGCCCTCACAAAAATTTTAAAATTTAAAAGTGATTTTTACCATTGATTGATGTTTGAAAACCTTAATAAAACACCCTTTTTTATAACCGATTTGTTACCACAATCTATACTATGAAAGACGGATTTAAAATATTGTTTCAAATAAACAAAATATTTAAAAAATTATGTTCAAGGAGAAAAAATATAAAATTTATGGAAATAATGTGAATTGCGAGCTTAAAAAATGATAGAACTTTCAGGATATGAAAGATTTTCTTATTAATTCAAGACTTGGAAAACACAAAAACATGTCAATATGGACAAAGCTTGAAAGATAGGACTTATCAATCTGTGATAGAATTTACTAATCGATGTTTGTTTATGTGGCTTTACAACATATCAATCCTATCAAACAATAATCTTTGAATTAATATTCTTAGGGAGGGAGAGAAGAGAGTTTAGAGAGAGAAATATTGCAGTAGGGATTGTATTAATTGTGTGAAATGTGAGAATTAATTTTCTAATAGTTACAAGAGAGGTCTTATTTATAGGTATGCGAGTGTGGGACGGCACCTCACGAGCCTATTTGGCTTTTGGTGTTGACGAAGGTCTGCAACCTTCGTCCTGGTCCCTCACACAGCTCCCTACATCGTGCCTCGTCCTACTACAATGCCTTAGACTAGATGGGCCTCATTAAAAACCTCGCCGTAAACCACACTTGTGGATAAACCGGACGGAGGGAAAAAGAGTACAACCATCGGGATCTAGTAGGCTACAAGGCAAGCTCTTGGCGAGCTTGGAGGTGTGCTCAGGAGGTGTGCACTGGAGGTGTGCACTGGAGGTGTGCTCTTGGAGGTGTGCTCTGGACGAGCTCCAATGCCTTGTATGGTTCTTGGGGGTGATACGATGGCGGACCTCGGCGAGGTCCTTGCCCACCTCGGCCAGCTCCCTCATGTTGACCTTGGTCAGGGCTGGCGACCTGGTCCTCGTCCTGCTGGGGACCTCGGTGAGGTCCTTGCCCACCTCGGCCAGCTCCCTCATGTTGGCCTTGGTCAGGGCTGGCGACCTGGTCCTCGTCCTGCTGAGGACCTCGGTCCTTGCCCATCTCGGCCAGCTCCCTCATGTTGGCCTTGATCAGGGCTGGCGACCTGGTCCTCGGCCTGCTGGGGACCTCGGCGAGGTCCTTGCCCACCTCG